>JAOSBL010000006.1:5442107-5456767 GCA_027568915.1 Erythroxylum roraimae | reverse complement strand
CGATATCCGCTTACCGCTACTACATTAATTTGTTTTAACGAAAGTGATTTCTTTTATATTTGGTTGCAGGCGACAGCGGCACCAAACACCTGCGAAAAGATCGCTTGGACTTCAGAAAAGTTTCCAATGCCAATAAAAAGTAACCCATCCAATAGTATTTAACATCCAGAAAATCACCAAATAAAATGCATCCCAAGCTGAAATATCACAAGTACCATCTCGTCCCGGACCATCGCAAGGAAAGATTCGTTGTTCCTGACCCTGCTTTGCTTCATCTTAATTGTTATTTGAACAAGTAAAAGTTATGTCTTGGTCCGAGTGGGGATAACATTTCTCTTCTACATGTCCATGGAGTTTTGAAAAATCTAAGCATCCAAATTCTTGTTGTACCTAAGAAATTGATTTTGGTTGAAATTCTTTCCATAAAAAAGAAAATGATTTTGTTGATATAGTCGAGCGATTAAACGTTTTACAATTAGAAAACTAGATTGTCTGTTATAATCTCCATTTTCATACTTTGTATCTAATAAGAACATTAGATGATAGAAGGACTAAATTATACATCATAACCATGCATAGACAAGTTGAGTCAAACTACTTTGATATTCCTAATATTTGAATCGTCATGATATATTGATAGACGTCAATCTTGATATATGATTATAAATTGTTTAACTAGAGAATTAAAGAAAAATTATGAAGAGTTTTAATTTATCTAATTCTAATTCTAATTCTAATTATGAATTATAATTATAATTTGTAATCAATAATAACATAATATGAACCTAATGAGTCACATATAAAGAACAACTAAAAAGAGAAAAATCAATTTAAAATAAGTTAGACTTAATTGTGAAGTTTATGAAACTTTAAATATCGAATATAAGAAATTTGATTTTATTAAAGTTAAATTTAAAATTAGAGTTTAAGTTTGATTATACTTAGAATATTTAATTTTAATAAAAAATAAATCTTAGTGCTTTTTTCTATTTATAGGAAATAAGCATAAGGGAGCTAGAGCCAATTTTAAAATAGTCCATAAATTTTTTAAAATTATAAAATAGTTCCTCAATATATTGTATTTATAATTTATAAATTTACAGTAACCTTGTCTCCAAAAATCATCATAGTAGAAAATTGAAATAACAACAATCGATTTATTTATATTAATATTAATTTTCGCACATCTCACATATAAATAATAAATACAATTAATATGAAAAACATCATTTAATTATCATACAAATATAAAATTAAGGACAATACAGACTACTTAAAATGTTATAATTTCATCATATAATAAATAATAATTACATCAAATTATCAAATAAAAAGAATAATAAATATTCATGACTCTAAGAATAATAAATATTCATGATTCTCAAAGTATTACAATTTTCAACAAGAGTTCATGTTGGGGAAAAAACTAATTAGAAGTGAAATGTGAAACAACAACATTTACAGTTATATTTTTATTGCATATACAGACTGTCGATGAAGAAAAGCGACCTAGCTACAGATACACCCAAATACATATAGAAAACCAACTCTTTTATGGGTCGAAAATCCATACTTTTTTTGAGATTCCAGAACTGATGATAAGACCTACTTCACATCGAAATAATGAAACTGACAGCAACAATAACAAAGAACACTGTTCTAACAGCAACTGCAGCCAAGGTCAATTGCTCACCTCCGGGATCAATCTTAGGAGTTGCAATGTTAGAGTTGCTCGAAGCGACCCATACCATTACGTATCTCCTAAACTGAAACTAGGGGTTAGAAAGACTTAGTCGAGCCATCACCCATTGAAAGTTCTGAAAGCAGATATCAAATAGAAGAGATATTAAAAGAAGAGGAGAAATGGAAACCTGAAACTTCATTCAATCACCGCTTAAATTGCATTGACCTCAAATTTCATTTAGTATAAAATCCTTATCATTGAGAGGGGCTTCATCATCATTATCATTCAATTTCATTACACAAATGATAAGTCAACACTTTTCTATCTAAGATTATCTTCCAAGTGACTCATCTATCAAACCCAGTTCCTCATAAACCTAATCCGGTAAAAGATTGATATGGTCAAGGTAAATTAGATCTACAGAACTACTTCTTTTATTAAGAGTCATAGTAAACAAATAAAATTAAAATTTTTAAGAAATTACATCAAACTTAATAATGAAAATAACATATCTTTTCCGAAGCTTTAAATTGTATTGAATAAAGACCAGGTCGTTCATTCTTTTGTACTCCAATCTATTCCTTTTCTTGAAATGGATGACTTCAAATAAGCTTTAAATTTAACATACACAACCTTACACAGATCACAAGTTACTCACATGTAATGGCTCAATAGTGGCCACGTGTCATAACACAGGCTATATCAAATGGGATCTTAGTTAATTATCGTCAAAGGCACTCTTCCAAATTTCTCTTATGTTTTCTCCTCCATTAACCCTAATGTACTTCACCCATCTTTCAAGTGATGCGAACAATGCTTCCTAGTCTTCCAATGGGACAACTTCAATAGAGCAACTATAGGACTTCATCTTTTAGGTAACAACTTAATCTATTTTCTCTCTTGCAATTTAGCATGACATGTTTAGGATTGTGTAGTTTTATACTAGATTCCATGCTCTACCAATAATCTCGCTACAATTAGGAAGTTCATTGGAGAGAAAAACCAATTATATTATCTTCATGATTAGGAAGTTCATCAATTCTTCATTTGAACGAACTCTGCCTTTGAAAATTCTCAAATTACTCTCCTTCTATATCCCCTCAATGCTAGAAGCAAAGGAGATAATGTAAACAACCCTATCTCTTTTTGGTTTAGTCTTCATATTTCTTAGTTCTCTAGTATGTCAGTAAGCAAATTCCCTTCCCATCTCGAGTGACATTTCTCTTTAATTCTTTTCCATATGTTCTCTGCAAAAGGGCATTGGAAAATAGGTGATCTCTGGTTTCACAGGCATCCCTACATATGACACATTTGTTGTCCAGATTTAAAAATTGAAGTTTATCAATCGAGGCCGTTTTGTTCAATGTAGCCAAACATAGTAAACAAGAGGTTTTGGGTCTTAAGATCTTATGCTAGACTATAGGGTATAAATCTACTACATTGTATTGTCATTGTGCAATCCACTCCCTATAGGCCTTGTTAGAAAAGGAATTAGGGGGTTGGTTTAACCAAAAGTAGATGTCTTGAATCCTGCAATTAAGAATATAATTGGGGACTAATTGCTTCACTTGATTGGAAATTCCTTCCACCTATTGCCAGAAATAACTACACAAACTTTAGTTTTAGGTGGGAGATTGTGTAACACCTCGTGTTAGGGGTTAGAATATTAAGGAATTAATTTCAGTACACTGTATGTTGACACTTATAAATAAATTGTGCATACATTCATTTACATATTTCGGGTAATATACATTTATAAAATGCGAATAAATTGTGGAAAATTTATTCGAAGACCATTGGTATTATTTTGGAATTTTTGGAAATTTTAGATTAGAAAAATAGACAAATGACATTATGCAAGGTGACAGTCCTATATACATGACAAGTGGTACACATGTAAGGTGACACATGGCAAGGTGTTAGTAACATGCGTAAGCACGTGGTTTTGAAAGGCAAATGTCTATAGCTCTTTGTTGTTCTTCGATTTTTGCTATGGTCTTCATTCAACACCGAAACCCTGTTCTTCACTATCAAAGCTGGGATTTTGCTAG
Source organism: Erythroxylum roraimae (assembly GCA_027568915.1). NCBI lineage: Eukaryota > Viridiplantae > Streptophyta > Magnoliopsida > Malpighiales > Erythroxylaceae > Erythroxylum > Erythroxylum roraimae. The sequence continues at coordinate 5,453,032 of JAOSBL010000006.1, read as the reverse complement.
AGAGACAAGGTAAGTAAAGTTTTAAGTTTCTAAGTTCTGTGAATGAATTTGATGAATGTTTTACGTGTTGGAAATGAACACATGCATGACTTGTGTGTGAAGCTAGTTTCGGTGACAGTGATGAGGAAGATGAGTTGATATTTTTGAGCAGTGATAGTGTAACACCGATTGCATGTGGTTTTAAAGAGAAACTTAGTGAAGTAGACCATAGCAGAAAATGGAAGAATAGAAAATGAAATTTGTGCATGAGGTGTGTAAGATGGGTAGCTTCAGTGTTGTTCAGAATGGGTTAAAAGAGAATCGGATTTTTGATATTGGTTATGAACCTTGGATCTTTGATTTGTTTTGTGTTGTTGAGCTAAAATGAGGAGAGATTGGAGTGTCATTTGTGTTGAATGAAGTGAAAGCCTAGAGGAAAATGAGAATGGAAAATACGCAGTAGCGAGAGAAAGCTTGTATAAGGTATCGGTTTTTAGTGTATGACTATAAACCTGATTTTGAATTGTGTTTGTAATGAATTGAGTTGATATGGGAGTGAAATGAAGTAGTGAATGTAAGTATTTAAGTGTGTGATGAAGAATTGAGCAATGGAAAAAGTTGAAAGAGTTGTTCGGTGAAGGAAGAAGATGGGATGCACTATCGTGCCTGAAAAAGTTGGGAGTTCACCGTCGTGCTTTCTTTTCTGGTTAAGTTACGAGTTCACCATCGTGCTTAAGCATGACGGTGACTTTGCTAAATATTCTGGGAGTTCACCCTCGTGCTTAAGCACGACGGTGACTTTGCTAGTTATTCTGGGAGGCACGATAGTGCATCTGAAGGGTTGACTCACCCTGAACAACCTTGATTCTTTTGAGCATAACTTCGTCATCCGACCTCCAAATGACTTGATTCTTAAACCAATGGACTCATAAGATATTGATATTCATTTCCACCAAAAATTGGGGCTTTATGAAGTGGATTGTTTGGTGAATTTAAGATGGAAATGTGACTGTGCTGAAGTATGAAAACTGGGATGATTTTTACTAAACATACTTCGGTAATTGGACTATATCTTGATCTGTGGACCTCAGAATGAGATGATTATTAATTGTGATTAAACTAGAGACATAAGGATACAAATTTTATGAAGATATTAAATTCTAATTCTACCTATAAGAATTTCAGTATCTGCTTGAAATTGAGATAAGAATTCTGCTGAAGCTTAAGAATAGTCTTAAATCTTTTGAGTATAACTTTCAGTATACTAAACCAAATTGGATGAACTTAGTATCATTGGAAACCTAAGACAAAGAGGGAAAAATTTCTAGAAGGGAGTATTACCTAATTACCTCACCTTCCTGATGAGAATAATTGAGCAAGGTGGACTCAAAAGTTGGTTGTGAGATAAATCTGGATTGAGAAATCGAGTATGGTTTCACATGATTGATAATGTGATAAGATTAAGGATAAGAAATTTGAAATTTGTCATGAACACGCATTATGCATATTTAGTATACATGAATGTGCGTAAATGATTTCATAATCATGCACAATAGTGATATATGTTTGTATTAAATATTTTAGAGGAACCCATAGAGTGACTGATTCCAGATATTGCCGGGACATCGAGGCAATAAGCAAACAAGAAACTTTTGTAAGTAATTTATATGGGCTAATCTGTAAGTAAATCTTGATGAATATTTGTAAGTAATTTAGACGGTAATTTTTGTTAGTAATTCAGTAAGTAATCTTTGACAGTTTGCTTTGACTGTTTTGTTTGCTATTGATTTTGATCCATTGAATGATTTGCAAAGCTATCAGTAATCTTTAAGATGCTCACATTTTATTTTGTTCTGTTTAGTACTAAATTGAATAGTGTTTTATGTTGATTGTGTTCTGAGCCTCGGGATAATGAATGTTTGAAATATTTGAAGCATGCAAATATGATTGATTAATTATTATGCACATGAATTGAACTTGTTTGGTTTTGTAACTGTCAAGTCCTAGTTGTGGGTAAATAGACATGTCTAGAAGGGTCTACAGCTACTTCTGTAACCAAACACTAAGGTGTCTTCTGTAACCAGACACTTCAGTGTCTTCTGTACTAGACACTTCGGTGTCTTCTAATTTTAGACATTTATGTGTCTTCTGTTTCAAAGACTCAAGTCTCTTCTGTTTCAGATACCAATTATGGTATCATCTGATCTGGTCCCGTTACCCATTTCTGTTCATGGATTTACAGTTTGATTTGTTTTGTATTTTGATATATGATAAGATAAGATTTGATATGAAGTAAATCTGTAATTTTGGATCTGATGGGTTAACACCCTATTCTGAAAATAAGTTTTGTATTCTGAATGTTCTGTTTTGCTATTGAAATGACTGACTTTAGCTTGCGAACTGTTTTCCTTAATAAATCTTATTCTGTTCTGAATTTCAGTATGTTGAGATGCTTTTGTATAACATGATTCAGTATCTGTTGTGGTTAAACATAGTTTAGTTTTACTCACTAAGCTATATGCTTAGCAAGGTAGATTTGCCCCGTGTAGGTTTAAAGAGAAGGACGTAGGGACTAGGATAAGCCAACCGTAATGGCCAAAGGAGTTTGAGTTTTGTTTTGCTCAAAATGTATTTTTGAGTTAGTTTTTGGACTTGTATGTGACTTTGGATTTTTTTTTAAAGGTTTGTAATAACCTTAATTCAGGCTGGTTCCTAAAATTATGATATGTAATGTTTGTTTGTTTGAGATTCTGGAAATGAATGTATGAAGTGTTTCGTATGTTTTGAAATGTTTATCTTGCTGCGCTTCTGTGAAATGTTATGTATTCTGTTTGTACTGTCTATGTGGCACTCACAATATCCTCCCAGGGGGTATTGGGGTGCCATAGATTGCTCCAGCATTATACTGCTACAGGAATTCTAATTAATGGACCATGACCCATCCAATTATCATACCAAAAGTTTGCTTTCTTTCCATTATCCCCTTTACAGTGAACTCTTGGCTCCATAATTTCCTTTAGCCTCATCAAATTGTTAATAAATTAAGATTTTGAGTCCTTAGGGGAAACGAACCACAATAATCTCCCTTTAAGAATATATGAGTGAACCTATTTGATCCACAGTGTATCTTTATTACACAGAATGAACCAAATATTTTTTAGTATCAACACCTTATTGGTAGTGGCAATAGGGATTATCCCTAGGCCCCCATCTTTCTTAGACTTGCAAACCTCATCCCATCTCAATTTCGTTAACCTTCCCTCAAAGTTATACTTTCCCTATAAAAACCTCCGTATTAACTTTTCTATTGCCTTCATTACTCTTTAGCCACAAAAATACTAGGAGACTAATAAACTTAAAAGGAATTCAATATAGATTTAATTAGCTAAAGTCTTCCCCCAAAATATAAAAATATACTAGTCTGAAAGCTTCATCTCAGTAGTGTTCTTTCAATTAAAGGATCATATAAATGAATCCTTTTTATAGTGATAGGTAGGCCTAGATAGCGGATTAGAGATTGTTTCCTTTCTATAGAAGAGATTGCAACTATCTTAGTTTCTAATCCGTGTGCCCTATTAGCTAGTATAAAATGACTCTTTGCCATATTGATTACTAATCCTGATATTTCTCCAAATTGTTTTAAGAGGACATTAGGATCTTAACTGAATTAGGATGAGCCTTGTTGAAGAGTAAAAAGTCATCAACAAAACATAGATTGATTAGAGATACCTTTTTGCAATTGCCGTGAAATTTGAATCCCTTTACTTTATTCACATTGTAGTGCAACAATAGAGTTAGGACCTCCATACAAAGGATGAACAATGATGGAGACATATGGTCACCTTATCTAAGCCCTGTTGCTCATTTGAGTAATTTCGTTGGTACCCCATTCATACTAGTACATAATAAGAAGTGGTGGTTATACATGCTTCTACCATTTAATGAATGTAAAGGGGAATCTCATCACCTCCAACACTATAAGAATAAACCTCCACTCCACAAAATCAAAGGCGTTCCTGAAGCCAATTTTGAATGGACAGTTTGGTGGAGAATTCCTCCTTTGGTACCCTCTCAAAAGTTGTTGGATAATGGATATAGTTTCCCATATCCTCCATCCTTATATGAATGCATTTTAGATTAGAGATACCCTTTTGCATTTGCTGTGAAATTTGAATCCCTTTACTTTATTCACATTGTAGTGCAACAATAGAGTTAGGACCTCCATACAAAGGATGAACAATGATGGAGACATATGGTCACCTTGTCTATGCCCTGTTGCTCATTTGAGTAATATCGTTGGCACCCCATTCACACTAGTACATAATAAGAAGTGGTAGTTATACATGCTTCTACCCATTTAATGAATGTAAAGGTAAATCTCATTACCTCCAACACTATAAGAATAAACCTCCATTCCACACAATCAAAGGCGTTCCTGAAGTTAATTTTGAATGCATAGTTTGGTGGAGAATTCCTCCTTTGGTACCTTCTCAAAAGTTATTAGAGAATGGATATAGTTTCCTATATCCTCCTTCCTTGTATAAACGCATTTTGGTTATTACTAACCAACATCTCAAAAATTGCCTTAAGCATGTTATAAAAAAAGTTAGAATAATCAATAAACCTGAATTTGTCAAAGGAATTAGAGTTACTTATTTTGGGAATTAATATTTTGTAAGTTTAATATTAAATTCATTTTTAGTACACAAAGATGTAAAAAATAGTTATAATAACATTATCATGATTAAATATATTTTAATAAATGTAATAAGCTTTAGTTTTAACAATATTAAAATGATTTATATTATATCTACATCTTGTAATTGATTTATGCAAAATAAACCCTAATGTAAGTTATACATTATTATTAAAGAATGAACGTAAATTATGATGGATCTTATTTTGTTAAAAGATATTTAATTACCACAATGAAACTGTATATAATTTTATATTATACCTTGATTTATAAATTTAATTATTATAAAATATATTTTATTTTGATTTTTAAAAAATATTTTTTTAAGTAAGTGTAAAATATGAGTTATTTTCACCAAAATGTGTAATATGGCATATCTTAATGAAAAAAATTGTAGTTATATAATTTAAAATATTATTTTTATTGAGTATGATATAGGTCTAATTTATATGTATTTAAAACTTCATATTCACGTTACTATTTATATTATTATATTATACACATTCTGGATATTTTAACATATAATAAATATGCTTTTATGTATTAATTTTACATCATACTTTATTTCAATATTTATAATTACTATATTATGAAGAGATTTTAATGTAAATAAATTTTAAGATAGTTGAAATATATGTTAAAGAATAAAAATATTTTAATATAGTAATTTTCTTTCACATCTCTAACATGCATATGTACTTAGGTATTTATAATTATGAACTGGATAATTATAATTTATTTTTTTAATATACTCAACTATCAAAATGATTGAGATACGCTTTTAATTAACAAATTTTAATTTTATAAATAAATATTTATTATCTTAAAAATTTAACATTTATGTAATACACATAAAATTAGAGCAATTTTTATGATAATTTGATATCTAATCAGATTTCAGAACGGTTGAAATACATGAACAATAAAATTTTATATACCTTAATTTACTTTTACTTCTAATATGTATACATCTATGCATTAATTTTGCATAATGCAATATTTATATATTCAAATTTATTAAATTTATAATTTTAATAATAATATCATAAGTAATATTTAATGTGTGTATATCTTAAATGATTAAACTATTTCAACCATAAACAGTCTTTGATATTTTAAACTGATCTTGATTTCATAACTAAATATTTATTATCTTAAAATTTCATATTTTTTTAAAAAATTGGACTTAGTAGATTCTAATTCTCCTATATATATATAGATCACCTTTTCGGTCGTTTTAAAGGTGAAGGCAACTACTACCACTAGTTTATAAATAATTCCAACCACGAGTGTGAGTCATTCACCTTTTTTTACAAAAGTCTTTTCAAATGATTGGTGGGCGATATCTAGTATATTTCACATTTATGAATTATGAACGAGTGAGAGAAGCCCGTAGCATCAAGCTTGGTCGTTCGTCGCTTTTTCTCAGCATATCATGTCAAATTCTGTTTTTTCGTATCTGCTTTTAGATTTTGGCAAACGAATATAATAAATGTGTTGTATAAATAGACACTCTTTTTACTCAAGTTGAAATTTTATATAAATTATTTTTATTCTTTTTTATGGATTTTTTAATATTTCTTATTGAGTGTGATTGAACTTTTAACACACTTAGCTTTTTATGATGGCAGGATATTATAAAATATAAATCCTCGAAGTTAAAAGGACAAGTTAAAAACGTGCTCTCTTATCATTCGAGGCCTACCTTTCCAGACGTTTTTAACATTTTATTTTTGTTTCTATAGTTCCCCTCGATCAAATTTAATAGGCGTGGTATACGGTGATTAATAATTCCTTCATTGCTGGCAACCGACATTAGTTGCTTTACTAGATTAGTTGCAGCAAGGAAACCAACAACGGTGGCGACAATGATTCGACGAAGCTCGTATGTTGGTAATCTGGTTCAAACTCTGACAGTTGGCTCATTTTCATCAAAGGTTGGTCCTTTAGAGTTTCTCTGTTTAAGCATAGAATACATGCATTCCCTCGATGATAAGTAGCCGCTTATGTCACGTATATGCATTTTTTCAGTATGGAGCTTACTTTTGTTGCACTTTTCGCGGTGCATCTTCTCTGCAACAGGAAAGCAGATCATCTACCGCCAGGTAATTTCCCACCAAACTGCTGTTTATGTTATATAGCATAAAGTCAGTTTTTTTTCTTTTAATATTGTAGATTTCTATTAGGCTAATCTTTGTGCGATCCCAGAGAAAAAAAAAAAAGAAACTATTTTTTCCATTTTTTCATCTGGTTTTGTAGATTAAGAAAAGTTAATCTGTTAGTGAAAAATGTGATAATCTTGTCCATAATTCGATTTTTGGCTTGGTGTGGGTGCTAGTGATACCGATGAGTATGCTGATGTGGATTGGGACAACCTTGGGTTTGGCCGCGTGATAGCTGGCTACATGTACACGATGCGATGCTCTAGAGACGGGAATTTCGAGCAGGGACAGGTTACTCGCCACAAGACCATTGAACTGAGTCCCCTTGCGGGGGTCTTAAATTATGGACAGGCAAAAGCTACATTCATTTCTCTCTCCTTCCACCTCAATTACTACTGCTTACATCACGATATATGTGGATAATTTTCACATATGAGTGTCCTATGTCTATAAAAAAGAGGAAAGAAGTTTAATATATAAGTTTAGTAGACTATTTTACCTATTATTAATTAGTTTTAGAATGAAATTTTACTTGAATTTGTGTGTAGTCTAATTTTTCTTTTTGTGTGGACCCGTAGATCCATTACTAATTTCACATGATATTAGAGTAAGTTTGGTCTAGATTATTAATTTTTCGATTGTCCGTCTGGATGTCCAGTCCCAGTGGCTCGGTCAGGTTACCATGTGTTAATTTCAAGTGACAACTGGATGTCCAATCTCAATTATACTTGAAGGGAAATGTTGATAATACTCACATATGAGTGTCTCATATTAAAAAAGGAGGAAAAAGAAAACTAACATATAAGCTTAGTGAATTACTCCACCTATTGTTAATTAATTTTAGAATAAAATCTCACTTAAATTTGTGTATGGTCTAACTTTCCTTTTCATGGGTACCCATAGGCTCATTGCTAATTTCACGATATATCCATTCGTTCCATTAATTGGATGTGCTTGTTAAGAATTATCAATTGACAAGACAAACTTACAAGCAAGCAGCCTCTTAATTTATTTCTTTCAGGGACTGCTCGAAGGCGTAAAAGCCTGTAGAAAAGCAAATGGAAACCTTCTTGTCTTCCGTCCTGATCAAAATGCTATCCGAATGAAGATTGGTGCTGACAGAATGTGCATGCCGTCTCCCTCGATTGACCAATTTGTTGATGCAGTGAAACAAACAGTCATTGCTAACAAACGTTGGGTAATTATCTCTGATAATCTCACATGTTCCTGAACAGAAGTAAGCATAAGCCAAACCCACTTTTTGTCACGTTTTGAACAGGTTCCTCCTCCAGGCAAAGGGTCTTTGTACCTTAGGGCCTTGCTCATGGGAAGTGGTCCTGTATTGGGCTTCGCACCAGCGCCTGCGTACACGTTCCTCATATATGCGTCAGCAGTTGACAATTATTTCAAGGTCTGGGTATATTCTTAAGTCAATATTAACTGTCAACTTTTCCTGACTGAAACCCTTGTATACACTTCATGCCTACACAGAGTGGCTTACCATTGAACTTGTATGTTGAGGAGGAATATCATCGCTCTGCTCGTGGTGGAACTGGAGGTGTGAAAGCAATAGGCAACTATGCCCAAGTTAGTGAATTCTGTATAGAACGATCTTTAATACAGTTCTATTTCAATATTCTAAATTGGTCTTACTCTTGTAGTTTGCACTTTGTAGGGTTTAAAAGCAACAGGTAGAGCAAGAAGCATGGGATTTACAGATATCTTGTACATTGACTCTTGGGAAAACAAATACTTGGAAGAGGGAAATTGTTCCAACACTTTTCTTGTGAAGGTATCGTCTGAAAACATTCAGTTTCGGTCTTGATTCTGAAGTCCAGACATATTTTAGCTTTCACTAGATCTAAGAAGGGAATAGAAAGCGAACTAATGTCTATACTTCATAGGCACCACACTGATCAGAACATAATATATTAGTTACTACATATCAGGATGAAATAAAATGGATAAATTAGTAACAGAGTGGAAGAAGGGGCTTGCCAGGGCTAAAGGAACAACAGGAGAGAATGACCAATTTTGGATTCGGATTGACCTTGTGCCTGATGTTATGTTTTTCCTGCTTAGGGTGACGTTATTTCTACTCCCGCTACAAGTGGGACTATACTTTCAGGGATCACAAGAAAAAGCGTCATAGAGATTGCTCGTGATATTGGTTACAAGGTAAAATCTGAACTGTTATTGATGAAATAAGATCATAGTTTAAAACATTGCGAGTAAACAGGTCGAAGAGCGTGCCATACCGATAGATGAATTGATGAATGCTGACGAAGTTTTCTGCACTGGGACTGCTGTACTTGTTGCTCCTGTAAGCAGTGTTACATACCAAGGCAAAGGGTAATCTGCTACTACTTTATTTATCAAAATTCATTAAGTGAACAACTTTAACAACATAACGAGTGACCAAAAAGATCCTAATATGTTTGAATTAAGCAATATCTATTACTGGATTTCTTCCAGCTTTAATTAACCAGTGAAAACATTCATGTTTGTTTTGTAGAATTGAATACAGAACGGGAGTGGAGTCCGTCTCGCACCAAATTTATTCAATCCTATCGGGAATTCAAACTGGTGCGATTGAGGATGTGAGATGCTGGACTACTGAAATCCATTAACTCTCTTTTATTCCAACTTTTTAAATTATGCTATTGGTGTTATACACTGACATTTCAAATGGAAGCACCAAAGTGAACGATGCTGTGTGGATTTAGAAATGTTGTGTGGATTCAAATGGAATCACCATTTTACAGTTTTCATGTTTGACTTCGCCGGATTGTGTGATTCCAACCATGTTGCCTCCTTCCTGATAATCTCTTAAAAACTGGAAAACTTGGGCACAATTAGTCGTCTAGTTATTGATGTGATTGAATAGTGTTCTACATACTATGACATTCACTAATACTTCACTAACAAATTGTGTTTAATTTACCAAAAGAAAGAAAAGGATAAAATGAGTTGAACCGGTGACTTTTTTCCATGTGGATGTGTCGTATATAACTATTTAGATTGTGTAAAGTAAGTTAATGAAACTTTAATTGTTAGTGTGATTTATCTTTATTCCAAAATGATCATAATAACCCAACTTCTTTGTTACTCTTTTGCCCCACATGTAGTACTTCTGTATTTGCTAGCAATTTCTCTCAAACTTATGCGCAAGTGTTTTTTAAATATTAGAATAATATATAGTGATTTTTTAGTAAGTTTAAAATAGTATCCTTGAAATACTCAGTACAAGCCAAATTGTCTGTCTTTTAATGAATTTATATTTCATCCTGATATAATTTTATGATGTTACTTGAATTAATTACTTGTTACTGTTTCTAATTGTGAATTAGTACCAATCAAACTCAATTTAATCATTTATAGATAAGAGAGAAAAACATTATAATCGCAGACTAATTTGTTTTTGTGACAAAGAGTTATTAAATCATACAATAACAATATCTTAATAGAAATTTCACTAAGACGTCAAGTTTGGAGAGATTCAGAAATACGTAGCCTTACCCTTAACTGTTAGAGAGACTATTTGCAAGCTATTAAATCATAATATGTGATATTGCAAAATTTTAGTCAGATTTTTTTAGAAATTTAATAAAGTGATAAACATAATATTGTTTTTAAATATGAATTTAAGTAATTTTTGATTAAAATTACAAATTCAGTTTTGATAAATTCAATCAATAATTGTTATGGTATATTTGTCTACACTAATATTTATTTTTAAAAAATTCATGTAATTAAGCTTGTGAACAAATTTTCATATATGAAATTGCTTTAAGATATACCTAACTTAAATATATTTTAAATATTAAATGATAATAATGAAATTTAAATAAATGTGAAAATGGCATGCTACTTCACTTTGTTTAAAATCAATAAATTCTTTATAACTTGGATCAAAAGATAATAAATGATATTTTCATGGCAGATTTTTCTATATTAATATTCTTAAAAATATTTTACAGGTAAATAAATATGTTATTGATTATATATATAATTATTTAAAAATATATTTAATTCAAATATATTTTTACTACTACTACTAATACTACTATTACTACTACTACTACTAC
>JAOSBL010000006.1:5395388-5405917 GCA_027568915.1 Erythroxylum roraimae | reverse complement strand
TATATTCTAATATTAGACTTTTACCTTCACATTTAAATTCAGGATAGGTAAGGCCTTTCATCAAGTAGAAATTCTCAAGTGCTCTTTTATAAATAATAATTGGAAGCTATCTACTAGAAAAAAAAGTTTTTTCACTTGTCCCGATGCATGACTTTGTTTATAAACAATTAGATGTCAATCACCTTTATAAACTATTAGATGCTAGAAAACAATGTTTATAAACTATTAGATGTCAATCACCTTTATAGCCGACTATCAAATCCAACCCAGGACCAGAGACTCTGCATCTGCGTCTGTGCGGCTGCGTATAGACTCTCGCTTTGGGCGTGCGGTAGTTCTTGTAGAGTTAGGGAAAGAAGAAGTCAAAAAGACAAAAAATAGTATGATAAAGAAGCCAAAAGGGTAGAAATTTCGAAAAAAAAAAGTCAATTAAGTATGTAGGTTTTATCTCTTTATTTGCAGGCTTTCATTTAAAAAAGTCATGGGTCCAAATAATAGTAATCTTAATAAAAATAGATGGGTTCAGATTTTATTTTTATTTGATATCTTAATACATTTGTACTTTTTTATTTTTTTGTCATCAATTAAATAAATGGGGGCAAAATTTGAATTTTTTATTATAAAATTAAAATTTTAAATAATAATTTTAAAATGAAAACTTTTCAGATAGCTCCGTCTTTGTTAAGAAGTTCTTCAACAAACTTGGTATAATTCTTGTTATTATTTAAACAGTAAAATATTATGGAACGATTAGAGTTATTAGGCATACAAAAGGAGTTAAAATCTTATCAAGGATCTAATTATATATTTAGGCATTTAACTTAATTATGATGATAGTTGATATAAAAAGTTGTAAGGTTTAAATAAGTGTTCACTAAAAAGAAACTTGTAGAATTATCATATTGAACCACTGTCTCAATAGTAACATGATCATCATATGGATACATGGTATAAAATACTAAAATAATTAGTTCAACGCAAATGAAAGATTGTTGGTGTATATCCTACAACTGGTCAATTGGTTGTATATTTGTAATGTAGTTAATTATCGACATCCTTTATTTTATACATTTTTGTTTAGCTAATTAACTAACTTATAAAATAAAGCCTATAAGATAAATATAATTTGCAAATAAAATTATGATGAGATCATAATTATAAAATTCATATTACATTTAGGTATTGCCCCTAATTTGTTCATAGTCACTGCAATATTAATACTAAACATTAATAGAGTATAAATATAGCACATATTATATTTCTTCTTTATAATAGAAGTAATATATCTCATAGACTAAAACATGGAGATAGTCAAGCAATCGTATGAGTGCTTGTTAGATAACAACTTCACTAAATTGATCTGACATGAGAACTTCATATGGAATATTGTTTTTGTATCTATGAAAATACTCATTGTGGTAATTCCATAAGTGATCCTTTAATTTAAGATCTTCAAAGTATCTTATATAAGAATTGTTATATTCTGATATTATATAGAACTCAAACTAATGAATAATTATCGGTTAATAGTTATTAGATACAACATAAACTATATAAAAATAGCTTATTGATCAATATATAATTCGTCACGTTAAAGTAATTAAGAAGAATGCTTCATTATTTTTTATTATTATCAATTTGAGAAATTCTTAACCAAAGTGAAATGAGAATTTGGAAATAATTTTTAAATGACATTCAAATAATCAATTATTAATATTAAAGAACTAATATAATAGGACACAAACATAGTAAATATCAATATCATATTCTATGTTAAAATTATATATAAAAAGGATTAGTCAAAACTACTTTGATAGTTCTAATATTTAGATGATCATGATTTATTGTTAAATGCTAATCTTGATACATGGATGTAAATTATTTAATTAGAGAATTAAATATAAATTAAAGGAGTTTAAATTATCTAATTCTAAATATAATAAATTATTATAATTTTTATCATCACCAACATATTTAAGAATTTAATAATATACTTGAAGAGAGATAAAGTTGTAAGGTTTAAATAAGTATTCACTAAAAAAGAATGTTGTAGAATCATCTCATTAAATCACTATCCCAATAGTTACATGGTCATCATACAGAATATTATAAAATACTTAAGCAATTAGTTTAATGCAAACGATAGATTGTTGGTTTACATACATTCAATCAGTTGGTTATATATTTATGAAATACTTAATTAAGGACGTTGTTTAGTTTATACATATTTGTTTAATTCACTAATTTATCAAAGAAAATTTATGGGATAAATATACTTTGCAAATAAAGTTATGTTAAGATAATAATTATAAGATTCATATTACATTTAAGTATTATTTCTAATTTGTTTATACTCATTGCATTATTAATATTAAACATTAATAGAGTATAAATACTAGCACAAATTATATTTCTTCCTTATAAAAGAAGTAATCAATCTTATAGATTAAAATATGGAAATACTAAAGTGAACATGTAAGTGTTTGTTAGAGAACAAGTTCCTTAAATTAAACTAACACTAGAATTTCATATAGAATATTACTTTTGTGTATATAGAAATATTCATTGTGATAATTACGTAAGTGACTGTTTAATTTAAGACCTTCAATCTCATATATGAATTGCTATATTATCCTAGTCAAGAGTAGTTAATTGATAGTTATTGGATATGACACAAACTTTTTAGAAATAGTTTATTGATCAATATATTGTTTGTCACCTTAAAGTAATTAGGAAGAATGTTCTAATATTTTCTACATTATTATTAATTTAAGAAATTGTTGACCAAAGTGGAATGATAGTTTGGAAATAATTTCAAATATCGTTAAAAGAATCAATTACTAATATTGAAGAACTATTATAATTGGACTCAAATATAATAGACAATAATTTCATATTCTATGTTTAATTGAACTTGCATGAAAAAATCATGTACAATAAAATTTATTAAATCACTTTGACATATCTAATATTTGGATGGTCATTATGCATTGTTAAATACTATTTTAATATATGAATGTAAATTATTTAATTAGAGAATTAAAGATAAATTAAATGAGTTTAGTTTATCTAATTATAAATATAATATAAAATTATAATTTATATTCATCATCAAGTGAATGCTATCAAAAACCCGTTATTTAATTTATCTAATTATAAATATAATATAAAATTATAATTTATATTCATCATCAAATGAATGCTATCAAATACCCGTTTCTGCTGTGAGCACCGTTCATATCACTGCCAATCATACAAATAGTTTTGCACAGGCCCAGGTATTTAATAGTAGGCAGGCATAGATATCAATGTTAACCCATAACTTCACTTTTCAGGCATGCCTAATTGAATTCCAGTATCCATGCAGTCTATTGTTTGCTCAAACACAAGAAAGTACCCGTGAGGGCTTCCAAAATTCACAAGTAGTTGAATAATACACATCGAATTGTAGTACCCTCCATCAACTCAATATCAATAACGTACATAAGAAACATTTGGAGATAACACTGAAAAACTAACCTCTCATAACTACAAGGAACCTCATTTCTATCCCTAATGTATTTTCCAGCTAATTATATTGGCATTATTTTCCAGGAAAAAAAATTCCTGGATGTTACATGTTTGACTGAGACTATTCCTTCAGAAACTTGTGTATTGGGAATTACTATCGGTTGCTGTTGGTGGGTTGAGATTTGGTATACCACCAACATATGACATATGTACAAAAGTGATGAGCTAAATCGACTTCATGTAGATTCTTCTATCTTGTAATTAACAACAGCATTACATTCGCTTGCTTCCACCCCTGAAATGTAAAAGCCAGTCAATAGATTAGTACATTAATTTGACAAAAATATGGATTCCCTATGCTTCAAGAGGCTCGGTGCTAAACCTGGCTTGACGGCTTCAGGATCGCAAACTTTATCCTGAGGTGTCTTCCCCGAATCGCATAATTTGCGTGAAGCCAATGGCATCTGGCTGTAAGCTGAGTGCAATTGTTGATGAATCTCTCGTAATGTCCCAGAATCCTCATCACGCCTATCCATCTCTATAAGCACCTGTGAGCAAACATATTATCAGAAACAGGACCATGATGCAGACAGAGAGAGGGACAGAGTGAGCTGGGAGAGTAAAAGTCACCTGGGCAGCATTCTTCCTAAAAGCTGGGAGGAAACGCTGCCTACAGTACTCATTGAACAGAAGTGTGGAAATAATCAAAGGAATAGTGAAACCAGAAGCAATTGGTGATTCTTTAATCCCAAAAACTCCAAGGGCTATGATTTGTGTCAACACCAATGAAAAGATTGTTGTGTTGTGCACAATAGGCCAGTACTGCCCTCCGCTGTCATATATCTTTAAATAGACATTAAGAATCTACAGAACAAAAACAAGAAGTTAATAAATGCATTAAATTCTATCCCCCTCTCTAAATACCCATACCATCTTCCACTATCCCCATTCCCACCACACCAAGACCAAAAGAAAGAGAATATTCTCAAGTACATTATTTTACAAGATTCAGTCGACCTGAAAAGGAGAAAAAATACAGAATGTTGCTAAGCATATCCATCATACAAACTATGTTCCTGAGGTCGACCAGATATTGAAACTCTGATACATTAAATACAAAACAAAGAGAGAGGGAGGGAAACCTCATTTGGCAAAGAAACTGTTTGTTACACTCATGTCTTTATAGTTATACCTTTTGAGAAACTAACTCCATCCTATGGAAAAAGACAATATTTATTCATGAAGTAATTTTGAAACGAGAAAATAGGAGCTTCAGTAAGATGCTCTCTTTGAGCTTTCTCATTTTAACCCTCACTCTAAATACACATTTTACAAAAAGAAGAAAAAAAAAGAAAGAGAATTTGTCTTTGCGATGTTGGTTTCAAGCACGAAATGGAGGACCATGATCATGAAAATCGAATCGAATCAAGAATTTGTCTAGGGACTTAATTAAGAAAATTAAAATGACAGTCAGCTGGGAAAAACTGTTCCAATCCAAAAGCTTCTAGGAGACTTCGCTTGCTTGTTGGCAGGAATACTTTATCTAACGAAAAATCCGGCTAATTTAATGAAAATTTAATCTACATAATTTAATGACACATCTAACGCAAATAGCATTATAGGCACAAGCATTACTATTAATAGGAGAGATTTTTACCTGATTTCGGTACACAAGGTAAGCCATTGCAAAATAAAACAGCAAAAAGGGTAAAATCAATGGTGCCATGACTGCACATGTGAAGCCAATGACACCAAAAAGTAAGACCCTTGGAACTTCTGTGTGATATGGAAAGGTCATAAGCCAATAGGATGAATCTTCACTGTCTAGCAGAATAAATTTCTTTATAAGATTGCAGAGAAGAGGAAAAAGTTGCATTACTTCACAGGCCAGACTTGCCCATCCTGATGTCAGTGCGTAAGTCATGAAGAAGGTAGCCTACAAGTAATTTAAAACAAACTTATGTACTTAAACTATAAATGCTGCTTTAATGAGGCACAATAACAACAACAAAAAAAGAGAAGAAGAATAAAAACAACTAGATAAAAGGGCAGTACTGTCTTCAATAATACTAAACACGAAAATTATAAGACAACAACATGCGCAGAACAGAATCAAATGTTGAGCATACATCAGCATTTTGAGTAGAGTTGCATGATCAGTGGAAATGATATATCATGTGCCATTTTTTCATAACGGGTAGTCACCTGAGAAGGAATTGCTTTGGCCAGTTCGGTAGGTATGTCCCTCACACTAGTGAAGAGACTCAACTGACTGATAACAGATCCAGATAGAACATTAACAAAGAAAACGTTCCAGATAGTGAAATACAAGATTTTGACACATGCACTCCTTTTCCTTCTGCTACGTGAAACATGCCCCTCCACCGAAGAGAATAGCATCATCATTGGTGGAACAGTATAGAGAAACAACATCAGGATCACACTAGGGAGATAGCCAGTTACCACATGGCTGATTATTGCCCTGCATTAAAACCAAAGTTTGCAAGCAAACATGAGTGCATCTGTCCAACCAGATTTCTGAATTGGACTTCACAGTTTAATCAATTGGAGCCACCCTCAGTGGTGATTGGAATTTTGTGCATGGGGATGTTCTGATATACAGGCGGCCATACATATATATACTAAGGAATGAATTAAATATTATCTGCATTCAGTACTTACTAACAAACATCAATATGGAATGTTAAACAAAAAGAATTGAAAATCTTATGAGAACTAGAAATGAATAATTAGATATGATCTTTTTAATACCATGCTAATAAAAGTCTGACCAAGCGAGATCAGCAAAGTACGATATCTTTGAATTCTAAACTCAATTCACCTAATCCCTGAACCATACTAATTGGGCTAGATAATTCCATTTTGCTCTATTACCAAGCGAGATCAGCAAAGTACAATATCTTTGAATTCTAAACTCAATTCACCTAATCCCTGAACCATATTAATTGGGCTAGATAATTTCATTCTGCTCTATTGGAAACTATGTAAACTACAATTCCAAATTTTTATAACCCAAAATATGGACGTTAGCCTGACATGACAATTAAAAGTTTAAATTTTTGTGTGCAGATCCATAACTTGATTGTGAATCAGCTCGACTGTTGAACTCAAACAAAGACCAACAAATATATGTTGTGATTTGTCATTCCATTTTTACAAGAAATAGCACGTACATACCCCTGCATATATTGTCTCCAGATATTTATTCATTTCTTCATACCCATTATATTTTAACAAATTGCATCCATCACAATAATAAAGTTGGACACTTGGGAGTTATTTAATTTCACTTTTTTTTTCCTGTTTCAAGATTTTGATTTTTTTTCTTTGAGAAAAAATTAAAAAATTGTTTAACTGTTTTTTTCTTGAAAAAAGAATTGTTTAATTGTTAATATTATTTATACTTTTTTTATGAATAATAAGCATATTAATTAATAACTAAAAGATAAATTAATATAATTATCAATAGTTAAATTTAAAGGACATCATTTTATATATAATACATAAAAATTATTGAAATACTTTTATTTGACTGATTTCTCATATTTAAATACCATTCGTTACAACAAAAAGTAAAATAATATTTAATAAGTAACGTTAATTCATTTTTATCAATTATCAATAAAATATTATATATTGCATTCGTGATCAATACTATTTTTAGTACTTTAGAATAATAAATTAGTTCTCCATTCAATTTTTGTATATTATGTAAGATTCTTTTTAAATAAGATACTTAATTTTCTCAAATTTTAATATATAATTTATAGTTTTATTAGTAATTAATAACTAAATTTATAGATCAATTGAGTAAGCTTAATCTGAATCTATTTTAAAATATTTATTATTAGATTTAACTAATAACAAAGTTAATTATGAATAAAATATAATAATAAATTTCAAATAATAATTACTAATAAATTCTCATATTTTCATTAATTAAATTCTCTCATTAATTAATTTATCTAATTTTAAAATTTATTAACATATATAAGTAATTAATTTCTAATACAATTTAGAATTAGAAAAAGTAAATTTTAATTAATTAACTTCATCTAATATAAATACTAATAATAAATTTATCTTAGCTTCCTATTAACTCTTACTTATTATAGAATATTTATTAATAAATGATTTTAAAAATATATCTGATGATTTTCAGAAGTTATGGAAATTGAAAGAATTCCAAAACAAAAACTAAAAACAAAAGTGAAATCAAGTATATTGATCGAAAATTAAAAACAAACATAGAAAAGAAAACAAGCATATTAATTAAAAATTGAAAACAAAAGTAGAAAACCGAATATAGACGTGAAGATCATTTAGTTAAGTCATCCTTTGGACACTAACAAAACCAATACGCAAGATCCGCCAAGAGCAATAAAAGACAAATTATGGATGATATCACAAACCACCTATGCATTTGAAGTAACATTGCCGTTACGAATTTTAAGTTACACAGAAACTGCATGCACAAAAATGTCACAAGGATCAAAACACAGACATTAAGACCAAAAGAATGAATCTATTAATTTGATGATGAGAGAGCACTTACTTTTTCAATATTCCTTTCAAAAAGGGAAAGGTGCGAGATAATTTGTCTAGTTGAGTCAGGCCCTGTACAAAGGTGACAGGAACAAGAAATATAAACATGAACACTGCAGATGCCAAAATTGTTGCTATCTTACGGAGCCACATCTGTCTATATGGTATAGAGAGGTTTGACCATAAAATATCTTGTGGTTCTGGGGCCATTTGAGTGACCCACAACATAGGATTTGCTGTCTGAAGCATCCGTGTGGCAACCACAGCAGCATAACGAGTTTTGAAGAACACAAAAGCTGAAGGACACTCCTGTACCGTAACGAAGAACAATTCAGGTACACAGTAAAATAGAATATCCATAGAAACTGCTTAAAAACTATTAACTGCATTTGTTAAAACTTAAGAGGTTTTGCATAAAAGACACAACCTGAGAATCAGACTGCACATGAAACATGAGAGGGAGAAGTAGTATGAGAATTAAAAAGCAATAAACATAATGAATAAACTTGTTTGTTTCAAGAGTTTTACATTTTCTGGCGAAGCCAGATTCAAATCAGTAAAGCTGATGCCATCGCCAACACTTCCAGATTCACTAGAAAGAATTTTGAAAGAAGTTGTACTTGAGGCACAGAAACAACATGGCCTTGGATCCGACCCATCCATAGGACCAGCCTTAATCAAATGACAAACCTTTTCTGCATCCCTCTGCAAGGAAATCAAGCCTCAAAAAATGTTAAAACAGAAAACTTCATGGGATATGATAAAAAGCATGATGTTGTTCATTTAAGTTTAAATTAGGGGGGCACACAAACGAAAGGCTTGGAAAACATCGATTTACAGCAGTAAGCACTCACTGTGTTCACTACTACATTTAAGATCTTCAAAATACCACCAATAAGTCAAAAATTGTTGGGTAGTTATATAACACATTGCATTATCAATTAAAGTGTGACATATAACTTTTATCTTGATATGTTTTTGTACACCATAACTTGTGTACAAACCCATTTAGAGAATAGCGAACACAAAAGAATCCATTATTTAGCAGCTATATTGTTGGGAAATATATTGGAAAAAGTAAGAATCAAATAAGACATCTTACATACTGAAATATTGAATTTGCAGTAAATGATGCCAACATGGAAATCACTGGAGAAAGATGCGCACCATTAATTTATGGAGAATACTGCATTCATATACCATCTGGTGTGACAAATAATCTGATCCATAATAATCAGTAAAGAATCTTTTCACTGCATCACTGTATGATTGCCCTGGAGACCATGGAATTGAACGAACAAGAACTGTAAAATGACTTGGATTTGGGGAAGATTGGGTTACATGTGCTAGCCTCATCTTAGCAATGCGTTTATACTCCTGCATTTAAGAGTCATAAGGCTAAATTACCAAGCTTGTATACCTGCTGGGAACAAGTGCAGAAGAAAGAGAGTACAGTTTTGCATCCTTACAAAGTAAAGCAGACCACAAGCCGCAATTGACATGATGTACAATGCAAAGCAATGGGTCCAAAGCCTGAGGAGATTAAAGCAACCAAAATAAATAGAGAGAAGACGATGTCAGTCACCAGATTCTGTGATGTGAAGCATAAGTTGCATCATTTTTGAATAAGGACAATGTAAGTCCCTTCAGATAATAATTACAGAAACAGCAATCCATAAACGTTCTATAGCATCAAATTCAACAATTTTCTTTCTGATTCTGTTAGTGGTTCATTTTGCTAGATTTCATAAAGATACTTCTTTTGGAAAAGAACAAGATATGAAGAAAAAAAACATAAGGAAAAGAAGAAGGGCTAAAATATTCCTAACATCACCCAGGCAACACAATTGTAGACTTGAGCAATGATACATAAAAGCACTTCATAACCCATAAAGAGGTTTGAACAGATCCAACCGTAGGACAGTACCCAATAACAAGATGGATTAATTTTTATAACAGCTTCATGAATACAAAAGAATTATTTAAAGAAAAACTTACCATCTAGAATTTGATTTTACATTCTCAATTGAAAATACTTCTAGAGATTCTGAAGGTATATTCTTGTGCTGCATATCTTTGCCATAATAATTTACTGGAAGCACCACAAAAATGCAAACGATGGCAACTATGGAGAAAGCTCGTATACTGCAGAGGGAAAAGAAGCAGTAGCTGTTATTACTCACATAGAATAATAGATACACAAATCCATTATTGCGCAAGTATTAATCACTAAAATGAATTGACAGAAAGAAACTTAAAGCATTAGAAACATCAGTTGGCCATTTTTCAATCATGAACTCAGCTTTGCTGCAGACCTAACAATATAATAAAAAAACAATGATGAGCTTCCTAACCATAAAACAAATCGGTATTGATATTCTAACAACCTATAAAGGCTCGTCTCAACTGAAATCAAACTCGTTAAAGAGTCAATATTGCCACCCAAAAAATTT
>JAOSBL010000006.1:5355318-5380356 GCA_027568915.1 Erythroxylum roraimae | reverse complement strand
AGCTTAGTAGATTGATTGGTTCTGATTTCATAAAACTCCAAAAAGGTGTTATAAACTGCATTTATGTGAAAGATATTTTGAGGATCAAAAATGAATAATGATTTAAATAAAAGTAAAAAAAAGTAATAAGTCATATGTTTATCTGTATAATTTAGCTATCAAGGGAGAAATCAACATACACAAAAATGCCTATATACTCAACATGTAATATGAAACAATTTCTATCCTTTCTAATTCAAACTCTCAAATAAAAGACTCTCCTAAAGTTTAGTAGATTGATTGGTTTCGATTTCACAGAAATTCAAAAGGGTGTTATAGACTGCGTTACTCTTAATGACATTTGAAGATTAAAAAATTATTAGTAACCTAAATACAAAAAACAATAGTAATGAATTACATGTTCATTTTCACAATTTAGTTATTAACTTAGATTTCTAATAACTCAAAAACTTATAGGATTACAAACTAAAAAATGACTAAAACAAGATTAGTGATAAGATGAAGAGGAATAAAAACATCTGTGAGAGATGAAATATCTTCAATGGTTGTGATGGATAAATGATTTTCATAAACTGTCTGAATCTTAAGATTTCCACAATATATATTTACAATGACAAGGAAATGAGCATTGTTTGTCATATGATTAAAAGTCCTAAAATCTAAGAAATTAGTGTAAAAAAAAATTGGTTTGCCTGAGAGTCCTAAAATAGAAAGTTTAGAATTAACAATTTATGTAACATCAGAATAAGAATTTTATGCTGGAAATGCCACATCCACAAACCATTAGAACTAAAATAACCAATCAAAACAATATATATTGTTGTAGCTTTCTTGAAGGGGTCTAACATGGCATTCCTTACCTATGTGATTATCATTTTTCATAATTTTTAGAACAACCTAAAGCATAATGATCAAATTTTTCATAGCAGAAACACTAAACAATGTTTGTGTCTCTTCCTCTTAAATAAGCTACCTCAACTACGGTAGATCTTTGTAGCTCCATCTTGTGACTTAAAAGTAAAGATGTTGCTCCTAACCGAACAAATCTTTGAGACATGTATCTAAAAAGGGGAACAGATATTGATTCATAAGATCAAACCTATTACCTTTAAATTCAAATATTAGTGTTGTAAGAATTTAGTTGTTCCATCAACAAATTGAGCAGCAATAAGTCCTTCATGAGGCAATGTAGCATAAATAATATCTTTATATTCAGCCTAAAGATTCATGAAACAAAAATAAAATTTTGAAATAGAGAGACTTAACTATTAGAGAGTGATAAATTCATGCTAAAGTTAAATTCAACAAACAGTGTTATGTTGGTTATAAAACCTCTTTAAATAAGATCACATCAGTTGTAGTCTTGAAGGTTGCAAGATTTAAGATGATGTTAGCTCAAAAAATCCAAAATCCAAGCTATGATTTGAAAATCCTTAACTTTAGTTAGTATGTTCATCTTTCTTCTTGTTTTTATCAGGAATAGGATTATTGCCATCAACATATCTTCATAAATCCTTAAATCCAAAGCATTGTTTAATAATATAATAACCTACTCATTTTGATAAAAGTAGCTAGAATTGCATACTAACCAAAGGAGCAGCTCAAGCAGTTACGACCTTTATAAAACCATGAAAATGAAGAATTTTTACTATCAAAACAGAAAACAACATTGAATGGGTGAAGTCAAATGCTCATTGCGGGAAAGGAACAAATTTCCTTATTATGCCTCCACCCTTTCTTTCAATCACATAATACTAAGATGACTAAGATGAACGTTGACGAGCTCCGAGTGAAACTAATCGGCATCATAAACTACTTAAAAAGGAAAAGGACTACTAAAGTTATTGTCTATTCACATAATTTAAAAGAAAGACCATTGGTAGACAAAAACATGATTGCTAACTAAAGAGTTTTTATCATTAATTAAAAATCCAACCTATTTGACCAATTCAACTAATAAGAACCTTCAACCATTTAACTTTTCAATTCAATTTTTAACTTTTTAGTTTATTTTATTTTAATAACTCTTGTTGTTAAAAATTGATTAGTTTATTAATTAATCAGACTATTTTTGTAGATTAATAAGTTCTTATAAACCACAATAAATAAATTAATTTTCATTTAACAATTTTTTAATTAAACATCAAATATTTGATGAATAATGACAATATCTTTCAATCATACTTTAAATTATTTAATTTTATTCAATCTTTAGCTGATTTTATGATGGTTTAGTACCGGTTGAATCTTTTAAACCTTAAACCTCTTTTCTTACCGATTTAACTTTCGGTCCAATTTTTAAAACATTATTTTTTATATCATTAAACATGCACACAAGATCATCATAATTTTATCTTAACAACCTCAACTTGCTCACCAATTATGTCCAATAAAATATTCCAAAAATCTAGGAGTCATAACGAGAAAAGCCATTCTCGATTCATATGGTCTAACAATGTCGCATACCTAAGGTTTTTGTTATCCTCATATGCCCTCTGACTAGGGTAATCTAGATGGTATCAAAGCCATGAGTGTTATTGACTGTGCTTATATTATTCTTGATAAAAGGGAGTAAGGAGATCTTTTTATGTGTCATGAGTGACTCTTTACCTAATGAGCCTGTTCATCTTTCTTCAACTATTTCAATGGCAAATCTTCCTTCTAATGTCAAAAGTACTCTTTCCAATAAAATAGAAAATCTAATAGAAATTACTCATCTCTCGGAGGAAAGTCATATCCATAATACTCGTAATTGTTCTTGGACTAGAATTATTCGAACCATTCTTATTACAAATCGTCCAAACGTAAAAGTGATCATCCAAAGTTCTCGTTTAGAACAATGTAGCTTAAAGGTAATAACAATGATTGTTAGGATCTCTCTTCTTGACAGTGCCTAGACTTACCAAATGCACTGATTGGTACTTTGTTGACAACTCTAACAATGGAAGTGTCATTCTCACTATAACCTCTAATTTTAATATTAGGTTGACGATCCCATTATATCTAAAAGACTCCAAGTCCAAATTTAAATCAATGGAGCAGAACAAGACCATATAGCAATCATGGCTACTTTGCATCACCAAATGATCTATCACCTACAAAATCATGCTGTAGAACTTAATTTTTCAAATTCCATTTCTGATGCTCCGTATATGGTAGCAAATCGAGCTCATGATTAGATTACTATCATTCAGATCCTGAAATAATTGTCATCAATGGAACTTGAAAGTTAGCCAACAGAATGGATCACTAACTATCAGAAGTTGTTTCATGCTCATCACAGGCATCTTTTCACACAATTACTCCTATTCTCAAGACACTAAGAGATGGATCTGTCAAATCTATTTATACCAAGCCTAATAAAAACCAATCTAGATCCTCAAGTACATTTGGACCTATTTTAATGCTTCAACCAGTGTTATCGCACAAAGAAGGCAAAGATGGACTTCCAATCCATTATGTCAAACCTGATGGACAACTTGTGTACATTAGTCATCATCCTGGACATTGCATATAGGATGTGGATCTATTCATGTGTAAGCCAATTTGTGAAATATGATCAACACTCGACTATGATGACACAAACAGTGAAGATGAAGTCTATATTTGAAAAAGGAAGAAAAAGTCTCGAAGAAGGCAATAACCGAGAGATATCGATCATTGCTAAACTTCCCAAGACCTTCGTTCTAAATATGATGACCATGATCCAGATTCAAGACCTTAGGTTGGGCTTAACCAAAACCCAAACATAAGACTCTTCAAGAGCTATTCAAAGCTATTGGAAAGGAACATTTGTTTCTCAAAGAATCAATTCCCAATAGATCTCTGCCTATTATTTCTTCAATTTCTATTACTAAACCATCACCAATTCCTTGCATGATGATGAGACCGTATGAGGATGAATTTCCTCCTTTGGAGAGATGCATAAATGATGCACAAAGGATTATCTCTAACCCTTATATTCATTATACATGAATCACCTCTCACGATGCCCTTGTCTTCAATCTTACAAATGAAGTACTCAATTGGCACATTGATAATGATGTGATCCAAAACCAAGTTCTTTGCCTCATTGATACTAAGCTTGATGAGCTTAATCAACAAAGTCAAGCTACTCAAAAACAGGTTTGTTATAGCATGTATAAGTAATCATCCTCAGTATCTTCATCAATTAGGTCATTAGTTTATTCAAACTCATCATCAAAAGAGTTGACTAGAACAACAAATTTTGTTTTCCTCATCTTCACTGGATTGTTCTTCAATGAAGTCTTCAATATTGCCATTATTATAGATAGACATTACAGCCTCAATGGATTCTAACAGTTTCAAATCTCTTTTGGCCTTATTAGGACATTGACGAGCTTAATGTCCTGCTTTGCCACAAATAAAACATTGATATACCTTTTATGCTTATGGAGCTTGTCTTTTAAAGAATCAGACAAATCTGTGTCATTTTTGTCTTCTAAATGGCTTATGATAACCTTCATTTGAGATTTGTGACTTGTGAGACTTTTTGTAGGGGAATTTCTTCTGATGATACTTTTTTTAGTATGAAATTCATAATCCTTTTTCTCCTTACACTTGATCTTCAAATAAGGCTTTTTGCAGGTATTTTTCAGTAAAGGACCTCCTTTGATCATGTTCTTGAAAAATGTTTGTTGGTCATAGAGTTTATTAAAATAAGCTAAGGCAAGCTGGTAGATTTCTCCAAGGGATATTTCTCTCATATCTCTTTGTAAAGCTACTATAGTTCTCTATAGTTCAAGTTGTAATGCCTCTAGAAGAGATGAGATTAATGTATAACAGAGATTGACATCATTAAAACTATTAAACAGATAATATCTTGCCATCATACATTGAAAATGTTTTTGTAAATCTTTCTGTCTAATGTACAACACTTCATTTCAAAGTATTCTTGCTTGATCTATTTGTCAATAAGCTGAAAATCTTCAATGAACTCTTTATGGATGACTCTAAGGAGAGTTCCTGCAAAGGTAACTTGAATATATTAGAGTCTGCGATAGTCATATAGACTTTGCCACTATTCTCTCAAAGTACCAGTAAAATGAGAAGTAAACGCAAACAAAATATCCCGTCAGGGATTATATGGGTAAACCATTTACAAATCAATCCAAGCTCTAAATTCATGTAGATGTTCTCTACATTTTTTGGTGAAAGATCATCAAAAGTAAACCAAGAAACTAAAGTAGGTTTGGTTGGTGGTACTTGTGTTAGTGGTGGTGAAGGTCTAAATGGTTCAATGCTTGTAGATTCAGCTTCACGGATATTTGGTTCAACTTTAATTGATTTAGGTATAGTCATCATGATCTTTGCTAATTCAGATAAATCAACAAATTTCTCCGATTCTTCTGAAGATTGTTCAAACATTTCAGAGGATTGTTCAGATATGTCAGAATGCTCAGGTGTGTATTCTCCAAATTTTTCTAGAGTAAATGCTGGTACAAGAGTTGCAATAAAATCTTATTGAGAAGCTTTATCTTCTCCAGTGGATGGAGAATGTTGGATTTTTTATGGTGAAGAAGGTGGAGTTTTAATCCGCAAAGGTTTTGTCCATAAATCAACAAGTTTGGTATATAAAGGTGATGGATCATAAATTGCCAATTTTAGACTTTGTAGTTTTGGTAGGTTTAGGTTTGGTGTTAGGATGAATATGCTGCCTAATTAATGAATAATTCATTTTAAACACTTTCTCATAGTTAGCGGGTTCAGGATAGGTTAGGGATGAATAGATGGCTTGTATAACTAAAAAATTGTAGGATAAGCTCTATAAATTTTCTTAGACTGTTCTGTTTGCATGTCGGTTTCCATTCTTTGAAGTACTTCTTTCACTCTTCGAAGTTCTTACTCTTTGTTTATGAAATCAGGTCTAAAATATTAGGTTTCAATATATCTCTTGAGATCAACATCAAGTTGCATCATCTAATCTTTCAAAGATGTGTATAGTTTTTGGAGATAAGAAGAGAATGTTTCTACCCATTTTTGAGTAGCTTGAGTCTGTTGATGAAGCCCTTCAAACCTAGTATAAATGTGGCGAAGAACTTGGTTTTGGGCGACAACATTATCAGTGTGTCAGTTGAGTACTTCATCTAGAGGATTGGAGATAAGGATACCATGAGAGGTGATTCTTATAAAACGAATATAAAGGTTGAAGATAATCCTTTGTGCATCATTTGTGTGTCTCCCTAAAGGAAGAAATTCATCCTCATATGGTCTCATCCTTATATAAGGAATTGGTGTTAGAGTAGTAACAGGAATGGAAGAAATAACAAACAGAGGTTTGTTGAGAATTGATTCTTTAAGGAACAAATGTTCCTTTCCAACAGCTTTGAGTAGCTTTTGAAGAGCCTTAGGTATGGGCTGTGGGTTTTTAATCCCAACCCAATGTCTTAAATTTGGATCATGGTCATCATGCCTAGAATGAAGGTTTTGGGAAGTTTGACAATGATGGATTTCTATGAGTTATTACCTTCTTCGAGATTTTTCTTCCTTTTTTGAATATAGACTTCGCCTTCACTGTCTTTGTCATCATAGTCAAGTGTTGGACATATTTCGCAATCTGGCTCATGTTGAGGCAAGTTTTAATCTATTTAAAACTCATAATATACTGCAAGTGTACAAGTTGTGAGTGTGGTATATAAGATGTCAATCCCTCGAGGAGTTGTCGAACTAATCTAATTCTAAGTTATCTAAGGCCTAAAGAATTATTAAAATGAAAGTAAAAATTGAACAAAAAAGTAAACACGTGAAGATGATTGACAGAAAGTTAATTTGTAAAATTAACATAAAAGAAATCGAATATTGAGAACTACCAAATTCACAATGGAAAATCACACAAGAAAAATTACCAAATTATGATAAAAGGATTTATCCTATCATCAATACTAACTAATCACTTTTGTGCTGATGTGGTGTCGGTTCTAGACTATCGAAGGGTGGATTACTCTCTCTCGAGTTATAATCACTAAGCCCTAATTAATAAACCCTAATTAAGTCGAGTTACCGAAAATGTCATCTCTCGATTAACAATCAACCCACAACCTAATCAGTTCTTAAGCCTTCTAATAAACAACTGGGTCTCACAAGAGATCTCTCTCCATATAATTACCGATTTGGTTATTTGCGTGGTTTATTGGGTCGTTTAACTTTCATTAACCAACTCAATCATTTTGCATTCAGTTCACCCTTTCGATTTATTACCGAAGCAGGAAGTTACAACAAATAATCACGACTCCTAAATGAATTAAGTAGCATTCGGGAGGCTGTTCGCGTTGTCTGTTACACAGGCCACGATCGTGACACTTCATTTAGCTCTCTGTCACAATCGTGGCAGACTAGGCCACGATCATGGCTCCCCCCAACTGGTTTTGTCAGGATCGTGGCATATGGCCTGGATCTGGATCTGGCTCTAGGCTTCCTTCGATTCTCCTTCGTTCTTCCATATTTGTTCTCAAACACTAACAAATACATCAAGGTACCTCAAATACACAAAATTAAAGCAAAAAAACATGCTTTAACCGATATAACACTCAAAACACAAACATTTAACTAAATAGCACACAATCCTAACCTAAACATGCATTAATCATTCAATTTAAGAACTAAACACATACTAAACTACCCGCTAAAACATTATGCAACCTACCATTATTAGCTCACATATGGATTGATCCACGTCCTATATGAAATGTCCATGATGGTGACTGATGTACACAGGTTGTCCATTAGGTTTGACATAATGGATTGGAGGTCCATCTTTGCCTTCTTTCTACAATAACAATGGTTGAAGCATTAAAATAGGTTTAGACGTACTTAAGGATCTAGGTTAGTCTTCATTAGGCCTAGTATAGATGGATTTAATAGATCCATCTCTTAGTGTCTTAAGATTAGTAGGAGTAGTTGTGTTAAAAGAATGTCTATGATGAGCATGGAACACCTTCTAATAGTTAGTAATACATTCTGTTGGTGTCATTTTTTCAACTTCCATCGGTGGCAATTGTTTCGGGATCTGAACGATAGTAGTCTAATCATAAGCTCGATCTGCTACCATATACAAAGCATCAGTAGTGGAATTTGGAAAATTACGATCTACAATATGGTTTAGTAGGCTGTAGATCATTTAGTGGTGCAAAGTAGCCTTAATTGTTGTAAGGTCTTATTCTGCTTCAATGATCTATAACTGGGCTTGAAGCCTTTTAGATAAAGTGAGATCGTCCAATCTGATATTAAAATCAGGGGCTATAGTGAGAATGACATTTTCATTGTTAAGAGTTGTCAACAAAGTACCAATCAATGCATTTTGGTAAGTAGTTTAGGCTTTGTCAAAATGAGAGATCCTAGTAGTAGCTAGAATTCCTTTTCATCCATAGAGAGTAACTCCAATATGGAGATTCTTTTGGAATCTCCAGTTTGACATATTATTATATTATTCTTGCCTTTATCATGCTGTTCTAAACAAGAACTTCGGATGATCTCTTTTACTTTTGGACAATTTGTAGTAAGAATGATCAGAATACTTCTAATCCAAGAACGGTTGCAAGAATATATATTGTAAGGACTTAACAAGGGTAAGGAGGTATCATGGATATGAATTTTCTCTGGGAGATGAGTAATTTCTACTATATTTTCTATTTTATTAGAAAGAGTACATTTGATATTAGAAGGAAGATTTGCTATTAAAAGATTTGAAGATCAGAGAAGAACAGGGTCGTTAAGTAAAGAGTCACTCATAGCATATAGAAAGATCTCCTTAATCACTTTTAACAAGAATAATATAGGCACAGTCAATAACACTCATGGCTCTGATATCATCCAGACTGCCCCTATTTAGAGGGCATACAGGATAGTAGAAACCCAAGGTACGTGGTGTTATTAGACCACATGAATCGAGAAAGACTCTTCTCACTATGACTCCTAGGTTCGTGAAAATGGTTTATAGAACAGATTTCCATAAGAGATCAAAGATAAACAAAGAATGATTGTAATTTAGATTTCAAATATACTAGCTGAGAGCCCTTCTTCTCTATGTAGGAGTCAATTCTTAAAGCCTACTTTTAGAAATCTAAATTGATCAGTCTTTCCCCTGTTTAGCTTCAGACCTCAAACAAGGTCTATAGTCCAAGACTTTCTGATATAAAGAATCCTCATAAAGAGGCAAGTGTAGAGTAATGGGTTCAATTTAAAATGTAAAAACTTGGAAATCAACTCTGTTGAGTACAGTATCTATAATCAGAACGTTACTTTTCTACCTGATCCTCAAATCATAGGGTAAATACAGTAATTGCATTCAAAATGTATGAAGGAGCGGGTTGAGACTTGGATTTTAAGGTAAAAGACATAGCTCCTCTTCAGCCATCTCCGCCATCGAGCGAGATAGAAGCACAGTTCATCTCTATCATACAGTTGCAAAAATCAGTCAACTACGACTACAGCACTACATTGTTTCAAATTTGTATTCTAAGTGTAAGATTTAAGTGGACTATCCATAAACATGCATTTACATTTTTCAAAAAAAAAGGAATGTGTGAGAAGAGAAGATGTTATCCCAAAACATACACTGCAAGCAAGTCCACAGACAGTCAAAAGTCAACTTATCCATGATTTATGGATAGTAAGTGACGTGACGAAATCTCATTTTCTATGAGAGTCCGTCCTTTGAACAATTTTTCTTATTTGTATTTTTTGATCTATTTTTGCTCATCGCATTTAATGTTTATCTTCTGCTTTTGATCGAGACTACAAACGCCCCAATGAATCTTTAATAAGCCCATAAAATGGTTATTTAAGGAGGTCAAGAGTTGCATTTTGGGCCAAAAGAGTTTCCGTAAAAATTCAATTATTAACACATTACATTATACGTTAAAAAAAAACACATTACATTACATAATATAATTAATGAAAGTAATCGTTGTTTATATAGAAAAAAAGTTATTAAAATATAATTTAAAATATTAAAATGTGTATTACTACATTTTAATATATTAAAAAATTAATTTGTAAGTATTTAATAATATTAGAATTAAGAATATATTTATCAAAAATAATAGTATTAAAGACTTATTTTAACATTTTGTCTCATTATTTTATGTCATAATTTTAATAGACAAGATGACTTTCATAAAAGAAAATATCTCTATTACTTAGTTTTTGAAAATAATCACCTTTACCTTGAGCCTTATTTTCGGTACTTTCCATGGTGAGGAGCTGAGGCTCTACTTATTAAATAATTCAAAATTGCCTCTTGGCTTTCCAATCTTTTAGACCAGTTCAATTCCCTAATTAAAATTGACTGTTTCAGAACAAGTCCCTGGACCTTGGTTTGATTGGTTGGCACTAAGGATGGCAACTGGACCCAAGCCTAACCCGACCTGACACGACCTAAAGTCAACGGATCAAGTTTTGGTTGATCAAACTCGAGCCAGAGCCTAGTCAAGGTTTCGACCTTTATATGCAAAACGATATCGTTTTGTTAAAAATGACATCATTTTGACATTTTAAATTGAAAAGAATTGGGTTGGCCAAGTCGGACTAGGGCTCGGGCCTACTTCCTTGGGCCCGACCTATTGTCATCCCTAGTTGGCGTTGATATGAAAATGCATAGCCTATCACTATCCAATTAGATTAATTTGTTGATTGGTTCCAAATTATTGATTCACTAAAAATATCCTACATAAAATATGTGACTGGTAAACCAATACATGATCTCGAGAGTTTATCTTCTCAAAATAGTAATTATAAATTAATAACAATTCAAAGCTTGATAAAAGAATAATATTAACTGTAGGATTATACAAACAAAATTCTTTGAGATTCCAATTCTAATACTTGCTTATCGAAAAAGTCATTGGCAGGTGACTAGCAACAAAAACAACACTGTACAAGTGAAATGGAATCATACAAGGCGGTCTTGTTGGAGGTGCATCTTTTGGACTTTGCTGTTAAACTGATTTGGGCAATAAATCAATTTTGTGCATTTGGAGAAAATGAAGATGGTAAATGGGATTTCTTTGTATATTTAATTCAAAAACAGCAATAAAGCCTTTTAAGGCAAACGACATGGAAATTGTCCTTTGTTGACGTGTGGAAGACGGCAGAAACCCCACACAAACAAAACCCACATGCCTATCGTAGTCACAGATGTGACAAAACCCTTGTAACTTGGGATCCACTAGCTTGTTTGGAGCCGTTAGACCATGACCCAAATTTGGTTTACCGTTCAAAGCGTGGTATTTCTTTGGTCTTGACCATTTAACCGTAAAAGACTTTGCACCTTCGAAACATACGTTACTTGGAATTGTTCCACTTTCTTGTCACCAAGTCTTGCCTATACGACTAGGATTACAACAAATCAATGGAACAAACAGGCGAGATTTTCTTTTAGGACACCCATGTTTCCCTAAGCCCACAAATTGCATAAGTTCTAGATTACCGGTGACGTGAAAAGAACAGAAACAGGAATTTGTGTGTCTAAACATGAATGGCTTGTAAGAAGAATTCAACCGGTCCATATGATATCATGGAGTGGTCCAGATAAGAGACCCTGCCATTTATTGACAAACCTTGAGATGAGCCACGTTCTGAATTAGACAAATCGCATCCCCATGTGCAGCTCCACATGTAACTGAAAAGTTTTAAATGCTCGTGGCAATCAACTACAGGGAAACACGATTCTTCAACCAGAAACTTTAAGGATGGCATTTGCAAGAATTCAAGTTAGAGACAAGTGGGTAGCGGTACTTGTGCTTACCATGTTATTAGAACAACGGTCAACTAGTACACTAAAATCCAAATCCACAAATCACAACTCACTTCTTTTCATTTTCACTATGAGAGAAAAACTTTTGCTACAACTACAATTGGATTAAGCTTCATGCTAGCACAAAATTATACTCGTGAGGAATCTTCAACCTTCTGCTTCAAACTATGTTCAGAAAAATTCAATGTTCCATCTTTGAACAACAAATTTTCTTACAAAAGAATGGAGCCAAAAACAAAAGAATACAAAAACAAAGGAAACCTTACATGTACTGAAGAGCACCAACACTACCACTAAAACGCCTCTCGCCAAATTGCAGGCGTTCTGACCCTATTGACACAATTTGTTCTTCGTATTTGGGTGGCAAGTGTGTTCTGGGGTTGTGGAAGTTGGAAAGCAGTCAACAAAGCGAAGCACTCTCTTCCAGCTACCATAATCCCCGTGTAAGCGCTAGTGTTACTCCGGTGATGTTCGTATTTACGTGTCCACCCATGTAAGCATGTGTTTTATATTAGGCGTATGATCCTAGGAACACTTAAATCTGTTTCTTCACTGAACCTGCTCGCCTATCAAATCTAGACCAACAAGTAAGAATGATATGCCTTGAAATAGCAAGAAGTAGAAATGAATCCCCTGAGCAGACATTAGGCTCCTTGCTGCAGCTATCAAAAGCAGGAAAGCCAAAGACAACTCCTTGGTGTAAATCCTTTTATGTTTCTTCTTCTTTTTAGCCTTTTGTTCCTGTTGCCTGACTTCCTCCTTCATTTCTTCCAGATTGGAATCTGAAGAACCTCTTTGATGCTTGAGCTCCTTGTTAGCCAAGGAGACAAGATCGCCCTCAGAAGAACGGCCAGACTTCTTTGTGACAACCCATTCATATGCACTGCCGAGCTGGAATAGACCAGAGATCATAGCATTGAACTTGGTCACCGACATGGTATTCTCAAAAAGAAGATATGGGACTATGAAGGGGAACGATTTTGGAGCTGGGAGGATATTGAGAAATGACATAGTAGCAGGGATATAACAAACAACCCACGACGGCAGCTCAGCCTCAGGCACAAACATTGTCATGGGGAGAATGATACAGAATAGGGTGAAAGAATAAAATGGTAGGATCAATTTTCGAAGCAGGAAGAAAAGAAATATCATATTGAATTTCTTCCATATGCTAATCTGCAAAACAGAGGCAACCAAACAGATTCAGCAAATTGAACGTAGCATATTCGAGGAACTTGGCAATGTGATCAAGAAATTTCAAGAATTAAAGTACCTTGGCTCGAATTATATCCGGCAAACAGAGCCTGAACAGCTGCATGGGTCCAGAATGCCATCTATGTTGCTGCTTTCTGTATGCCTCGTATGATTCAGGTAACTCACATTGACACTGAGAATAAAAGAAACGGGAAAACAAACTCATTAATCTTCAACAGAATCAATGACAACTTTCTTCAAAGACACTAAAAAAAAAATCAAGAATAAAGCATCAAGGGATTAAACAGACAGCAATATACCTCAACGTCATTAAGGAAAATGAATTTCCAGCCGTTAAGATGAGCACGAACAGCAATGTCCATGTCCTCGACAGTAGTCCTCTCTAACCACCCACCAGAATCCTCCAAGGCCTTTATTCTCCACACACCAGCAGTCCCATTGAACCCAAAGAAGTTGATGAAAACACCATTCACTTGCTGCTCTACTTCAAAATGGAACGCCAAATTAATGTTTTGCAATCTCGTTAGTAGGTTCTCATCCTTGTTAACAAACGACCATCTAGCCTGAACCAGCCCTAGCTCTTCATTAACCTGTAATCAAAATGCCGTAAAGAACCCCCAAGTCAACTTCACACTTCCCTGTGCTTAACTACTAACCTCCAAATCATACAGCTTTCAAGTAAATGAAATTTCATACAGGTTCAAAAGAACAACATACCGAAAACAAAGCAGGAATCAACATACCCTAAAATGAGGGACAGTCCTTTTCAAGAAATCAGGCGTTGGCTGGAAATCGGCATCAAAAATGGCAACAAATTCATAGTCTTTAACATAGCTGCAATTCATAGCCGACTTGAGATTACCAGCTTTATACCCATCTCTAATAACCCGATGCCTGTAGACAATGCGGGCACCATCTTGCTGCCATTTCTGCACCTCCTCTTTGATCAACAACTGCGTTGTGGGATCATCAGAATCGTCCAGAACTTGAATCAAAATCTTGGATTTAGGCCAGTCTAAGTTACACACGGCACCAATTGATTGCTGATAGACCTAAATATACAGCAAAAAAAAAAGTTAAAAAAACAACTCCAGCTTTAACTTAAAAAACAGTTTAACTTAATTAATTAACATACCTCCTTCTCGTTACACATGGGGATCTGAACAAGTACCATAGGAAAGTAGCCACTTTCTCCTGACTCCAGATCGGCGTCAGGGTCTTGCTTGGGAATGGGTTTAATCTTCTTAAACCGAATCCAGAAACAACCCAAGCACAGAACAAGCCTATCCAGACTCTGGATAAGGAACAAAATAACACACATGTTGGATAAGAATTGCAGAGGAGGAGCGAGATACTCCACACGAATCAAAACCCAGAACGAATACAAAGTGTCAAAAATGTCTTTGAACCCAAACGTCGACGCTACGAGGTACTGTAGTTGAAGATGTGGAACACCAAAATGCCAACCTTTGAAATAAGCAGCCACCTCGAAACCTAGTAAAAGCACGGATAACCATAGAAACAGTTTGATGCATGTGTAGAACCGGGACTTTACTGCCGGGTTTTCGTTGTTCGCGGCGTCGGCGTCGATGTCGGTGTCGGTGCGGCCAGAGCGGATGCGTCCTCTGACGACGGAGCCGAGGGAGACCATTGCCGCAGCAATAGAACTTAAACAGCCAGCGGCTTTGTGGGCTTTGAGGAGAAGGACCCATGTGAGTTGTTTGGCGTTTTTGTTGCGAGATTTTTCACGGCGACGCGCCGGCGAGCCTCCGATGAGGAAATCTTCATCCGACGGGCCTTCGAGCTCGACCATTGACCAGTTTGGATTCTCCATTTTGACCACAACTGGCGTGCCTCTGTGGCTCTCCTTCGACCACCAATCGAAAGAAGGTGCCATTTTTAATTAGTTAAAGCTCAATGTATCCTTGTTCTGATCTATCCCAAAAAATAAATCAGAACCCACCAAATATATCCCCAGAAAATCGAGTGCTTTTTCCTCTCTTCGGTTAATCGCTCAAAAAGGCTGCGTCTTTGATCTCATTGTCAGAAAAACAGAGGAAGAAACAGAAATGGTGACACAAAGAGACCCATAAACCAGGTTTTGAGATGAGCAATATATACGTATAAAATAAGAAATTTGGAGAGAGAGAATGGATGTAAAGATGTGGACAGAAAAGAAAAGCTCTCACTCAACTCCGCTGGGAAAAAAACGTAATGAAAAATGAAGAAGAACAGCAACTTATGTAGAAAGAGAAAAGAAAAAGCGATATATAGAGAGAGACAGTGTGTGATGAAGTGATGTACAGAAAAGATTTTAGGAAAAAGATGGTAACAGCTCAACACGTCTTTGTTGTCCTTTGGATTCTCTCTAACTAAGACCCCATTAATGCTTGTTTATTTAACAAATACTGCTATCCTAAGAAAACCTCAAGGGCTGTTCACACAGAAAGTTAGACAGATGATTGCTATAAATCCAACAAAAATTACGCAGAGCCAGCACGTTGTACTGTCGATATCAAATTAGGTCTACAGAGTAGGAATCTAACAAGATGCAAAACCCTGTAATTTTATTATTGGAAAGAGACTAATCACTGGATATTGTCAATGTAATCCCGTGGTTATATTTTGCTAATTATATTTGGAAAATACAAAACCAAAAATAAACCCAGATGGCTAAACTTATAATGACATTATTCTCCTCCTGTTTTGGTTGTTCTTACTGTTTTCTCCTTCCACCAGTGGCAAATACGGGAAGTTACCCACCCAATTCTATTTATCTTTTTCAAAATATAACTAAATATAAACTGATTTGCATGATTAGCTAATTAATCACACGCGGGAAAAAGTGTAACCAAATCCATCTCACCCACCCAAGCGCCTGGAGTTTTCTTAATTTTGGCCACACGTCATAATTGCCGTTCGATTTATCAACAATCATCCAGCTGTCAGGAGTAGGAGGACAGGCGGTACATCGGAATAAGACAACTTAAGTTTCGGACACGCGCCATAAGCGCAAGTGTCCATGTAAAGACAGGGAGATAAAACTGATAATAATATAAAAAACAGACAAATCTCAATTGTCTAAATTATCCTCGGGGCCTGGCTTTAGCCACCGACAGATTTCAGGATAATTTTGGAATATCCTTTTCCCCAAGGATAAGGCCACCGCAATAAACTAACTATGTGTTTTGATCTGAACTTTTAGGGATCATCAAAATGTTACCACATTTCATCTACGTGGATCATCCGTCCATTTATTTGATCAACGGTCGCAATTAAGGCTACCAAAGCTAACTAAAAACAGAATAAATTGAATCGTGTATGTTAGATTAGAAAATCAATGTACTAGAAGGAAGAATTCACGTGATCGAACGGTTCATACGCCTGCTCATAATTGCTTATAAATGTAGAGTAGCACTGCCATATTAAATATCCCTACACAATTTGGAAAGAACAATTAAATTTTATAAAGTGTTGAAAGACCAAATAGGTTAAAATAAGAATATTCGCAGAAAGCGCCACGTAACAAGACATTTTGAATCCGAGTGGATTGTTCCAGGAATGTTGCTATTGCGGTGCGTTGGATGACAGCTCAATGAATGTCATGATTACACATAGAAGTTTCATGTAATACACTTGGTGATAAAAGGGTTAGAACAATCGATTACAGACTTAAAGGAGGCTTACAAGACACGTAGGCCCCTGGATTGGATAAATCAAAGATTAGGTGGTGATTGAATAAAGAAGAGAAGTCTTAATCACAGATTGATCAACAGATGCTATAGTTGTTGCAATAATTTGTCTGAAGTAACACGGTCTATTTCTAGCTGTTTCTTTTATATGGGTCCACGTGGTAGACTCTTATCAACTAATACCTCAGGCTTAGGTACCGTAAAATTCTGTAATTTTATAGTGTCAAGTGTCAACTTATGGTTGTTATATTTCACCTTATTTTAATTTTTTATGGAAAGTCTCAATAAATTAGCAATATATTAATATATACATTTTAAAAATATATTTTATTATTAAAATTTAGTATTCATATAAAATTTAGATCAATGATAATGCATTCATTATAAAACTTAATTAATAAAAGTTTCATAATTTATAATTTAATTTTGACTTAATTATTTTTTTTAAGGGAAAAGGAAACTAAACAGATTATAAGATAAGGTTAGGGGGACAAATCCCGGATAAACTTCCCTAATTTATGCCATCTAAGTTAAAATAAAGCTCCTTAAAGCTAAGAGGATTTAGATTTGGTAAATAAAATAAATAATCATGTCCACATAAATATTGTCAAATGTTGTATGGATGAGCAAATATTACTAGAGGTGACAAATTAATTATAATGTATTAAGTAAGTTGGAATACAAAGAAACAAAACCATTAAATTTATCATTAAATTATCACTCAAAAGTTGTAACTATGAAAATCTTTTACTGTCAATTCTTGAAAATAAAAAAAAACTAGAAATTTAAAATTACAGAAAAAAATGTATAAATAGATTAAATAAAAAGTTAAAGTTAAAACTTTTCAAAAGAATAAAAAATCTAACATCAAATTTGGAAGTTAAAACAGGTCGAAATTTGAAGGAAATTAAATATTAAGAGTCTATTTTACAACCATTAATTTTGTTCTTTATAAGAGTCAAGGATGAGTCATATTTTTCTTTCATGAGGGTGAGCCCTAAGTAGGTGCCCTTCTTACCTTTGCCAAGGTCAGGCTTGTATAATATCACTTAAACTTAAAGATAAATTTTATCACTTATTGATTAGGTTGGTCATGCTATATAAGGCAAAATAGTAGCTTATCAAATAAGTGCATAGTCATAAGTTAATGATGGCGAAAATGAGAGTACTACATTGAATATGTAACCTTATCATAAGAGACAAGGTTAAGAATGTAATGGTAATAGATAAATTAAATACAACGGGTATTAATAAAAAATTGGGAGAGATGAAACTTTGGTAGTTTGGACATGTTAAAAGGAAACACCTTGACGCTTCAGTAAGAAAATGTAAAAAAAAATAGTGCTTAAAGACTGTAAGAGGAAAAAAAAAAAGGCCTAAGAAGAATTAAAGAAAATGATAAAAAATGATATGATTCTGTTGGAACTTATAGAAGGCATGGTTCGAAATAAAAACTTCGACGTATTAGAATACGAATAAATGATCTCTTCGTTCTCTTAGGTATTTGAGATATTTTCCTTCAATTTTTTTTGTTTTATAATTAGCCTAAAAATTTTCTTTCTTTTTGCATACATAGTATTTACCTCCTCGTTATTTAGTTTTGGCATTTTTTTTCTCAACCTAATTACATTCTTGATATGGCTAATTTGATTTACTAATGTACTTGCCTTTTTTCTAGTATGTGTATTTATTTAATTATTTTTATCTATTATTGTTAAATTTTACCATATGCACAATATTATGTATTGTATATTTTGATATTTTTATTTATACATATTTATTTATATTTTTGTACTATCATTATTTTGCATTGCATATGAGTTTATCGGAAACAACCTTTATACTAAGTAGCGGTAAAGTTATGTATTACTGGACTTTTCCAAACTCCGCATTTTAGTAGGACTTTTACAGTGTTATTGTTGTTGTTAATTTTTTACTAATCAAATAATTTATTTAAATTATGTAATTATACATTTATTAAATTTGTAGTATTTGAAAGATAATATTCCCTCCTATTCAAAATAAATGTCGTTTTAGAGGGATGCACACTTATTAAGAAAGTTAATGAAATATTTGATATACCCTTCTTAATTGCATGTTGAAGTGCCTTGAAAATATAATCTGTATAATACGTGTAATTAAGATGTGAGAGAAATTAAAGGGTAATTTTGGAAGTAAAATCATAAACATGCATGAAAAGTCACAAACGACTTTTATTTTAAATACGAGGGAGTAATTACTAAAAAATTCAACATAAAAAATAACGTAAGCACTACAATCCCGTCATAAAAAAGCTATTTCCTTTAAAGTTTAAACGAATTGAGTGGCTTATCAATTGTTGACTTCATTATCTTTTTTTTGACCATAACATAATTGGTTAATTGACCAAAGCAAAAGATATGATTAAAAAGAGAGAAGTGTAGTGCATTCTGTACTTGGTTTATGCAAGAACACGATGGAGGTGAAGATTTGACACACATTGGAAAGTTTGCATAAACAAAATGTTTAAATTTCATTAACGGGTTCACATTTTATGGTCCAATCACACGCAAAAGACGTGCTAATTCCAAAGGCAGCCGTACTGCTGTGCATGTTTTCTGTCTCCTTATTGTGGTTTGTTTCGTGTCCTTTGACCTTATATAGTCTCCAAATTCATTTATTAAAAAATGTGAACCTTTTTTTCTTGTCGAGTGTAATATTAAACACTAATGCTCTCAAAACTAGAATATTAAGAAGTGAAGGTCGCGCCAACGAAAAGCACTAACTTCGTACGTGGCATAGGTTTTGGAGATTAGGCACCTAACGAAAAGCACTAACAAGGGAACAGTAGAATAATTTTAAGCCAATTATTGGTGTTTACTTAACGATCCTAACATTTGTTTCTGTGGTAGTCTAAGCCCAAATTATAAGTCTCGTTGACGTTTATACTTCCAATACATGATTATGGTGCAACCAATTAGCAATCACAGGGCCTGTGGTGACTTTGAAGAAGAATTTCAAACTTCAAAATTGAACCCAAGTGAGAGTGGTGGCCACGGCCAAGGGTGGGGAAGGACATTGGTTAAGACCTAGTTTTATAAGGGTTAATAAATTAATAAATTAAAAGAGTTAAAATTTTAAAAGTTAATAAATCTATTTATCGAAAAGGGTAGAAATTGAAAGGTCAATAAATCTGATTTATAATGTTTATATATATCAAAAATTTTCTTAACACTTTACCTTGTAGAAATTGAAAAAGAAAAAATTTGTGATTGAGTTTCTTATTATGAATTTAAAGCTTTATTGAATATAGTTAAAGAGGGGTTCGGTTCTAACCATTATATATGTTAACATCTTTATTAACACCGATATATTTTATTAATATAATAATATTTGTTCTTAATATATAATTAACTAAAATTTCAATATTTAACTTTTCATTGAATCTTTAGCTTTCAATAATAAGTTTCAATGGCCTCTCGTGTGGGGTTGATGATTTTTGGAGAGTAGAATTTTTATAAAATTTTAAATGAGTAAGATAAGATTTCATTTAGGATGAACTAAGTTGTAATGACCCCCCACAAGCAATTAGATTAGAATTGATGGACATTTATGTAAAAGTATATACTACAAAATCGAAAAAAGATAATTATTATAGCATTTCGTAATATTTGATATTTTCTTTTTAAAAAAGTGTATATTCATCAGTATATTATATCTTTATTCATTATATATAACAACTCGCCTCTCTTTGCGCACTTCTAGCTATTGTAGATATGACAATTGCTTTATTAAACAATAAATTTGAACAATTGAATTTTTTTAGATTATTATTTAATTCAAAGAAGTTAAAATCATTTGATGATAATAAACTAAGAGAATTATGCACTAATTTTAAAACAATTTTTCTCGTAATAATGTGTTGAATGTTGATTTAGATTATTTGTTTTAATTAAATCGTTACAAATAACCTTGCAAAATAAGTTAATGTCATAAGTTGAAATTCTTGAATTTATTAAAGTTGCAGATTATTATCCAAATATTTCAATTGCTTATCAAATTCTATTGAATATACCTGTGACTGTAGCATCAATTGAAATAAGTTTTTTAAAATTAAAATTATTGAAAAGTTACTTAAGATTATTAGTGTCAAAAAAAGGTTGAACGATTTAGTTGTTTTATGTATCAAGAATGATATGTTAGATAATATTGATCTTGATATCATTATTAATAGTTTTACATCTAAAAATGTTATAAAAAATTGTTTTTCATGACCATATGTGTATTTGTTAGTGTAATTCTCTTGATATTGTGCAATTTGATATTATTATTTGGCCGTTATTATTGCTATTTTGTTGATGTTATTCCTATTTTTAGTTATTTTATTTGTGATGATTTTTGTAAGATGTCATTAGTTGTTATAATCATTTAGTATTTTATTAAATACGTGAATTTATAATTAGTCAATTATGTATAAATATTAAATTTTAATAATAAATCCACGACTTAAAGTTTTAATTCATTAAGGGTCTCTTTTTTTTTACTTTGTTCGGGCTTTATAAAACTTTCGATACAACCCTGCCAAGTGATAATCAAAACCAAAACAGTACGTCGGTGACATATAATTTCAGTTTTTATTTTTAGAGTGTAAGATTCCATCTAGCTGTCAAAGTGGAGTTTAGAAGGGTGATGTAATGATCAGTCGATTCAGAGAAAAGTGGGTTGAAGGAATTGTTTTGTGTAAAACATGCAGCTATCATCAACGCGTAGTTCAGGGCAGGCTGTGACGTTAGCTGGTACATGTTGTTGTTACGAATAGAAACAAATAAGTGCTGGCAACCACATGATCAATACGTCACCCTTAAAACATACAAAGACAAAGGAATCAAGAGCTTGATTGTGGCACGAGGAAAAGGCGGCTCCAGCCAAGGGGTCTAAGTTGTTGATTTGAAGGTTACATTTTCTTTGAGCAAGGGGTCTAAGAGCTCTTTTCTTTCCTTCTACATTTTTGAGACCCTGGCAGGATTGAGTGAAAATCCTTTCGAGGTTAGGAACTTGCATAAACAACAAAACAATCTTACACAATGAGGCCGGGCGTTTAGAACAACTCGGACTGGGAGCTGAGACAAAGATGACATCAATTTACGACCTTCACAACCATGAAGAAATGTCATATTTTTTGTTATTTTATCAAAGCATCTGAAACCCATATCTCTCTAATGGTAGGGATTTGATCTTCTATTTACAGCTTCCTGTCTCCTGCAGATTTTTTTTTTTTTGGGAAAGATCTTACGATCAGACTTGTTAAGAGATTTAGATGTTCATGAATAATGTAATATTGTATTGTGGATAATCTACATGAAGTTTCATTAGTATGAATGCTGACAAGGATTTAAAATTCTCAGTTTAAAAAAATTGTAGTGTCCAAATCATGATACTAAACTTTTTTTTTTAAGATTTTGCGATCACACTTGTTAAGAAATTTACTTAAAAGTGTTCAACTTTTTAAAAACTTTTTAATCAAGTATTTAAAATTTTAAAATTTTTAATTGAGTAACCAATTTTTTAAAACTTGAATAATTCATTTCAAAACATTAGTTTTATTAGTAATTTCCTGAATCTTTAATTTTCATAACATATAAATGTACACCTACAAAGAATAGCTATGATTAAACTGAATTATAGAAATGTTTTTTTTAAGTAAACACCTACATATCATAAACAACAAATATTTTATTAACTAAATCAATAAATTACTAATAAAATTAACATATTGAATTAAACCATTAAAGTTTTTAAAAGTTGATGAATGAATTAAAAAATTAAAAAATTTAGATACTAAATTGAAAAAAACTTAAA
The DNA here is from genome assembly GCA_027568915.1 of Erythroxylum roraimae. Lineage (NCBI taxonomy): Eukaryota > Viridiplantae > Streptophyta > Magnoliopsida > Malpighiales > Erythroxylaceae > Erythroxylum > Erythroxylum roraimae. The sequence continues at coordinate 5,357,838 of JAOSBL010000006.1, read as the reverse complement.
ATGTTAATCACTTTAAGATCAGTTATTCTTACTAAAAACCAAAACAAAAAATAGAAATGTTAAAAATGCTACATGTAATGGGCTAACAATGGCTTGTAATTAAAACTTTGTCTCCAAAAAAGAGTGGCCCGACTAGTTTATACAAAAAAAGTTTCAAAGTAAGAAAAATATAGCCTTGGATAAGTTAGTTATCACAGTAGGCATTTGAGGAAATCATAAATCAAGGAACATCACAAGAAAAGAATTTAAATAAATAGAAAAGGTAAAATATAAATTTTCAGATCAAAATTGTCACAATTGCATCAGGGAGAAAGGGAGAAATACGAATAAATGAAAGAAAGCAAAACCTGTCAATTTCGTGATATTACATGGGTCACTTGCTTTCAGTTCACAAACTCCGCAGCCTTCAGGTGCCTTGAGGCGAATGTATCATGTGAAGCAACATGCTTCTCTTAGCTCGAGTTATATCTGAAATGAACCAGCTAATTACCATCCTCTCTAACGTCAGCTCCCAACTCCGCTTAAAATGCCATAAATATCGCTGCAGATTGCAACAGTGCTCGAAGAGACAGCCAATAGTATCATCAACCAAGTTAATAGTTTGTCATTCTTTCCTGCAATTCCGTGGGAGTCCCTGGACAATGAACAGCAGACAGGATAAGGTCTATGGTCAAAGGCAACAGAGACAATAACCTATGCCTTTTACTCCCCATTATGAGCAAGAAGCCTGATTTATGTTGATTTTCAAAATTAAAGCTATTTTAGCAAGGTCTCCTTTTAAGTTGAATCAGGTCTTGGGCCTATTTCAACTGATATTGTTTGTGGTAAGTCATAATTTATGCTATGCAGAAACTAAATACTAGAATATCATCCAACATAAAAGGTCCTGGCAGCCACAACATAAATTCATATGATTGCATACCGTACCTGAGAGCAACAGCAGCTGGAAAAATAAAACCAACAGAGACAGCTGCAGTGGCACCAGTGAACTGGAAAGCATCCCAGATATTAGGCACAAAAATGGCTCCGACAAAGATGGATCCCATTAGAGCTGCAGTTACTAGAAAGAATCTCCTGTTGTCGTATGCAATGGGAAGGGAATAAGGAAAGAGAAGGCCGTCCAAATTGAGGCGAAGGGAGAAGAACACAATTGGAAAGACAAGCATTAGATGGACACCATAGCTCACTCGAACTAAGTCATTGAGTACCGAGCTATATGGGATCCCAAGATCACCGTCAAAGTTGGCAAGCACATCATCTAGCGTCTGATCACCAAAAAGAAGAACCCCAAAGAAGCTGGTAGCAACATAAACCGATGAGCAAAATGTGAGGGATGTTCGTACTATCGACTTCATCTGGGTTGCATCTTTCAGTTCATTTTCTATGGGGTGGACTGGAAAAAAATGAAGCATATTTAGCAAAGAAGCTCAGTGTAGAAACAAGCAACACAAGAGAGACTCACAAGAAGTTAAGCAGCGTACGTACCATTGTGGTGGCAAATATAAGCAGTGACAATAATAGGCACGGTCGTGAAAAGCTTCCAAAAAGAGGCCTGGTCGGTGAGTCTGGGCATCAAAGGTGGCATTCCTATACTTCCTTCTATTACTTTAACTATGGCTATTCCCGCAGTGATCGCCACAAATACAACAGCCAATGCCACTGACAACGCCGACGTGTATCTCAACGAATCTACCAATGCATATATTAAAGCATGCACACAAGTCATTAGTGCTGGACTATTGTTCTTCTTTGCTACGTCCCATTTTGAAACAAAAATTTAAATTACAAATTGCAGAACTATGATGTACTTGCCAATTACAACTATAATTTAATCAGTAGGATTACCATTATAACTAAATTACATATGACAAAAATCACAAAATGCAATTATATATACTACAATTACTATTGAATTAAATATCACAAAATTCAGTCACATATACAATTTTTGGTCAACGTACTCAATATACAAAGCTCTCCGCTTTTGGTCAACGTACTCAGTATACAAAGCTCTCAGTATACAAAGCTCTCCGCTTTGCATGAGTCAAGGATCATAGTGTACACAGTCTCTTTTATATTTTTACAAAAAAAGTTGTTTTTGTGGCTTGAACCTAATCTCTTAGAAAAGCAACTTTTCTACAATCATGATTACTGTTATTATTGATCTACATATTTCAATATCGCAAAAACCTATGTAATAGCATCTTTGGTTTATGATTACCACAATTACAATTGTGGTTATTATTGATCAACAGACGCAAACTGCAAATTGCAAATTGCAAATAGTAATATTTCTTTTCCTTTTCAGAGAAAATATTGCAACAATTTAAAAGCATGGCTGAGACTAATAGACTAATAGTCTAATATGATAATTTAAGGCACAAAAATAAAATTATATTAAACTAAATATAATCATTTATAAGTCAAAGTTAAATCATTATACAAGTAGATTAAAGTGCAATATCAAATTCTATCTTATCATTGCGAACTGTCATGTCTTACCAACACGCTTGAAAGAAA
>JAOSBL010000006.1:5311070-5322773 GCA_027568915.1 Erythroxylum roraimae | reverse complement strand
ATCACTTATTCAGGGATGACAAAGTAACCTAGCTCAACTCGAATTGACCAAAATTTAAGTTAGGCTTGGACTTTTAAAAAAAATTAGGCTGAGCTAAAGTTTAGGCTATCTGGCGCAGCTCGGCTCGAAACAAAACTTTTTTTAATGTAAAATGATATCATTTTGAGAAAAATGTCATAGTTTTTAATTTTTAGAAATAATAAAAATAAATTTAATCAGGCTCAGGCTCAGGCTCAGGCTCAGGCTAGGGTTCAGGCTTTATTTGTTGCTTAATCGGCCTAACCCATTGCCAATTCTTTTATTGTTCAAAAATACTTTATTAATTGCTTAAATTAGTAACTATTTTAGTTGTTCAATATATAAAATTTTAAAGCAACCATTTTTTATTTTTTTGCCTTTTAAATATATAGCAACACATCATTATACTGGTTTTGAGTAACTTTAAGGTGTTACTTTTTAATATTATTAAAGGCAATACGTTAAAAATCATTGCATTATACGAGTTTTAAGCAACACATTTTAAATTTGTTACAAATTTATTATTGCCTAAGTTCTTTTTACAGTAGTGGTTAAATATAAAAGTCAATGTTAATTATTAGACACTAGATATGTAAAGCAAAAAATATGAAATACTATAATCGAGTGGAAAAGTTAATTTGTTATAAATTATGATATATGTAGTTGAAATGAGAACAAATGAACGAGAGTAATAAATGGATAAGAAAAGTCATTTTTGTTTAATAAAATATTTTGTAAAATAAGAGGGTTTTCTAAGATTAAGAAGTTTTGTAGGAAAAAAGATAAGATTAGAGAATGATTTTGTGTGTTATATAAAATGGAAAGATTGAAGAATTTTGTAAATTAAAAGATGTGAAAAATATAGGACCATTATATGAGAGAGAGAAAGCTTTGATTGGTAGGAGAGAGAGAGAGAGAGAGAGAGAAATAGTTAAGAAATTTTGAAGGAAGGATTACTTATCATCTTTGTTACAATAGGTGCATTTTTCATATGCATAAAGTTGTTTTTTTTCATAATTTTGTTACATTGTGAGAGCAACTAATGGTGGACAAAAGTCTTTAGATATGTTTTTAGGCTTTTATGTGTTGTAAGCTTTTGCAGGTATTGGTCTATCATCCATTTGTTGCCTTCCTTATATAAGAGTAAACTTGTAGGATTTGTTTGGTGACTTGTTATTAATAATATTTCTTTTTCAGGTACCTGAGGCTTACTGCAACGCGACTGGAAGGTCCAGCTGCTTCATGTCTATCGAGAGGCCAACCAGTGTACTAACAGAGTGACAACTCTTGCACGGGTTTTAAGCCAGGGACTGCATTTCCTTCCGGACCCTCCGGTGTTTCCTCAGAAGCTCATTCACCGCGACGCGCAAGGAGTAGCGTACCCCCTCCTACCGCGCTAGTTTCTGTTTTTGTTTTTCTGTCCCTTATAAACAAAAAAATAATATTTCTCTCTCTTTTACTACCCTAGACCATCCAGCATCAAGAAATATTTGGGAATAATAATCTTTAGTATCTTGTAATAAATTTAATGCTTCCTTATTACCTTTTTAATGAAAATATTACGGCTTTTTAATAATTTTTATAAAAAAAATAAATTCAAGAAAATTATTATAATTTTTGATAGAACTATAAAATACATGGACTGGAAAATTGATAGTGACAGGGACCAATCCGTGTTTAGATCGATGTCACATGCTTTTTTCTTCCTTAAAGCCTACATGACAACAAAGTCGTCTATCGTCATAGCATATAAGCCCATAAATACTGGATATCATTATTTGCTTTGACCCACAATCCAACCTTGGGCCCTAATTGAAGCCCAAACTTAGATGAAAAGACAAATACAACCAGCTATAATACCTTTATTGAGAAAAAAAAAACATGCAAGTTTCAAACATAGACGAGGGTGAGTTTGATACGATGGACGTTAAATAAATATGTAACAGTTAAACAAATTATGTACTTTATTAAACTTATAACCAATGTGTCACTATTTAAATTTATCAAACTAACAACTGGCAGTGAAGCTTTTTTTTCTAATAAAATTTGAGAATACACCACGTTAATTGAAAATAAAAATATTAAAGGATTAACAAATGGTAAGAATAAACTAACTAAATAGTTAGTTCTAGTCATTTTAACAATGGTTAGATTCAAGCTCAATTCTTGTTAATAAACTTTACATTCTACCCATACTAAAAATTTTAATATAGTATTAGAACAGGTCTATTTCGGATTCTTAATTTCTTGGTTGGTAAGGGCCAACTAACCAAATGACTGGTTCTAGTCATTTTGATAATGGTTAGACCTAAGCTCAATTCTTATTAATAGACTCTACACTCTACCTATATTAAAATTTTTAATACAAATTCACAATACAACATAGTAACAAATGAGCTGGTACATAAATTTGTCTTACTCAATTGTTCACATTTGACAAACGAGGTCTTCACATTTCAAATTTTTACAGTGTTATCATTTCAAAAGAAGTGAATTAAATGGGTATCATTTGTCATATTCTGAAGTTCACATGAAAGTTTATAGTCCACTGACCATGCAATAGAGTCACAGACAGCTGACGTTGAATAAAAAGGCCACAAACCACCACGAGGTCTCCCGAAAGGAAACAGACCACTTGTGTACCGTATTCCCTGTCAAACTCAAGCGCCTGCTTGGGCTTAGCTGCTCTATTTAATGCTCGGCCTACCAAGCGGTAGGACAGAGGGTTACCTATCATCTTGGGTTGGGACCAGCTAGGATATAATGAATTTGGACCACACCACAACACATTCCTACATTTAGTTCTCTTCCTTTCATCCTCAGATTTCTACATTTGTATGATTTGGCATGTTTGTTGAGTTTGCTTCCTGCCTGCCAATGCTCCTCAAGCATTTGTATACTCACTCCAAATTAACTAATGGCATGTCTTCAGCCCAAAGTTAAGCTTCTCAAGCTTGTATTAGTTAGTTATCCAAGGCCTAGCCTTCTGGGCCTTATTGGGACTTCAATAATAACATATCACTTATTAATCTCTCTATCCAACAAGCTTATTAAAATGACTATATAGATGAAATGATGACTTATCACAATTATTCAATATGATGTATGTGAACACGGCATTAGGTCGATCTTGGTGTGGTGTGAACCGTCATTGCTCTTCTTAAGAGTTTTAATAGGTCGGCCGATCTGCCCGAAACTCTAGGCTAACACTCGACTACAAGAGAGGACAATCACAGAGTCCTCAAGCTACGGAGGCTACGGCGGCAACAGGGGTGGTGATGACCAAAATAATGCCACGTGGAACCACCGTGTCCTAAAGTGAAAACTCAAAACAACAGGAGATCACGAGGGTCAAAGATTCTAAATTGGATACGAGACGTTGACAGGTCTTTACACATTTCGGGACAGATATTCTGTTGCGCCTATCTTGTTCCTTCCTATTCCTAACAAATCTCATCCATTCGTTGCAATAAGTTGGATGGCTGAGATTAACCGGAACCAAACTTCTACTAGCATCTCAGCCCCTGAACGTAACGGCTCCGACGAGACGACATCTGGGTCTCTTACCTTTTAATCTTTGTCTTGCTGAGCTATTCACTAGGTAGCTAGCAACTACTGTGTACGAATGCTTAAGCCGTGTCTTGTCGGCATCTGAAGTCAGAAGTCCATTTCTTCATTTGGAATTTTTTGGCTGCTAGGTCAGGTGCCATGGTAAAGTAGTGCAAGTTAAAGACCACAGAACTTTGTGAACACAACTAATGGAACCCCTTAAGAGCCGGTGGTAACAGGGAAAACCGTGTGATTAGTGAAGAAGATAAAATCTTGTTCACGGGAAATGTAGATCAGGGCATCACAAAGATTTGTATGTGCACGTTCTGTCCTGAGTACGCGGTAGAAAATGTCTGTTTGTTTTAATTGACATCGCTTCATGTTTGAGAGAAAGGAGACAGGTTTGGTGCAAAACCCTTCAAAACTTGATCAAGTAACGACAACAGCTATCGACATTTTAACGCCTGTAATTTGATATAGACCACACCCTGGAATTAAGTACAAGGAAAAGAAATCTTAAATTTTCTCCTTCTCCCGAATTTCTGCTTTAGCAAGATACTTTATTGCTCCAAGGCTTTAATGCGGTAGAGGAAATAAATATGCCTACGAAGAGTCGAGAGCTTCCCAGCTGACATGAATATCCAAAATTAATAAGAAAGTGGTCCAAAATGTTACCAACTTGCCAAGGTCTCCCCTGAAGAGGCAGACTCCTCTATAAAAAGCGAGTATCACCAGTTCCGTATATCTAGTACAACTAATACCATCGGATTTGAAATGTCTTAGTAAAAGCACAATGTACCATGTTCAAGACTTATAGGTCTCACTCACACAAATATGTATCTTAACATTCAATGACTTTCTGGACCATACAAAGGCAATCAGGTTCAGGTTACCTGGTACAGCTATTGAGTGGCCAGCTTTATTTTCTTTATGTTTGTGATTTAAACGCTATTGAGAGTTTGTTCCGACTTCAGATTGGATTAAGAACTATTAGATTCTGATGATCTTGGCTTATAGTCTTCAAATCTTACAGAAGTAGACGAGAGGCACGTATTAGGTTATACCAGGAGGCAAAAAGTACGAATTATGTTAGATTTAGACTTTTAAGTCACGCATATAATTTATTTAGGCAAAATCACAGTTCATAATGTTTACATGATTATGATTTTGAAACATTATAATCTATGTACGACCTAGCTCGTGTGCGAGTAAGATCATAGCATTATGAATTCATTTGAGCGGCTTATCCAACCTGTCAACAACAACAACCAATTGCAATCATAGTTTTTGACTAACTTAAAGACGTTTCAGATCATCGTTTTAACTTTTTTGTTAAAAATGAGATGTGCCAATTTGCTTTACAATCTTTTTCTTCGTGAAATTGCAATCTTTTTGACCAAGAATCACTCATTGTGGACCTTTGCTTTGGAATGTCATGGTTTTGTCTGTCTGATCCCTTTTTGTGTAGAGTTCCTCTCATTGTCCAATCAAAGGTTGTTTCTTCTCCATACATTTTGGCCTTTTATCTTGAAAAGTAAGGATTTTTCGGTGATTGCAATCTGTAGGGCATTTGAAGACCAAGAGAAAATCCCGCGAACAAAGCTGCACAAGTTAGCCTGGCTTAATCTCATAATCTTATCTTATTTTCAAAAGCAGGCTCCAAATGTCAAAAACTAAGACACAAAAACAGCCTCATGGCGTTTTTGGTACACCTCCAAATTAGAAAGGAACATAAGCTCTTGACTTTTATCTTTCTCATTTTCTTCTGCAATGAGCATCAAAATGTGTAAACTAAGAAGAGGTTGTTACTATAATTCTTCTTTACTGACTTCCGGTTTCCACCCTTTTCGACATCAGATCTCGAGTTCTTCTGACAAAGAAAATAATGAAAGATTATAGTCACTAATCAACGTCGACCACATGCACACGGGCAGTGCACATGCGATGAAGAATTATATCACTCGTCCATGAGAAAATCTTCTAGCTTCCACACAAGGACACGCAATCACTTTTACATCCCAGATCTTTCTTTATTAGTCAGGGTCAGGTTACAAAACAATTTTACCATTAAGACTTTAACTAATTATGACAACTGAAATCCAAAAATAAGAACACTAACTAAAGACCCCTAATCAAGAATCTCCACAACCACCTTTTTCTTGCTCTCTTTTTAGTTTTTCTGAATGAAGCGGAATGTCTGTTACCTTTGAGGAAAGCTAAGATAAAGAAAAGGAGGTATATGTAATGATGGTGTAATGCAGATCAGAAACAGATTGGAGGCACTGAAGTGATTTTGTGATCAAAGTGAGACCCCTTTGCATTATTGGAAAACATATGAGCTGGTTTTGTACTTAAGCAGCACCTATAAAGTTAGAAAAAGTTGATTTCAGTAATTAAGATAAGTCAAATTTCAATATTCAATTCCATAGATTTAGACCCTCCTCTTGATTCCATCCCTTACTTTCGCAAAATCTTCATCCCAATGTGAGCCAAAAGGTCCATTTGACAAAAGTTTCTTACACTTTGGGTTACAGACAGACAGATAATTGGGTCCCCCCAAGTCCCAATTCTGTCTTCCTTTCAATAATCCCCACTTTCTCTTTTCTCCCACTAACAACCCAAAAAGAGAACATATAATGAAAATCCTACTTAGCCCTCACTATTGTTGATCCACCAACACTAGATTACATTGGTCCCCATGCAAAACTTTCACATGTTCTAACAGGACCCTGAGAGCTTTAGGTGTCATTCCAAGCTGCAAAAACTGGCAAGTGAGCCATGGAGATTGCCGCTGACCTCAGCTGCGCTGATTGAAACCAGGGGGTAATGCCAGTTGTTGGGCTAATGTACTTTGATGCCAATGGAGGTCTAGCAAACAGCATTGCAACATCATTCTTATCTGGGCTACCTTCCCTGGAGCTACTTAAACTGGTAATCAAAGATGAAGGGTTAGAGAAATGAGGCCCTATCTTTTCTGAATCGTCTACCGCTTGTTGCGCAACATTCACTGAATCAATACCAACATCTTGTATAGGTACAGACATGGAGGAACTACGATTATTCCCGTGATTCAAGGATTTCGGATCAAGAGACTGAAAGGAAACATTTGGCTCTTGCTGTGGTGATTGATACGAAGCCACCTTCCAGTCTGAAGCATTGCCATTGCCATTATCAATCTTTACTGATTCACCATTGGAAGAGTTGTTGTACTCAATAGCGTCACGACTTGATTCTGTCCCTTTGTTTCGCCTCGCAAGGTCTCCAGCTAGTAGAGTGCTGCTGGCCATAATCCTTTCCACGTCATATCTTGTGATGTCAAAGTTAGTCACAGCATTAGCTCCGCGAAACTTGACTGCGGCGATATCATATGCTTCGGCAGCTTCCTCTTGGGTGCCTGATATTTTTAATTCAAAGGAGACATTATAAGCACAAAGTCTAACTTTCTATAATGCATTTATGTGAAATAAACACCCATTTCCTTTTTCATCTCAACTGGGAAAACAGCCTTATAAAAGTTGACTGAAAATCTGCATTATGCTCTTACACTCCCAAAGAAGCCACCATCAGACTTATAAAAGCAACACTAGTCTTTAGTGGGTGCATGAGAACAGACTTGACATAAAAATGGGTTCTTTACAGGTTTCTTTACTTACATTAGACAAATTTCAAGACATTTGAACGTAAAATTTGAATGATGAAAATAAAGAACAATATCAAGACAAGTTGAAGAACTTACTGAACGTCCCAAGATAAAGATCTTTGTTTCCTGCAACCCGGCCAATCCTTGCTTGCCATCTTCCATGTTGATGATGTCTACATTACATTAAACGAAAACAATGAAGATTGGAACCAAGTTAATTAAAAGCCTCAAAGGAGCCTCAGCTTTATCAAAAAGTGATGGTTTGCTGCAGAAGAGTAAAAGCAAAAGTAAAACCTTGTTACTCCTCTGTATATTGATGCTCCCCTAGAAAAGCCACTGCTTTTCCTGAAAAGAACAACAAAACAAATTATCAATCCACTCATGGAGTTAAGACATTTGGGCACTTTAAGTTAAGTTGAATAATTTCCTTTACCTTCGAAGATGAGCAACGTACTCCTGACGGCTCATATTCTTCATTTCTTCAAGCTCGTCTCTGTAATTTTCTAACTGAAACATAGAAAAATCACATGAAGTTGAACTGACCAATGTAATCAATATGAAGACAAGCAAAAGTAAAGAGTCTTACAGGAAAATTGACGTGTGTTGAAGGTCCCCAATACTTAAGGGCAGCAAGATCGTAAGCTCTGGCAGCTTTCTCTTCCAAATCATAACCCCCTATAGATTCATCAGGACATAAAATTAGCACTTGAAAACGGACTTCCTCATTGAAATTTTTTTAAATTTTAATAGAAAGAAGCCTACCAAGATAAACTGAAAATTGCAGCATTTGATGGTTATGGAACCAATGAGAAGAATGAGCATGACAAGAACATAGAAAAGCAAGAGTCAGATCATAAGGACAGAGAGTCAAAAAGGAAAACTTCAAAAAACACAAAACTGTAGAATATCTATTGTTTCGATTAATTGACCAACCTTGCCTTCCTTTCCTGGTCTGACCTTCCTTCTTACAGCTGTTATCCCAGAGATGAGCTTCATACCTTCCAGTCCATCTATGTCTGGTAAAAGGTAAATTCACCATTTTACTTGAACATTAATAATGGCAATGCGCAAAAAGAATATTGATAACAGCAATGGAAACTGGATTCATTGAAATGCATGTATTGCAGTAAATGAAAAATCATTCAAAGCAGAAATAGTTGAATAACTGAACGGAGAGAAGATATAAAGCAAGTCGAAAACAGTACGAAACAACCTTGTAACACCTCTATACTGCGATGTTCGTTGCCCAAATGTGTCAATAGATTTCCTGTGCACGGGCTGCTTTTGACCCACTTTTGCAGGCCCTCTCTTCTTCGTCTCCATGGCTATACATTCAGTACCATTAGGTGATATTTGCATTGGAGCAGTAACGCAGCTTGACTGAGAACCAGGGCTCATAGACAAGCTAAGAGACTGCAACTCCCCGCAACTCATATTACCAGCAGATGCAGAAGCTCCACCATCATCAACTATGTGCTGTTCAAGTCCAGTATGTGTTGAATAGTGCCTAGAAACCCAGTTTTTAAAGCAAGGGACATCATTTCCAACATGTGGAATATGTGAGTCGCAGTCTGTGAGTTGGGTGTTTCGGGCTTCATCGTCTAGTGAAGATTGGTAAAGTCCATGACAAGCCAATCCACTGTAGTAAGGGTGTGTTTGAACTAAAAATTGTTGTTCTTGCTGCCTAATTGTTTCATGCATGCTTAGAGAATGTGGCCTGTTGTTCTCTGTCGCTGGGTTTTGGCCGTAGTACATGCTATCGAGGCTTAAGACCATTGTTTCCCTTTCATGGCTAGCTCCATAGTGGTGAGTCTCCATAGTTGCACCACCGAGAAAGTCCTCTAATTTAGGTGATGAACTCGGCACCATTGCTGAAGCCATGAAACCTAAGAGCAGTGAAACAAAGGAAACGAGGAAAAATAAAGAGGAAATTAAGCTAATGGAAAGCAGAAGCAGACCTTCTGATTGTGATCTAGTAAGAGCTTCAATGATACAAAGTGACCCATCAGACTTGAGTGGCATAACTGACAAAGGAGAGTGAAAGCTACCATTTTCTCCAACGCCATAAGAGATACCGCAAGTGTTGAAGTGAGAAGCGGACACATAGAAGCTTGTTGGAACAGCTTTAGAAACTGCAACAGCTGCTACACCAGGATTCTGCTGAGGTTGATCATGATTGTACTGATGATGGTGATGATTTTGTTGTTGTTGCTGCTGTTGTTGTTGGGAGTCAGAAGCAGCAACTTCAAGTTTCATGTGCGGTGCGAGTGAAAATCCCAACCAGTTATTATTAGAACCATTATTCATATCATTCATAGATTTCATCTTCTATCTCCTACCCTCTTAGCCCCCCCTCTCTCTCTCTCTGTCTTTTCTGAAGTTGATTAGAAGCACCACTACCTGTATATCTTTCTGAAACGCAACTCAATCATTGGGACGAAACTAAAACTAATGATGCTAAAATCTCTTGCCCACCCTCCAAATGAAAGCTTGGATTTTTGTTGTCTAGTAAACCAACTTTAGTTGCAAGCAAAAATTTTTATGTTCTCTGACCCCCAAAAACTCTTCACTCTATGTACTCGGTAGTCATCCAAAGCTAAACCCTCTCTACCTTTGTGCCTTTTCTCTCACCATATAAAGCCAACAAAACTGGTCGCTTTAAACTAAGCAAAAAGAATGAACTCGAGCAAGCAATGCTGGGAAGCAACCCTGCACTCCCATAGGGATCTGTGTATATGAGAGAAACCAGCTTGTATAGCCCTCTCTCTTGCCGTTTATGTTAAAGACTCGCAACTTAAAAGTAACACACCCCTTAAACCCCAGGAAAACTCAGATTACATAAACACCAAAACCTCGCTGCTCTATTACTATATACCAAGCCACCTTGATAATGATACATATCATCTTGAACCAACACCCACTAAAATGAAACAAGTCAGAAGGTACTATGTAGTTAACTTTGAAATGTGGTGGATGGGCAATAGGCGAGAGAGAGCTGGGCAGTAACCAAAACTGGATAGCTTTATTTTTACAGTCCACAGGGCCTTGGATAGATTTGACGAGCAGGACTTCTGCTCCTCCAGTCACTTCATACAGTAGTACTACTCCACACTGCTTCTGTTCTGTGCGACTCTGAAATCTAATTTATATCATTTGTTTTTGGTTCCAACTTAAATACCGTTCCTAACTTGGTTCACAGCCTTCAATTCAAAAATATGCCCTACCAACTGGCTGGTGACCATGTCTTCGTCACAGCCCCATTACCCACCGTTGATCTGGATATAAAGTTAGGCCATCTCTGATGTGACATTTTCTGACTTGGGCTTTATTCATCTGACAGCAATGTTAATTATCTGATATGCTCTAGCGACCACACGTTAGTTACCATTATCAAAGCCCAAACCCACTTTGTCAACTAAAATCTTCTCAATGCAAAAAACCAAAATGCAAGGGATTGATTAAACAGGAAGATAATGGAGAAGAACAAAAAATTGGGTTAATCACGTGCCACGCTCTCTAAAACGCGTGACGTGACGCTTTACTTTCTTAACAGAAGTGGTTAAAGAAACAGAAAACACGATTTGCTTTTTTAAGGGCTTGTGGTGTGTAGTCAACACCTGCTTCCAGACGAAAGGTGGCAAGTGGGGTTGTGATTGGAAAAAAAAAAAGAGAGAAAAGAAAAAACTTGAAATATTCCATGCAATGATAACCAAATTTTAAAAGAGACCCCATTAAAACTCCTTTTTTTGGGGGTTTTTTATTAATATCCTAATAAATATCTGTCCTTAAACAAGTTTAATGATTAATTGTCTGAACAGTTCTAAGATAGGCATAGGTTTTCTGAACATGACAGCGGGAGGAGAGGCATCCTCGTTCGTGCGATTAGGAAAGTCTCCATGGCTAGACATTGTCGAGTGGTTTCTATTTCAGATATATGAATTTCCACGTGAATAAAATGTGTGTTTTTTTACGTAATATAAATGACTCTAATGCATTACAATTACACGCCAAACTTATTGCTATATTTAGGAAATTCAACGTCCGTTAAGTTTAGTTTGAATACATTCTTTTCGGATTCTTTGAAATAAGAATTCACGAATCTATACGTGCTCCTTGAAATAACCGAGTTAAACTCTTGAGACTTCCTATTTCTTATTTGTATATGTGTCCATTCGCTTAGCCCTGTTTAATTGAGGGGTTAGTAATAGGATGGGATAGAACGTGACACACTTCCGTCGTTTTGTTAAGAATTTCATAATAGAATAGAATGGAATGTGATAGAAGCGTAGGGTTTTATGTTACGTTCCATTATATCATAAACAATGAAAATAAGAAACTTCTGATTACGAAGTTTAGGATGGAACATAAACTAATAAATAAATACTACCTAATATACCTTCAATAATTCTTCTTAATACTAACTGTGACCAATTCTTAGTATTAATATATTAAATAGAATATAATAATATTTAATATAATAAATTTTATTAAATAAC
>JAOSBL010000006.1:5291514-5308517 GCA_027568915.1 Erythroxylum roraimae | reverse complement strand
TTAAAAGAAAAACAAATAGTCCATTCATATTAAATAAGCTTATCTTAAAAAAAAAAGAGGCGGGTAAACGGGTACCCAATAAGAGTCAAACCCCTAACGGGTACGGGTATGAGGGTGCCAAAAAAATTCCCGACAGGGATGAGGGTGGGTATGAGGGTGAGGGCGGATTCATGAGGTGGGTACGAGGGATGGCATACCCGCCCCATACCCATCCCTACTTCTGTTCCCTTTATGGTAGCATAAATAAGATGAGACGTGACTTTTAAAGTTTTAAGGCATTAAAGCTTCTTATATATAAGAGTTAATTCGGTATTAGTAAATTGGAAAATATGCTGCAACTTATTTTTTATACATTTTACTGAAATTCCATCTTTCTTTCTGTTAAGATATTTGAAAATCCAGCATATGAACTGTATCCAGGCGTAGAGTACTGATGTGGTGTGGGTCTTTTTTGCCGGATGGGATCTCTGTCTAAAATTATAGTGTCTTATTTTGTCTTATGAATCTCAATCATTTATTTATGCGGATCTCACATTTATTTATGCCGGATCCACGCAGGACTCATATAAATAAATAGCTGAAATTTATAGAACAAAATAAGATACTATAATATTAAACAAAGAATCCAAATTCTTTTTTTGCAGGGAGAAGGAAAGGAGAGATTGAGAGCAAATAAATTATAATAAGTGATATGAAAAAGAGGGGACATGATCCTCTGTCTCATTTTTTGTGTACCAACTTTGTTCTATTTGATCTCAACCATCTATTTATATGGATGTTACATAAATAAATGGTTGAGATTAAATAGAACAAAGTTGATAAAAAAAAAATTAGGACAGAGAGTTTGAGAGCGGAAAAGAGGCGTTAAAAAACGAAAAGGTTCTTTAAAAACAAGGAACAGTAGAAAACAGTTACCCTTAGCGCAGTCTGTTGTTTTAATGAGCTCGGGACAGAAACTCTCGTAGTCCACAAAACTCAGCAACTTTGCTGACAACATATTTATATATACGTATGTCATATACAAGGGACAATAGAATGTCTTCTTCTTTTCTCATGGTATGTTTTCAACAACATTCCTTCCATTCACCAAGCACGGAGGGGGGCAATAGTGATCATACATCAACTATTTTTACATAATTAGGCCAATCTCACCATCTTTTAGTCACTATGTTCAGCTTACATGCACCAGAGCCATGTCCATTAACTTAAACTTGATGTCCTCTCTCACTTTTTTCTTGTACAAACGAGAAGACTTCATATCTCCTCATTTGTAATGTACAAAACGCATTTAAAATTGACATACAATTTCCAGGGCTATTAAGTGACTGCTACAGAAATTAATGAGGTAAGAAGTGAAGAGATTCACATGAGAACACAAAATCTAAAGGGAGATGTGAAGTGGAGTGGGCGGAGAGAAAGAAAGTGGACAATGAGATCACTCAGTCTGTTTTATTGGCCACCAAAATAACTCAAAACTCGAAAAGGACAATCTATAAGGGGCTCCAGCTGTGTGTGACTATCTGTGGCTTTACTGTTGGAAATGAACGCTTTTTATTTACTCATCTTAACAGCAAGAGAGAGGCAGAGTGACCTCAAACCCCCAACTTGAATTCAACACTTACCATCCAAAAGAGAAAAAGAAAATTCCCCCAGACAGATAGATGTACGCAACCCTCACTTTCCATTAAGATCTGTTTGATTAAATGTTACTCCCTCCTATCTAAAATAAAAGTCGTTTTAGAGAAATGCACACTTATTAAGAAAGTTAAATGAAATGTTTCATGTACCCTTATTAATTGCATATTGAAGTGCCTTGAAAATATATTCTTTGTAATTAAGATGTAAGAAAAATTAAAGGATAATTTTAGAAGTAAAATCATAAACATGCATGAAAAGTCACAAATAACACTTATTTTAAATAATTAAAATCTCTTTAAAATAATTTTTATTTTAGATAAGAGGGGGTATTTAATAGAATATAACTAAAAAGTTTATAATATAATATAATAAAATATAATGAAAAGTTATTTGAAAAAAATGAAAGAGTTTATAATGTAATTTAGTAAATGTTATTTGGAAGATGAATAAAATGAACTGAAACGTATAATAAATGATTATTATATCTTATATATTAAAATAGTTATTGTAGGAGGTTTAACGCTAAGATTTTAAAACATAAATTATGTCCAATTGAAAAAAGTTCAAGTCATACCCGTAATAAATAATTTTTTATTTTAAAAATAATAAAAATTTTATAATTTTATTATTAATTATATACCATTTATTATTAATTATATAAAATATTAAATTAATTATTTAATAATTTTTATCTTATTAAAATTTTATTTTATTTTATTCTATGTGATTTATATTTAAAAATAATTTATTTATATAAAATATATACAAATAATTAAAGAATAATTTTTTTTATATATTCTATTTTAAAATAATAAATTTTATAATTTTATAATTAATTATATACAGTTTATTATTAATTATATAAATATTAAATTAATTATTTAATAAATTTTATTTTATTTTATTTTATTCTATGCTATTTATATTTACAAATAATTTATTTATATTTTTGTTTATATAGAAATATATTCAAATAATTAAAGAATGATTTTTTATATATTATCTATTTTGAAAAAATCTTTTTCCCTTTTTCTCTTGCATTGCATGCCAAGCACTTAACTCCCTACCTGCCTAACCATTTCTTATTTGTCACTATTCTCTCTTACAAAACCAAAGATGACATGTCAAAATCCAACCCCCACTTGTCATGTCTCAATCACTATAGATTCTCTCTATCCTGTTTCCTCAAGGGAGGTTTCTTTTTTTCCTATCTCATTATAAGCTACTTCTTTTGTCACTAATCTAATACCAAATGCACAACAAAGACCGCAAAAAAGCCTACGCATGACAGTAGCATTGGCAACGCTTTTCTCAATTTTAAAGCATTCTCTCTTTTGCAGGAAAATGAACCGTCCTAAAGCTGCACCTCCCTATGCTCTACTATTTCCCAAGAGAATGAATAAGATCTTCACTTCAATCTGAGTTCAGATCTAAAGTAGCTGCCTAGCTATACCCCTATCAAGTTTCGTGGATTCCCACTTCAACACTAATTTAGCACTCAATCGTCAGAACCCCACTTCAATTCCAAGAGCATTACTGCAAATTGGCATTGAAACCCCTTTGGCCATTCACTTGCCACATCCCTCACCTTACTCGTTATATGCAAAGATGACTATGAAAGTTGTTTCCTTATTTAGCATAGTAGCTTTTTAAGCGGAAACCTGTTTTGACTGTCCTGGAATGTGAAGTCGGATACATCTCCACATGATGAGCATTTTGCGTACTTTTCACTGCCCACTGGGCTACGAGACTTGAACCGGTTGACCCACGTTAGGTTATGTCGAGTTTGACGTAACGAATAGAATTCTAAGTTCAGGGGTTGGTTAGAGTAGATAAGAGTGAGACCTAAATGGACCATGAGCTCTTGGACGTCCATTCATTTATCTTCAAACTAGCCCATGTGAGAAGGGTTTGTCTTTAACCGAAGATCGGATCTTTTGGGAACACGAAATGATCTAGATCTAGTTAACGTAGGTGTCTCCTAACACTTAACCTGATTGTTGGATTAGGAAGCATATAATGTATCAATTGACAATGGTCAAACGCCACTTAAATGTGAGCCATGCTCTGAGAATTAGTATTGAAGAAGAGGGCTTTTGTTTTGTTATACTCTTAGGTGATGGGACGTCTTAGGTGTAATAGCCCGTCTCTGTTACGGCGACTACTACAGATGACTCTGCGTTACCAGGCCGACCCTATGTCCCCTTCATGTATCTAATCAACGTCATCACACAACCTAATCCTTCTTCACTTAATTGTTTGGTAACATGAAAAACAATTTCCTAGTCAATAACAAGGATCGTCCTGTCCTGTGTTCGGTCAAGGATATTCACAAACTGAGAATTGGTGCCTGTTTTACGACAGCAAGCACAAGCTGGATAAAAATTTGTCCCCTCGAGCTATGTCAACTGGGCACTAACCGTTGGAAAACGAGAAATTTGAACCAACCAACTTTCTTGCTTTGTCAAACACAGATGTGAAACTGTTAGCGGAAAACCATAGTACCAACAACCCCTTTTATTTATTAGGAAAAGAAAGTACATGAATAAGTCGGTTACCAATGATTCCGATTCGCATAAAGATAGTCCAACGTACTATTTAGTTTGCTATAACAATAATTTAGCGTAAATTTATGCTGGCAGTTAGCCAGTCAAGAGTACCTCCTCACCAATTAAGGTTCAAATCGTGGTAGATGCATGGGATGGAGGATCTGTAGATGTTTATGATCTTGGACGTCCAACAAAAATTAATAACATGCTAAACATAGCCTCATTACAAGCAGAAATGACTATCAGTTCAGGTTATTTGATGAAGCAGAGCTGAATCAGCAGAACGCCTGAGTTTTTGATAGAATTACACTTTCCATTTAATTATATTAAGCAAATCAAGGGAAAAAAAGCAACTCACAGAAAAGTTTTGAAGGGAGCAAGCATAATTCAAGTGTGATAAATAATTATCATATACAACAAGTAACTTGATTTCTTTCCTCACTTGGCTGATTCGCACAAATCCTTTGACAGCAAAACTGAATGAGATGCTTGGAAAAAGGGTATCACCTTTTTCTAATCGACACATGCAATATTCCCCTCACCACCTCCTTATCAATGAGCTCAGCAACTGCATTAAGTAACGAAGAATCATCCATTACAGCATATACAAGGAGAAAATGAAGACCAATATCACGGAGACGGGATCAAAATTTGTCCATATTTTCAGAAAAAAGTCAAACGTGTTTGCTAATTCAGTGGTGTACCAATAAATTAGGTGGCAAGGCAAGAAAAAGAGAAGGCCCAAAGTCTATTATGCCTCGACTTGTTATTCACACTACATTTTTTTTCCCATCATCATCCAGCAAGTATCTTATAATGGCAACTTATGCATAGATTGTTCATCTTAGAAATTTGTCAAGATTGAAAATTAGAATTAAGATAACAAGACTCTTGACAAACAACAGTAGGTAAGGTGAGAAGCTATCACCAAAAGATTCAAAGTTAGGCCTATCACATAACCACATAAGGCAATACCTCAAATAACTCAAATGGGCTCCCTTGTCTGTACATGTCATTCTTCTTACTGGTAGAATCTGGAAGGATTCTGGCTGATAATGCTCTCCATCCAATAAGTAAAACAGCTGTGCTTCCCATTGTTACTAAAATAAATGTGTAAGGTGGAATGTGGCCTGACGTCACAGCCCTTATAAGTATTCCCAGCTGCAGAATAGGTAAGTGTTAAATAAACAAAAATTGATCAACTACATCCTTCTTCTTAATAGTCTGCTTGATGAATCGAAGTTGAAATTGCACAATTGTTAGTTAAAGCCATGCTCACCACTCAAACAATGTTCTCAATTTGAAAGCAGAATGTACAACATGGAATAGCAAAACGTTTACAAATGGAAAACAAATACAAAAGCAAAAGATCATAATTCAAGGGGGCACAAAATCATAAATTCTTTGAATGGATTAATTCAGTTGAAAGAAGATATGCAACAGAATGGAAGCTATGTCCTCCACTTGCAAACATAGGAAAATGCTGAATGCAAAGATTAAATATTAGCCACTTTTAGGGGGAAAAAAGTTGTATAAACTTTCTGCCTCTAGAATTTACAGTACCAAAAATTGAAGAACAAACAGCCTTGACATCTGCTAGAGTATGTTTGCAAAAATTAGGCTGTTGACCAATGTATAAGCTGAAAGCTGCAGATGGACCACAAATAGCAGCTTTAGATTATGTGCTCCCATGGTCATCAAAGTATGATCTTTTTCTGGCATAGTATTAAATTGCAAGTACATTCTTGACATAAACTTCCATTTTTCACTTTCTCGTGGATCTTTAATGTGTTTTAGCAAATAGAGGCTTAAATCCCATAGTAAGAATAAGGATTCAAAAAGATGCCCCGATCTTTGGTAATGTCTCTAGATATTGTAGTGATTGGCACGGAAACTGAATTAAGTAAATGACCAAAAAACCTCAAAAGTTTTAGAAGAAGACTAGCTGTCCAGATAGAGCGCATCCAAAGTTTAAATGTAAAATTCCATTGTTGTTGTTGAGATCCTAAAAATACATAATTGTATTGTACAGATAAACAAGCTCATGTGATTCCACGATAAACATACATATAACAATGGACAAGTAAGAACATCCTAGATTTTCTTAATTCATAAACATGGTCGATTGAAGAAAGTCTGTAGCATAGGCAAGCAATTGCAAAGTGATTATATGACATATCTCTCATCTCCCATGACAATTCTTCAGAATCAACTAAAGAATCATGATCGTCTGTGTGAGTATCACCTCAAATACTTGAATTAAGAACTCCAGGGTTACCACACGATACCAACCCAAGAAGATACTGAGATCCTAGAAAATGTGTGATCAATTCAAATAACTTCTGCATGTCTCAAGTGTACTTTCACGGCCACCAGGAATCAATGTCAACATGCAGGCTCTGATAATTAAGTTCTTTATATTGCATCAAACCACGGGTCAGAACAGAAACTTACAGGTACTCCCACAGCCCATGATTTAGCAGCTGCAATAACAGAATTGGAAAAACCGTTCATTCCACGACCGTCCTCTCCGTAGCCTCCAAGGAAGTAAGCACCCAGAAACCAACCTGTTCATTTTGATCCCAGAAGCACTTAACTTAGCAAGTCGAAATTTCAACAATATCAATTAAAAGCCGCAATTCCAACCAAATTTAAAATAAACGATATACAAGTATCTATACCAGCGATAAAAGGGTCAGCAGTACGCAGTGTCTCATAGTCAAAAACCGGAAAACCGTGACTATATCTACCAATTGCAGAGAACAAGAGTAAAGCCAACACATCCCCACCAGCAAGCAGAGCCAAACGACTGTTCACAAATTCATTGCACAAGAACTAATCAAAACCCAAACGCCACCAGCAAAAGAGAGTTGTAATTGTAACAGTAGTTAGACATCAAACGTACCCCCATTTATCTAAACGAGACGAAGTGGGTTTCTCGAACTGTATGACGCCTTCCAAAGGAACGTTATCTTCGCCCACAAAAACGATGTCATTTGGATTGCTGTTAGCAAGAGGTGGTTTGGTGGTAGAAGTAGAATCCACACCGCTCTCAGGGTTAGCGACGGCAAGAGAGAAGTGGCGTTTTTTTATAAGGAACTTGGATTTGGTGTCGTAATTGGAGAAGAGAGGTGGTTTTTGGTGAGTGAAACCAAGAGGCGAGGAGTGGGTACATCTTCTGGCCGATAGAGCTCCTCCCGGAGCTTGGCTCAGCACCATCATTTTTTATCGCTGATTTTATTCTACTTTTTGTCTTCTCGTTGGTTTATCTCTTACAACACCTTCGATAGTTCTGCGCTGCGTCGAAGTTGTGTGGCTATCATAACCCAAAAAGATAAGCGGCCCAAAACCCCTTTGAATAAAGAATGCATCACGTTTCATTTTTCGTTTTCCTGAATAACATGATGCAATTAACGATGATCCTTATTCCTTGTGTCTCCTACTTGTACAACTTTCCTAAAAGTAGGAATTAAGATGAAATGCTTTATTGTTGAATTTACGATGAACATGAAACCTTTTTGTTAATGGAAGGGCAATTTACGGCCAACACATTTTACTGTGACAATATCAATCCATGCAATCTTCACCGGAACAACCTGATAGAGATGAATGCTCATACACCAGAAGACAGATGAAATATAGACATTACAAAAGATAGAAGTATTGCACTAGAAACGACTCGTTACAATTTATAATCACTGTTCATAGGGGAATATGCAAAGAGAAGATGACTGAAGGCATTATGTTACAGATGACTGAATCATTTACTAGTGAAGTTACTGAGTAAAAAACACTAAGCAACATGTTCATGTGACATGATTGACAAATAAGAAATGGACATCTAAACAGTGACAGTGTTAACTGCTCTACCCAATCAGTGAAAGAATTTGTGTACAGGATGTCAACTAGAGGTGATCTATTCACAAGGCCCGTCAAATTCTGCTAGCTAGAAGCATTTCCATTACTATTCAAATCTGAAGAATCTACTTCCGTCTTTAATCCTTCAGTTGGGTGAGGCATATTATCTGGTAGAAGATATCCACTGCCACCAAGAATCTCGTTCTCTTTTCCGGTCACTGTAGGCCTAGTAATCCTATTGTACTCCATTGCACCCATAACACCAACAGCATCATACATGTAAGCAGGATAAATACAGCCGTTGCCATAAGGAAAAGGACACAGCCCAGATCCGACCATCACTGGCCCATTCCAAGGACCCCCAGGGGCGATTGGTGTAGCTGCAAAGCCTGGTCTGCCATATCCTGCTACGGAATATCCACCGGGATAAACACTAGTTCCATAAAGATATCCTCCAACACTACTGTACACAGGAAGAGGAGCATAACCTGAATAAGTTTCATGTTCAGGACCATAGGAAAAGAATTTTCCCAATTGATTAGCCTTATCATAAGTCCCGTTTATTGCACCTGCTGTGACACAACTACTGTTACTATTTTTAATTCTCTCTTTTGGCACAGCTCTCTTCACCTCGACAAGTCTACCGTTCAACTCATGAAATGTGTTTACCATAACCCTGTCAACAGATTCTTCAGAATCAAAAGTGACAAACCCAAAGCCCCTTGGTCGGTTAGTTGAGCTGTCTTGCATGACGACTACATCCATTATCCTACCAAACTTCTCAAAGTAATTCTTAAACCGTTCCTGAGTCAAATTAGCTGATAAACCCCCAACAAAGATCTTTTTAGTTCTAAAATACTCACACTTGTCACCTGTACTACCCGTTCTATCAAGCCCACCATGAAGTTGGTTGGGCTGGTGCTGTTGCTGTACAAGATGCTTCTCCTGATTGTATTGATGTTGCTCACCTCTTGGGATAGCTTTTTTCACTTCTACCTAAAGCAAATGAAAATTCTACTGAATCAACAAACCAGAAAGTATTACCAATAATGAAAACTACATCCAATATCTAATAAAACACAGTAAACAAAAAATTCAAAACCTCTCTCCACTACCTCCACAAGAAAAACGAAATGATTCCAAAATTAAACTAGCAAGACAGAAGAATCCCTAAGCTGCACAACTAGTCGAGTCACCTATATTTAACAGCACTAAAGTTATTTTCTAACGTTCAAAAAACAAAAAAGTCAAAACAAAGTCTATCCTTCCATCTTCTAGCTTCACAAAATTAAGCTAGTTACCATGCACACATGGAACTTCAAAGGCAGAAAAAAAGGTAATCTGCCGTTCTTTGTACTTTTCTTTCTTAGCAAATGAAAGCTAAGCGCTCTAGTTCTACACTTACACGCCTCCTAATTCAGGACAGCCACTACTAAAATAGATGGTAGAAGTACAAGAAACCAAGAGCTTAAGAACTAACCGTTCTTCCTAGTATTACATGAGCATCTTTAAGAGCCTCGTCGGCGAAAGAAGTCTCGGAGAACCAAACAAACCCAAACCCCCTAGGATTTCCCGCGTTTCTGTCCTTTGCAACCAAAGAACCCAAGACATGACCGTACTTGCTAAAATGGCTTGTAAGAGCCTCCTCACTTGTCTCCCGAGATATGCCTCCCACGAAGAGCTTCGCTTTCTCGGCTTCCATTTCCAGACACTGAAAACCCTAATTGCACCGAAATCCCTAAAACGCCCAAATTGGACCACAAACCCTAGAAATGGAAATCTTCCTAGGGCATCTCCACACGCGCCGGTGGATTGGAAACGTGGTGATGTACAGTCCCTAGAATAGATTTTACGTCTTACAGTCCAACAAAAACGTAATACGTTATTGGGCTTAATAACTGGATCTTCATATTGGGCGGGGTAATATTATAATGGGCCTCAATGATTGTTTTGATGCTGTAATGGGCCTAGTGGTGTAAATGTAAAGACCTTTCTACTAACTAGCTCATCTCAACTCAACTCTTCCATTAAGAATACTTGTACGGATATACTCTCAAAAAGTATAGGAACAATAAAAAGTTCTCATACAAATAGTGGGTTTTGGGTCTATTGATATGCTTTTAAGGAGGAATGTACTCAACTTCCGTTTGGTTTTCACGAAGAATGTTACTATCTAGGAATGTATTTGAATTTTAAAGCTGTCGTTAGAATCATTTTATATGGAGCCATAGCCATTGCTTACGTACCTATACTTGTGTTATGTACAAGTTTTTATCTTCAGTTATTAACAAACACCCTTCATAGTACTAACAGAGAACGTAGGATTTGAATCTGAACCTCTGCGTACTTCAGATCGGATCAAGAAATCTGAAAACAAAACAAAAAAAAGAACCAACTTCACAGCTTGTGCAGAGAGAGTCAATCCCGAGATCCTCTCACATGCTGTTGCTGCAGGTTGCGTTTCTAATGCTAAAGTATTAATCAATATGATTAGTATAATGAGCGGGTCTTATGCGTGCGAATATTCGGTCCAGATTACTTCTGAAGGATACGTGATTATATCATTATAAGAATCCCATTTTTAATCCTCTCTGCATGTGGCACAAGGTTTTTTATACCATCTTGTTGCGTGAGAGAGATAACATTACCAACACAACAGTAGTCAATAAACAGACGGTAGTAAAGCTAACGAATGGTTCTTCACAATGCCATTAAGGTTTCATGATTTGTTTTTTCTCCTGCAATAGAGTATCAACGTCATCGATATTATAATTAGGTGAGACCCTGATCATGTCCATGACTAAAATATACGAGATAATTACGTGGGGAAGCATCTCTAGGTGTTATAGGATGTAAACATTTCTCGGATTTGCCAATCTCACTCTTATTATACTTTGTCATGTTCTCGTTGCCAAAACCACACCGGCGTATATAATACTCGGAGCTCTATGACCATGAAAAGCATATATCTTTATGGGGTTTGGTGTCGTCACATTTGCAGATGCACTCCTCATGGATGCCATGAGTGGAGTCCAAATTCCAATTACCAGGCTTAATTATTTAGGAAATTGTTATAGACAAAGCCAAGGATTTAGATACCTAAGTTTCGTCTCAATTGTCATAACTCGTTCTACTTTGTTGACTGGTCATGGAATATATTTAGTAGACAAGATTAACGCACATAAGTAGATGATTGATTATAAATTTTGGGTTTCTTTATCTTTAACAAACAACCGATGAAATCAGGTTGTGTAACTGCTTAAATTTGCCAACTTTTTCTCTGCAGTCTGAATTGAAAGTTTAAATTGCTTAGCGTCAAGTAAGGTATGACGAGGAATGCACTTGTTAGAAGTTAAAACACCACGCACGCAGAGAAAGAGATGCAGTAGAACACACATGACAGACCACATGCTTCGTATATCGTATCACAGGTTCTGCAATTCTTTATCAAAAAGACTGCAAATGGTGTGGTAAAATACCTTTTAGGCACCATGAAAAGTTGGAACTGTGTTCTTTGAGCAGAGAGATGATAATTTGCATGTCCAGAACTGCAATGGATATAGCAGGTAATGAAATAATTGCAGGAATTAAACAGCAATAGTTTCCTTCTAAGTCTGGTTTCAATTATCTGACAGACGTATAAACTAACAACCAGAGGGCAAAACCAAAGCTGACGATGGATTTGGTAAAAGAAGACAAAAGGGTACGGCAGTAAACTAATATAGAAGTAAACAAACCAACCAAGGGTGCAAATATCAATGAAAATGGTTGTAGGTAGCAAGTAGCCACCTCTTTTTGCAAAACAGCTCTTCAAAGACTCTGAAGCTAGCCTAGTTTTGTGGGCTTCTATGGACAAGGGAAGGACAGGCATGGTGGCTCCTTGAAGATTTTGATTCTTCTTTACGTTGACCAAGAACAAAAAGATGATAAGACATGCCTTTGGGATTACACAACTCTCGGGTCCAAAGAAATTATAAAAAAAGGGTAAAAGTTATAGTTTCCAATGCTCATACATACATCGATGCTTGAATGGTGTTGTTGTCGTTCTATTCAATTGCTGGCATCCTGCATGCAAATTAACCTACACTTGCGACCCACTACCGCCTCTATGTTATATGATTGTAAATATACATTTGAAAATACCAAGAGACAAGAAAATCATATTCTGCGTACTTCCCAATGCATTTTTTTTTAAAACTTGGCCTTGGAAACTCGCGTAGAGGAGGTGTAAATGTAATAATGTTCTCATCGAAATCTTTCGTTGAGGGGACCAAGTATGCTGTGAGTCAGCAATAGCATATGCCTAGTGAACTAGTTAGTCAATTAGGTTAAAGGCTAAAATGATTGGAATACCGAATTCACCCATCGTATTAATCCAAATTTACACTCAACCCTCAACTTAAGCGTCTTTGCTTTGGTTTATAGTAGAAGAGAATGACATAACACAAGTGGTTGACAGGCGAAGGGTGAATTTGGTACTCGTGCCTTAAATGGAAGAAAAAGGGGTGGCTCTGTCACGTGAGCATCGTCACTTCATCAAGGGTCCCCATTTCCTCCTTGTTACTGTCCCATGCCTTTATTATTTTGCTTTTTTCTATGTCAAGCATTCTTTTTTTATTTTTAAAAATTAAATATACCAAAAACTTTAATAACATTTTAGAAGAAAATGTGTCGTTTTATTAAATCAATTCATATATTTATATACAAAACGTAAACAGAATAGGGTCTGTTACTACGGAGATGGAGGTCCACCGCTGGGCACGGAAGTGCCTTGAAAATATCAAAGTAAAAGCAAGTGGGTGTTCGTGTGGGCCCAGTGCCAGTGACGCAAGTGGGGACGAAGGCGAAGAGGGTTGGGTGTGGGCCCAAGGGAGAGCTGTCGGCAATTGGGAAGCGAACTTCTTCTCTCTACTCACAAAGCCCAACAACATCCACCACCCCTCGACTTGTCATTCATTTCGTTATTATTACTATTTTTTCAGACTATTTTGTGCACTTTGTGGGCACACCCTCTGCTGACACGTCAATGTCAAACTCAAACCTCTGGCTCTCTATTATATGATGGAAGAGATTGCTTTTACTTTTTCTCTTCATCCTTTTGGTTTTAGTTTTACACCTATTCGAAACATTATATTTATAAGAGATAAAGATCGAAACTACTGCTTACGACTTCCTAGTTGCCTTATCTATCCGTAATTGTACCATGTAATGTCACCTGAAAAATGGGAAGAAAAAGAAGAAGAAGTAGAGAGGTTGCTTGATGAGCAAGCATGGAATGGAAGGAATCAATTATTGAGGATTGTTTTACCTGGTGACAAGCTTTGAGCTATAAGTTTTCCAATAATTTCAATGGACATGCTGCGTTAACTGACTCCTGTGGCCCCGTCAATAAGCTGTCTTCCAAGCCTTAAAAGCTTTTGACAAGGATTACACAAGCATGCTTCCTTTCTCATGACATATCGTTGCTCTCTCCCTCTTTTTTTTAAATTTATATTCATTATATTCCCGTTTCTTCTTTTTTAGTTATAATGAGCTTAAACAAGTTGCAAGAATGTGCTTTCCGATACACACTAGACCCTATACTATACAGGGATTGATTGATTTACTTAATATTGCCATGTGAAGCAAATTGATGTCCTGAAAAAATTCCCACCAACTTGAAGGTTGTCGGTGCAGTACTATTCCACGGACTCATTCATGGATTCACTTTCAAATATGGCAAATTATTCTTCGATATGAATTTAAAGATACTGCAACCAAATCTCATTTGCACTATTCAATTCGGTGGTTGTGAATAAATTATAAATGATTCGGTACATCGGAGATTTTATCTGGAAACAGCACCGTGACATTGACATACAAAAAAGAAGAATGCTTTCCTGATCTATGAAATCGAGAGTGCCATCTTTTGCTTTTTATGTTCTCTATTCTATTTGCCTGGAACAGGGACAAGTCGAAATAAAAGTAGCTTATGCTTAAGAAATTCAACTAGTTATTCTTAAGTAATACTAGTTTAGATTATTAAGTATAGAGTTCTAGTTACAGTCTTTTACGCTTTTAAATCACAAATGCAGTGAGTTTCTTGGAACTTGTTATAATTCGTGTACTTGCTTTTGGTATGAGAGCCACAGGAATTTGAACTATGAGACAGTTCTATAAATAAGAGGATCTAAAACTGTGGCCCATGTGGATTTGACGTACCCCTTATAAATATCTTCCAATCATTCTTGCTTCTTTTCTTTTCCTTTTCTTCACACATATAAATGGAATTATGCATAGGTCGTAATTATTGGAAGAAATGAAAACGTCAAAAGTATATTGTTTGCAAATGATTTCTGCTTCTACTGTTCTAGCGAGACCCGTTGAACCTTTCCTACCGCAGAATCCTCATGGCTACTGCCTGCAGAAAAGGGAACATACAACTATTCAACTGAGTTTTAGATTCCAAAATTAGGTTATTTGGAATCCACATTAATTGAGTTATCCTGGCAATGTAAAAGTTAGTCGCTAAATTTCATGGAAGTGTTCGGTGTTCCTCACGCAAGGAACTGAGGAAAGCAAGCAGGCAAGGAATATATAGAAGCAGCTGCTCTACCTGTGTAGAGAGGGTGAGATCGACATTGGGTGATGATAATGATAATTTAGCAGTAGATCTTACACTTACAGTCTTTGACACTTAACGGACACAAAGCTGTGACTAGTTTGTTCATTTATGGATTCCAGCAATAGTTCTTCATCATCTCATAACATTGCCGTTTAAAAGACCAAATGGCAAATGATCATCACTAAGCAGGTCCTTCGTCGGCCTATTTACCCACATTATTTATTATGGTTAGATGAAATATACCATTTAGCCTAACATAATAACGATGCTGCCCTTTTATAGGAGGAAATATATATATTTTGTTTTTATTTCCTTATTAAAAAAAATGCTTGGTGAGTGATAGAATATATGTTCCCATAGTTGCTGTAGAATATGTTATTTCACTAATACGTGAAGTACGTTTTGTTTCTAAAATTATATTATATTTAATGACAGCAAAAAGAAAATTACATTTGTTTAACGAAACATTGATCCTGTTTGGCAATTAGTTGATTGCATTAGCTGTTAGTTGATTCTATTAGCTGTTAGTTAATAGCTAATTATATCAACTAATTTGATCAGCGGATTGCATTAGCTGTTTGTCATTTGATGTTTGATAAAATTAGCTATTTAGTATTAACTGTTTATGTGTAAAATGACTTGTAAGGATATGACTTTAAAAAATTTATAAGGTTATGAATTTAGTATTTCGTTGAATATTTTTATAGTAATTTAGATTTTAGATATTTAATTCTACAAAAATTAAATTTATAACTTTGACAAAAAAACATAGAACATATAATAATAACAACAACAACAACAGCAACAACAACAAAATCCAAATCCCATCTCTAGTTTTATACCTTGTGTCGATGAATAATATCTTGCTTGTCAATTTAAGCTATTATATAGACGTTTTGATGAATTTATAGATAACAGTTGTAATTAATCTCATACATTTCAGATAGGTTACAAATAAGTTTAAAGACATAATTGTCTTTTAGTAAAATTTTTATTAACTGAATGATTGAAAAGTTACTCCTAAGTAGCTTTTCAAAAAATGATTGGCTAGGTTGAATCAGCTAACCTAACCAACTTTTAACTAAATAAGTGTATTAGTCGTTTAATTAATACTCTTTAATCAGCTCAAATATAGCTTAAAAGCTATCTACTAAACAACCCCATTCTCTCTTTTGTACTTTTTTTGGTCACTAATTTCAATTTTTATGCATGTAAAAACTAGTTAGGTTCCTTGCACAAAACTGTACAGAAGTCATTGGAGCATGACATGTGTAAAGAAGCAAAGCAGGTGCCAAATAGGACTTGCCTTGTTGCTGATAAACAATAGAAAGCAGGGAGAGGTGACAAATAGGACTTGCCTTGTTGTTGATAAACAAAAGAAAGCAGGGACCAGAAGCAATAGGCTAGTACGAGTCTACGAAGAAGGCATGTGCTGCGGAATACCGCATTATCCATGTTTAGCATGTTGTCTACGAAACCTCTCTTATATTCTAAAAACAAAACTCCTCCATCCCCGACCCCAACCACCCCTATTGATATAGTATATTACATCTTCCAACCTCTCAATGCCTATGAGGCTATGACTATTATATAAGATCTCTTCCTCCCGAGTAGTAATAAGAAATTAAACACCACAATCACGGTATCTTTGACCAACTAATACTTTTATTTTAGTGATAATAATAATACAGCTTTCAATAATACATATTTTAGATCAATTGTTTTTTTTAAATATTAATTTAAAATGTATAAAAAATCAAACTAATTAGGATTAGTATATTTATCACATTTTTATTTTCAATAAATTACACTTTAAAATCTTTTAAATAAATCTAGAAAAGGTACATTGCAAAGTTGACTGACTTAGTTTGAAACTTAACGGTATGTTTGATTGTACGTAAAGTTTTTAATTGAATGAAATGATTTAGTGCCTGTTTGGATAGGCTTTTGGAAGGTTAAAAAGTATTTTTCTCCACCACAAAAGTCGTTTTTAAGAAAATGGGTGTTTCACTGTAAAATAAAAAAGCATTGCTTTAATATATGGTTTTTTTGGCAACTAAAATACAAGTTTTTAAGAAGCTCAAATTTTTCAGATTTAGAGCTTCTTAGAAAAGTACTTTTTCAGGTAAATTTTTCAGATTAATTAATGAGCCTATTTTTAGTCTCTTTTGCCCTTATGTTTTATTCATAATTCCTACAATACCCACAAATATATCTTCCCATTTATTATGTATTTAACTATTTACTCAACTTGGATATTTGTTTTGAGATTTATATAATATTATTTGATTTTTTATATGTTTTAATATTTATTTTTGATATTAGTTTACTTATGTTATAATCTATATAAAAGA
>JAOSBL010000006.1:5267098-5277442 GCA_027568915.1 Erythroxylum roraimae | reverse complement strand
TATAATCACCATAAAGTGACACCTCATATAGAATGATTTGAAACTTTATAAATCTTATAAATTTCACACACACACACACACACACACACACACACACACATATATATCCTATTAATTAAACTAAAAAATATATTGAGTTGAAAAGGTTGAGGTTTTTTTTTGTTCGTAAATAAAGGTTGAGGTATTAATCCCTAAGGATTCAAGTTTATGCGTGTACTAAAAAAATATTGATTTCTATGCATTATAGTTCAATATTAAGTGGCATCAAATGAATACCAATAATTACTATCACTTTTGATGAACTAAAAGAAGTTCTAAATGATATTTTGATGATAAAAATCCTAATTACTAATAATGAGTTTATTGTTTTGATGAGAAGCAATATAAAAATAAGATGTAGTCATAATTTAATAAAATGGTTCATGAAGATGATAAAGAAAAGTTCAAGTTTGTAACTTTAAAGTAAAGATCAAATCAAGAATAAAAGAAGATCAGAGCATCAAGATCATTTTATATCTTATAAAGCCAATTATAATCTCAATTAATCACTTTGATAATCTTAAAGGCATACCATGTATGAATATTATGTTTTACTACATTGCATGAGTCTTTTTCATCATTAAGAGGGAATAATTTTTTTTTTTGAAATTTAGAGGGAATAAATTTTTTGGTTTCAAAGAAAAACCTCTTGAATCTTAAAGTGCTTTTTTGGAAACATTTTTAAAAGTGTTTAAGTCATAATTTCATTAGGTAAATTAAGTTTGATTATTTGAAGTTGTTAAAATCATATTTTTGAGAAATTCATTGATCAATATAGGTTAGCAGTCGATCAATATAGGTTAAAGTTATAAATATTGATAAACTGAGAGTTTATAATAACATTGGATGTCATATTAGTGAATCAATATGCCATAATGGTCAATCAATATGCCCTAGCGGTCGAACAATACACAATGATAGGTGAATATTATGCATTAAATGTATATTGGTTAACCAATATGACCTAGTGGTTGACCAATATACTGGAACTAACCATTGTAATTGTTTTTGATCCAAAGACTAATAACTTTCCCAAATCCTATAAATACATGTTTTCTCATGCATCAAAAAGCATCTTGGTGCCTTATACATATGTTTTTAATTGTTTATCAAGCATTTGAACAACATTGTCTCATATTTGTATGAGTGAGCATCTTTAGGTTATCAAAGCAATAAATTGAGAAATTTTGAGTTGTAAGCTTTTATTGGCGTAAGGATTTCCTCTTTACTATAAAGTAAGATTGTAAAAAGGTTTCTCTTTACCAAGAAAAGATTGTACAAAGGTTATTCTTTACCTTGAAAGAAAAATTATAATAGAATTCCAAAAAGAGCTTTGAGAGTCGATATAAGCAAGGGTTATTTGTCGAACTATTATAAATCATTTTGTATTTCCTACCATCTTTATGTTATTAGTTTATTGTTTGATTGATTTACTTTAAGTGATTTTTTAATCATTATATATATTATTTATTATTAAATTGAGTTCATTGGTTAAAAAATATTTTAAAATTTATCAAAATCCAATTCACCCCCTCTTGGATGCTATTAGGGACTAACAAATGGTATGAGAGTAGGTATATTAGTATGTTATTTCAAACAAAATCTTATAATAAAGACTATAACGACATATTTAGGAGCATCATCATCATCCAACTTAGAGGGACAAAACATTAGTAGAACATTCTTCTTTAATGGTAATGATTATCTCAATTGAAAAAATTAGATGAGATTTTTCTTAATGGTTGAAAGTGTAGACCAATGAGAGATAGTTTAAATGGCCCCTTTAAATTTATAAAAATCATAGATAATAGAAAGTTTCCCAAACTAAAGGGATAATAAAAATCTCAAGATAAAATATTAATTTTCTTGAATAGTAGGTCCATATACATCTTATTTTATGTATTAAAAATGAATTTAATAGAGTTTCTATATGTGAAATGACATGAAATTTGGTATACATTAGAAATTACACATAAGGCCACAAAATAAATTAAGGAAAGCAAAGTTAACATATTAACCTACCAGTATGAATTATTCCAGATAAAGCATGATGAAACCATTTTTAACATGTACACAAGGTTCATTGATATTATTAATGCTCATAAAGGTCTTAAAAAGACATATAATAAAGTTAGAATGGTAAAAAGGTTGCTTAGGTCACTTCCAAAGACATGGGAAGCCAAAGTAATGACTATACAAGAAGTTAAGGATTTGACAATACTACTATTGGAGGAGCTAAATGGATCTTTTCTCATATATGAAATAAGGCTTTAAGAGATATAAGGAGAAATAACAATTTCGAAGAAAAAAGAAATAGCATTTAAAGTCTCAAGGGAGGAATCAAGTGAAGAAGAGACATCCACAAGTGGAAGTAATAATAAAGACGTCACCTTTATTACTAAAAAATTTAAGAAGTTTTGAATAAGAAAGAATTTCTCCAAAACAAAGGACTTTAAGAAAGGTAAAAGTGATTCAAAACATAAATTCTATAACATTATTTGTGTTAAATGTAGAAAACTTGGCCATTTGAAGTCACTATGTTCTCTACTTAAAGAAAATGATAAGAATGAAAGAAATAATAAGAAGAAGAAGAAGGAGAAGAAGGACAAAAACAAGAAGAAAGTAATTAAATCCTTAACTTGGGATAACATGGTAGAATTCAAAAATAAGCATTTGAAAGGAGAGCTAGCTCATATGTGCTTTTCAACTAAGAAAGATGATGAGGTAACATCAAAATCTAATTCATGCAATGGTGATAGTGATTTGGAATATGATGAACTAGTCAAAAGTTTGGAAATCATGAGTTAAAAAAAGGAAGAAATTATCTTCTAAACATAAACAAGTTCAAAAACAATGGATGCATGCATGAATGAGAATGAAATAAAAAGTGAGTTGCATAGCATTAAAGCATTTGGAAATGTGAAGATTAATGACAATCATACCTTAAATCTAGTAAAATATAAAA
This sequence comes from Erythroxylum roraimae, assembly GCA_027568915.1. Lineage (NCBI taxonomy): Eukaryota > Viridiplantae > Streptophyta > Magnoliopsida > Malpighiales > Erythroxylaceae > Erythroxylum > Erythroxylum roraimae. The sequence goes on along the minus strand of JAOSBL010000006.1, from coordinate 5,274,438 downwards.
ATGATAAATTGAAAATGGAGATCATTGTTCTACAAGATTCATCATCCAAATTCACTATAGGAAATGAAAAACTAAAAAAACATGTTAGGAGCTTAAAAGAATCCTAATCATAGGTGCGTGTTTAGGTATACTTTTAGGGTCTACCCAACACTAAGACTATATTTGATAAAGGGATAACATATGTATAATGAAGAAGCTTTACCTAAGATAGCAAATAAGCATGATACACTTATATCTAAATAAAAAAATGCAAACAAAATGTACACTAGACACCACCTAAAAAATAAACTTCATGTTTCTATAGATGGATCTATACCTAGGTGTGAAGTTTAATATACTTAAGGGAAGAATAGAGTTAACTTCTATGAGAACATGCAAACTTACTCACACCCTTTTAGGCCCCAAAGAAGCATGCATCAAGCCTTCATTCATAGTAGGCATCAAACATATAATCATGATAGCTCATTTTACTACCTTAAAAAAGTATTTAAGAAGTTGGAGATTTTTAACTTAGCTTTTACAAATGATTTGTTATTATTTTCAAGAGCTCATGACCAATCCTTAAGTATCCTAGTGGCTTCTCTTAATGTGTTTAAGGATCTTTCAAGGTTGGCCATCAATAGAAGCAAGAGCCATCTAATTGTATCTGCAAGTGCTTAGCACAATACGGCCTGGCTTTCCACCCTTACTTGACTCCAAGTGTTGTCTCCTCTAATCACCTATTTAGCATTTCCAATCATAAATAGGAGGTTACAATTTAATAAGTGAATCTCTTTTATTGAAAAGATATATAAAATAATTAGGAACTTGTGTAATAGGTCTTTTTCCTTTGCAAGTCAGTTCCAATTGATTAAGTTAGTGATCGATTCCTTTAATACATATTGATTATCACACACCTTATTATCAAAACAATTTATCAAGTCTTTTAAAAAGCTAATGTGGAGTTTTCTATGATCTAGAAAGATTTTCAGCGAATATAACAATAAAGTGAAGTGGGATGAAATATGTAACCTGAAAAATAAAGTGCTCTTAGGGAAGAGAATATGGAGTTTATTAATGAAAAAAGAGTCTTTATGGGTTAAATGGGTATATACCTACTTTTTGAAAGGGAAAACCTTTTAGGAGCTATATAAAAACATGATTTCTCTCCTAACTTTTTAAGTTAAGGAGTTAACTAATTGGAAGCTTTAAATGTATAGTTGGGGATGTTTATTCATTTCCTAAATTTAACTTCAAATACCTCCAAGCCTAAACTCTGTGTGAATTGCAATCAATGGGATAGTTATGTATGGCTTGGGTATTTTTTTTAAAAATCTTTACAAATAAATCTTACAAAGAGCTCTTGAAGGGAGAAGGGGAAAAATAAACACGGTGTAAACTAGTATGGGATCAAAATTTACTACCTAAATTATTTTTCTTCATATGGACAATAGCAAAGAAGAGACTATCCGCACTAGATATAGTCAAATATCTCAATATGCCAAATACATGCTTTCTATACAAACAACAACCTAAATCACAAGAGTGCTTATTCTTCAGAGGTAACTTATTCAACCTCAAATAGAAAAAATTCTTTTTAATATGCTAGGTTGACTTCCAAAACTTATACCAAGGTGATATCCTTCAATAAAAAACAACAAATATGAGCTTTACTATGGGTGATAGAGTGGTTTTGTTAACAATTTTTTCCTTTGTTATGTGCGAAATTTAGAATGTAAGGAGCAATATATACTTTTTGTGGGAAATGTAGCAAGACAAAACAAGTAATGGAGGAACTTATACAATGGATAAAAGGGTCGGCTTGTAGTATCTAAAGCACATAAATTCTACAACCCAAAACTAGCAACAATATGGAGACTTGATACCTTATATTGCCTTAATACTAATACTAAAATTGCTTATGCCTTGAAGTGGTGATTTTAAGTTTCATCTTTAATCTTGGAGTGGCAAATAGAGTATATATAGTATGGTTATTTGATCATAAGCACGAAGCTTGTACTCTTGATTTGATTAATTCAATTCTTTTGACTTTTTAAACCTTTATATCTAAAGGAAGATTCCTTATTTTGAATACACATATAAAAGTCCAAGCAAAACATTTATGCATCATCACCACTTATATAACATAGTATGTCATTTTTAGGTAAATATGAATATTTTAATACATTATTTTATCTTTAAATAAAGAGTGGTAAGTAAATCCTCGAAAATATAGGCTAATAAGAAGAAGACTACTAATAAAGTACCTAAGTTCATTTGGGTACCTAAAACAAAGTGATGATTTTTTATATAGAAAAGGAGTAAAAGGTATGTGAATAGTGAATTTTTAGGGCAAATTTTTCTTGGTTACTCTTGCAAAGAATATATAATGTTTAATATAAAGTTATTTTTCATTATTGAAGAGTTTGTACATGTTTTTAATCTAACCACATTGCCTTCAAGAAATTCTTAAAGATGTTGATGTAGGATGTTGAGAAATTAGTCTTTGAAAAAACAAGAATAAGAAGAATAATCATCATCCGAATCATATCATAGGTTATGTTTAACAAGCGATAATTATTAGTTCATATTTTAGAAAAATATCACATCTTGCATTTATTTTCAAAATGAGTCTTAATTCTTAATGATGAACATTGGGTTTGCACTATGAATAAGGAATTAAATATTTTTTTTAAAGAAGTTTAGTATTGACCTAAGGACTTAAACTTAAAAATTATATGTAAAATAGGGATGTTAAGTTAAAATTTGTTGATATATACTATACTAATTGGTTGATAGTTTTATTAGCCTAATAAATAAAGATAGATTTTTTAGAATTAGAAAAGAATCGAGTATGATTTATGGGAATTGTATATGATAAGGATCCTTTTATGTGATTTAACTTATTTTTGATTAATTCTTAGTTGATTAATTATATGTTCTAATATTTTAATTTGACTTTTGAGGTTGTTTGTTAACTTTTTAAAACATATTAGTCAACTTGTCTATGTGTGTGGTTAATCAATGTCCTAAAAATTTGTCTTTCTTTTTTCCCCCCGTTCCAGTGAGATTGTAAGGAGTTTAGCCACTCCTCTAGTCAATCATTTACACACATTAGCTGACTAATATCTCTTAAAGGTTGACAAATATATCTCAATGGTCGACCAATATCCCTTGTCCAAGAAGTTTTTTTAGTAAGTTTATAAGAAGATTAGTTATATGAATGGTCAACCAATATAAAGCACTGATCGACCAACCAAGAGAGGAAAATTAGGTTTAAGAAAAAAATGAGCATGGGTGACCACACTTACAATGGTCGAATAGTACCATGAGGAGGTTAACTAGTCTCCACATTATGAGGTTTTTCTTCTCATATTTTCATCTATTCTTCATGGAATTCACCTTTTTTTTTTAACTCTCGAAACTTTATCCCAAACTTTACCAATTGTCATTGTCTATATTTTTAGGCTTACATCATGGTTTACACTTCAAATACATTCTTAAATCCTCTTTGGATAAATTTTGCGATTCTTTGATGATGTTTGTGCTTTTAAAATTGTTTCTATATTCATACAAGGTTTTTAGGAATCAATTATGATTGTACCATACATTCTAAGGTTTCAATTTTGAGTACTTTATCTTATCATCATTTTTAAAATTTAAGGGATTTTAAATTATACACTTCTTTGTGAAATTAATAGTTGGATATTGCAATTATGCATTATATTTTTACTTAACTACAACCCTTTACTTAAATCAAGTCAACAAAGACAATTTATTTATGCTTACTTTATTCACACATTTTTTTTAATAAATATGGGATACCTAGCCTTAACGAACTCAACTCTAATTTAAATGCCTACTAACTCCACTCTTAACTACAACCCTTTACCTAGATCAAGTCAACAAAGTCAATCTATAAATGCTTACTTTATTCACATATTTTTTAAACATATGGGATACTTTAAGCCACTTGATGACTCAACTCTAGCTTATTTCATATTAAAACTATACATCTTATTGTTTAAATCAAGCATCAATCTCAAGACCATTAAATTAAGTTAGTAGTCAAGTACTCATCAACAATCATAATTATTAGCTAAGTATAGCCGAATCCCAATAAAGTATAACTTCTAATGTGTCCTTTATTTCATTGTTTATAATTTTTTCCAAAATTGTTACTTATTAAGCTAATTGTGACTAGATCAATTCACCTGAGATAAGCTCAAAATAACCCTCCCTCGCACTTATTATACATTGTCCTTAATAGACAAATAATGAGCACAAAAAGAATATATAGTACATAAAAGTGGAGATAGATGAAGGAAAATTAAATATCGAAGGGAGTTCTTTGTTATCTACTATTTACTGTTCTTTCGGGACATCAAAATTTAATACCCTATATGAACACTAGCAAAAACAAATAATAAAACGTAAAAGGTATAAAATCATAAAAAATAAATGAAACTCAAATCACAAAAAGAAATTAACATAAATGATAATTTAAATATGTTTAAAAATACAAAAGAAAGACATAATACAAAATAGAATATAAGGGGAAAAAAAAATAAGAGCATATCTTCCATTAGTTGTGCTATCATAATCTCTATCCTTATTGGGCATTATCAAAGGTGGAGATGGTGGAAAAGGCATAAGTATTGCTGCAAATCCGATATGGTGGAAATATGTAACCATTTTTTCTTTCATCTAATCCATTTAGTAGGGCCACACAATAAGCATTTTTTGGTGTTCCCATTACATCCATCATAAGGAGATCTATTGTCGCTCTAACTAATTAATGCTCCTTTTGATTCTTTCCGATAATATTTATTATGATGTTAGTTTAACTTCCTCAGGATCTAATGCCACTAACTTGGTCGTTTAAGGTCTTACCTTATGAGGCTCACTAGCTATGAGTGGATAATTATATCTCAATTAGGCATCCTCCTTATCCTTTATAAGAGCATCATCCTCTAATACTATATCTCTCCATCTTAACCAAGACATAAGCTCCCTCAACTTTTCTTACCAACCTTATGTATATCATCATTTCTAAGTTGAGGAGAAGCATAACATAACCTAATGTCAGTTCTGGGAGAATGGAAGATGTACCTAGATTCTTTGGTAACATAGTTAGGTATAACCCCCTATATATGGCATCTTTCTTCATATTGTTTATTTGCTATAATTACAATGCAAAATAGTAACCTAGCTTAGATAGTCAATGCTCTACTATGTACCTCAAGTATGATAAATCTCTTAGTATGGCAACATTAGTACTTTCCTTCCTACTTGAAATCATATGAACAATTACCTTGTGTAGATATCATTGATATGCATGCAAATGCGTATATTTTCTTAAGTATTTTATTTGATTTTAATGCTAAATTACCTTGTTTTACTTAGTTTTTATATCATTTTAGGTAATTATGCAAGTTAAACCATACGATGATAATAATAAAGAATTAGAGGTTATTTTAAGTAAAATTATGAAAAATATGATAAATCTCTTAGTGTGACAACATTAGTACTTTCCTTCCTACTTGAAATCATATGAACAATTACCTTATATAGATATCATTGATATGCATGCAAATGCGTATATTTTCTTAAGTATTTTATTTGATTTTAATGGTAAATTACCTTGTTTTACTTAGTTTTTGATATTGTTTTAGGTAATTATGCAAATTAAACTATAAGATGATAATAATAAAGAATTCAAGGTTATTTCAAGTAACATTATGAAAAAAAGTACAATTGTTAGAGGAACACATTTTAGCCCACACTCATGTGTCAACTAATGCCCTGAAAAGATCAACTACAAGAAGTGACACAACTTAAGCCATGGTCATGTATAAGACTGTGTGCAGGACATAAAAGAAATAAGAAGGTCCATGATTTAGAAATATGGTCATACTAATTATTGTGTATTAATTTTAAGGAAATAGAAAGATTACATTTTATTAGCACAATCGTGTTAAAGGCCATCTACATCATCTAGAGAAAATATTATGGTACATGATCTGGACTATAATCATGTCCTATACTATGTCCTAGGTGGAGCAAAACATATAAGTGCAAAAATCCTAATTTTTAAAAGACCTTAGTTGACATCTAGAGAAAATACACGTTAAAAAATATTTCTCTTTCCAAAAGCTAGGCTTAGCTTTTGAGAGGATTTTACAAATCTCAAGAAGTCAATTCTAAGAAAATTTTCAGTAGATAATCAATATCCAGATGTTATCTTAATATATAAAGTTGTTGACAAGAATCAGAATTTTATTTAGATTTATTTTTTATGACATTTTTATAATTTTTCTTATATTTTTTTGTTTTGTATATGCTTTGTGGCTAAGTACTTTTCTACGTTTGGATAGGAAAAATTCTAGTGATTATATATTTATGGATTGATTTGATTTAATTCATGATATAAGATATCTTTGATTGGCCTTAATGACAATTTACTCATGTCGACGTCTAAAACTTATTTAAATTTGTTGATGAACAACTCAAAAGAGCATAGTTATGGTGGATCATAACTTAGGTAAAAAGGGTTGAAGGAGGTGCTTAAGAGAGACCTATATAATCTTCCTAGTATCATGGTGGATGTTTTATGAAATTTCAAATAGCTTAATACATTCAAAGATGCGTAAACAATGATAAAGATACGAGTTAACCAAATAGAGATTAGATCACTATATTTCGAGAGATTACAGTTTCAATGTCTAAGAGACCCTGTTGATCTAGAGAATATATCTAGTTTAGGTTAATTGATTTTTGAAGTCAAAACTACTATTAGAAGAAGTATTTATTTAAACATAGATGCTTAATTATAGTTTTATTAATTTTCTTATCGTTGATTTCTTTAGTTATTATCAAGTTTTAGTTTTTGTACAATTTATTTCTAAAATTGATAAAAATATCTTTTTATTTATCGCCCTTAGACTAGTTAATAGTGTTAGGCTTTCTAATCCATATCACTTCTTTACGAGAATTAACCCCTATTTACCGTTATATTACGTACAACAATTGATGTACTTGCCTAGTTAATTAGTGGTAGATTTGTAATAGGAAAAACTTTAGTAGCATTGATGCATAAACTTTAGTAGCATTAATGCATATACACATATCACACTGACCAAATTTTTGGCAGTGTTGTTATCGAAGCAAATGGTTTTAAAAACAATATTTACCATTTTTCTATTATTTTCTTATTTTATTTATTTTGATATTTTATTATTTACTATGATTTTAAGTGTAATTATGGTGTATGAAAAGAATTCCATAGTTTGCATTTCTAAAAAAAGATCTAAAATTTGAAGGAACATTATATTAAAATGAAAAGGAATAAACCAAGGAAG
>JAOSBL010000006.1:5195895-5213172 GCA_027568915.1 Erythroxylum roraimae | reverse complement strand
AAATTAATAACCCAATAACAATAATTAAACAACAAACAAGCATACATAAATCATTAAACAAATAATAAGTAAAAATTTAAAACAAATCAGGATCCAACATTAAAGACAAATTCTGTCATCTAGAGTATCAAACTTGGACTAGAAGATGTTCTAGTCAACGTAAGACGAAGCAGAAAGTCAACCTAAGACGAAGGGTGAGACGATTTGAGAAAAACAGACAAAGCACAAAGTAGACGAAGCGAAAAGTAGATGAAGCATAAGGCAGACGAATCAAGAAGCAGATGAATGAGGTCAACTTAAGACGATGCAACTCTTAAGACGATATGACGTCATCACAGACAAAGTATCTTTACAAACGATACAACTTTACAGACGAATCATCTTTACAGAAAATACATCTTCACAGACGGTATGACATCATCACAGATGAAACGTCTTTATAGACAATACAACTTTACAGACGATATGACATAATCACAGACGATATGATATCATCACAGACGAAGCGTCTTTACAGACGATATGACGTCATCACAGACGAAGTGTCTTTACAGACGATACAATTTTACAGACGAATCATCTTTACAAACGATACATCTTCACAGACGATATGACGTCATCACAAACGAAGCATCTTTGCAGACGATACAACTTTACTCCTGAGCACCTTCCCTTTGAAGGATCCTAACTTTCGACTCCACTATCCAAAAATTCCATACTATAAATTCTCAGTAAACTTTTGCAACGTATTTTCCTTCACTAAATCCAACACTTAAATTTTTATTTCTAGTCTTTCTACTCCATTTCATTCTACTCAATCACTATAACCACAATTCTTAATCTATCCCATTACTATTCAATATACCCGGAATGTCAATGAGTGCATGTACAATTATTTTCATGTGTGCAAAGATTCAAATTCACATGCATGTTTGCTGACATTTTGCTAAGCATGAAATGCAGATTTTTCTAGCTCTCACATTACTATTCTCTCCATTATTGAAATCTAAATTCTAACCCTTAATATGGGGAGGGAATGTTACACTAGTTGATTTGATAGGAAAAAAATGAGAGGATGAAAAGAGCAGGGAAAAGGCTCTTTAAGATTTTATATATTCATGTCCCCTTTTTGGAGCACTTCAAATGACTTAAATAGAAATTTTATATTGCTTGAAAATAACAACTATGCTAGAAAATAGGAAAACAAACTGAAACTACCCAACTACAACTAAAGACCAGCTTTTACTGGCTTATTAATCGGAAGACAAATAACAATATAGACTAAGTCCTTCAATATCTGATCATCAATGATCAAACAGTAGTCCATATCAAGACCTAACAATAAAAGTATTGCAAAATATGATTCTTATAAATTATGTGTATTTTGATAAATTAGATCCTTAGAGTAGTTTTTAGAACATTGAAAAAAAGTTTCAACTTTGTAAGAGTTCATTTTTAAAATTTTTAATATATATAATTACAAAACTTTTATTTATTTTAATAATATGGAACTAATTTTTCATCTAAAATATCAGCTACTTATATTAATGTGAATATAAAATATAATGAAATTTTGCAAATACTTATAATAAAATAAGAATGACTGCTCTCGTTATGACGTTAAAATTGATACACAATTTTAAGTGAATAATTATTTATTCACTACAAAATATATATGATTTGACGTACTAAATATGAAAATTTTATAATAAAAATAAATTAAAGTGTTAATACTTTTTGTTATAAAATTTTTTTAAACATGAAATATTATATAATTAAGTTAAAAGATTGTGAATTTTTTTATATTTTTACTTAGTATAAAATATTTATATAATTTAAAATTACTAAAGAAATATTCTAATATTAAAAATATTTCAATATAATCTTTTATTGTTTTATAATTGACAGTATTGTGATATAATAAAATTTATTGTAATTATGATGTAATAATAAATTTATTTAATAAACTTTTAAAGTTGTTTTTTTAATATGAATTTAAATCATAAAAGATAAAGTTTTTTACCCTAAAATCAATCGGAATGGATATACCGTTTAAATTAAGAAAGCAACTCATGCAATTATCTTTCTCAAAGTGCAAATTACCAGCGAAATAAAATCTGTTTGCCACTTATCTACTTTTTCTTATTGCGTCTAAAACCCTAAGCCCCTGGAACTGACTCAGGTAGATCTTGTCTAATCTTCCTCTTCAATCTCTTTGCGCAATTACTAATTGTAAGTAACGATATATCTTTAACCCTCTTCTCTATTGTTTTCTTGCCGTATTTGCGACCTTTTGTTTGATGGTTTGGAAAATTACGAGCAAGAATTGATAAGTTAGTGAACAATTTAATTTTCTTAATCGAATACTTGTAATGGATCAAGACAATGTGTGCACTTTCTTCGTTTTGTTTGGTTGCAGTTTGAAGTCTTGCTGCTAGATGTGAGAAGTTCTCGGTAATAGCGTGTTAATGTCTGCAGCTGTTAGTAGCTTGGTGTGTGTACTGGAATGGCCAATAATATTGAAATCGTAGGGTCACAAAAGTTATATCTAAATAGGAACCTATTGGTCTTGCTTTACATTGTTATCACATTGGAATTTTGACTCTCATTAGTATTAAAATATTTTCTTCTTTTTGATTTCTTGTTTCTTTTCGCTTGGTTGTTCTGTGTTTATGAATCTCTATTTATGCTATGCTTGTTCAAAGATCTTTTCAATTGAAAAAATGTCTTAATCTTCTTCTCTTTCCAATCCAGCCTTCTGCAGTTGGATCCTTGGGTCCCCAAAGTCTTGCTTCTCCATTACGTATGCAAACAATTTTTCTTATGTTGTCTTTTCTTCTTTTAAATTTGTTAAAACTTTTCATTGGTACTATATATATGCAAACAATTTTTCTTATGTTGTCTTTTCTTCTTTTAAAATTGTTAAAACTTTTCATTGGTACTATATATAAATCTTCTTGCAGTTACGGCCAATGATTCCAATGCAGCAGGGACAACCATTCATTCCACCAGGTTCTCAACAGTTTCGGCCTGTTGGACAAGTCATGCCTGCTTCTAATGTCGGGACACATGCTGTTCAAAGTCAACAGTTGCAATATTCTCAACCAGTGCAGCAATTACCATTGTGGCCAAGTCAACCTGGTGCTGCTATGCCTTCATCTCAGGCTGTAGCTCTGCCATATGGTCAACCAAATCGACCTTTTACATCTGGCTCACCACAAGCACAGCCAACTACCCCGCATTTGGGAGCACCTGGAATTCCTCACCCTTCTTCTTATACCGTAAGATATTCATTCCAAATACTCACTCAATTTGTCTCCCACATTTTCTGGAATACAGTTTGCACTTACTTTTGAAGTACATTATTTCAGTATGCACCATCAAATTTTGGCCAGCCACAGAACAATGCCAATACATGGTCACAATTCCAGCCTATGTCTCAAGGACATGCACCTGTAGTATCTGTAGGGGTGCAACCTTGGTTGTCATCTGGAAGTCATGGTGCATCAACTGCTGTGCCTGTTCAACATGCTGGACAGCAACCTTCAGTTTCTTCTTCCTCTGATCCAGTGAGTGTTTATTTTGCTTTTTCTCTTCCAATCATATTGTGGCTATTTTTCATGGTTAAATATATTTATTGCTATCTACTTGTTTGGTGTACTGTTGAAGATGCCAGAAAATTTCTTTTCGTTGATGATTCATCATATTTTTCACTATGCCAGTTATATTGATTCATGGTCACCAAGGACCTTTTGTAGTTATGCCTTTTTAAGTTTATTGGATAGTTGGTTATTAAGTCATTTTTACTCAGAATGTTCATGATAATGAAGTTTGTACTTAAATTACGCAAGATATATTGTTGAAGTTCCTGATTCTCATGAGCTGAAAGTATAGAGCTTCTCGGGAAGTTAAATTTTTTTTACATTGTTTCCATGTTGTTGCTTTGTGAATTGAAAGTAGCCTGTTGTTATCATTGCAATACTTGATGCTTCTTTTTAATTGTCAATTTAGCTGAACGTATGAAGTAAGAAGTTTCTTTTATTTTTGCACATTATACCAGAGAAGTTATCGTTTGTTTTTTTCTTTAGCTTTTGATTTACTCTTATGAGGAAGGCAATTATAGAGCCGTCATCAGTGGGATTTGATTTACTTCTTGCCGTTGGGATCAGTATTACCCCTTGTACTTGCTTTAAGAATCATGTTAATTATCTCTCACCTATAATAATCGGGATAATGATTTTGGAACTCTTCCTTTTTCTGTTACAGGCAATAAACATCCCAAACTTTTCTCAACAGTCTTCATCTGATTGGCAAGAGCATACAGCTGCAGACGGGAGGAGGTACGTTCTTGTTATAAGTGTTATTGTCTGTCTTCAAGTTCTTGAATCCTACAATCTTAGCTTATCTATTACACTAAATTCTTTATATAACAATTCATAACCCAACCAAGTTCTATCATCTGGGTTGTGGTAATATCATTGGAATCATTCATTTGATCTGTTGCCATACTTGAGATCTTCTGAATAGGTTTGTTTTGCTAGATACTATTACAACAAGAAAACAAAACAGTCTAGTTGGGAGAAGCCATTTGAACTGATGTCACCAGTTGAGGTTAGCCATTTTCCATATGTTCCATTTCCAGTTAACATAGTGCTTTTGCTATCTGCCTTACATGCCCTTTTCTAGCATTGCTTGTTATTTGTTTAGAATTGTGCTCCCAGTTCGCACATGTTGTAATATAATTGTTAGTCCTAAAGGCACCCAAGAGGAGGATGAATTGAGTGTTTAACTCTTTTTAGAAATGTATCAAACACCTAGAGTTCTTATGTGGATGCAATTCTTAAGATGATGCAATTTTATGAATCTCAATTAACCAATTCAATCAGACATAATAATTAAGAGATAGGGAGAGAGATAATATCAATTCTATAGTGGTTCAATCTGCATTAGACCTATATCCACTGTCTAAACTAAATTTAGAGACACGAATCCACTATACAACCTTTTTTTGATGGGTGGAAGGATACTACTATGATAACTTCAATAAATACTAATGACTCACTAAAAATCATATCCAGAAACTCCTTGGATAAATAACTACTGATCAAGCCAACTATACCATAAGTTCTTTGACTCTAGCTATCAATAAGTCTATCTATTCTCACATCGTAAGAATGATTTCACTTTTTCCCCTTGTTTTGTCTTTCTCTCTCCTCTGGGCCTTTTTCTCTAATTCTTGCTCTCTCTAGCTCCAAGGTTGGGTATTTATGCATTTTCTCATCAATGGGCCATTGTGTAAATCATGCCCTTCCATATTTGTCAAAATATGACTGTTATACACCTATCTAACTAATCATCAGTCTATTGATCCAGTTGGTCAACGATTTACACCTTTTTGTGCAATCATCATTTAATTGGAGTGAGTTAGTTTAACGTCTAAAATAGTTTTGGGGTCTCTTCTGTTAGGATTGATCGATTGATTGTCCTAGTCGGTCAATCAACTAGGTTGGACTGTCAACCTATTCTCCCCAACTCCCTAGGATTATGCTTTCCTTATCAACGTGCATGGACCACTAATCAGATCGATGAATGGCCACCCTGTCCTTTAGCTTCATATTTTCTGCTTCTGGTTGACTGCCTTCCCAGTTGACTATTTTGGGATTTTCATAAACTTCATCTTTGCTTCAAAAATTTTGAATTTCTTAACTCCATACCTTCCATAATAATCAATCTATGTAATAAACTTGTTATTCGCAACTTTTCAATGTGGTTCATCATGGCTTTATTTCATTAACAATATTTGCCTTGACATTCTACTTTCTTATATTAATATACACGTCAGTTATGAATATTTTGTATAATCAAATTTTGGGTTAGGAACTCCTTGATTTCAACAATAATCATTCTTCAATTATTGATACTGTTTTATTTGAGTTTTGCTTTTCTTTGCATGTGTGTTTTACTGGTCGGTAGATGTGATGGCAAGTTGGAGAACTTTAACAACTGATCTCTATGCTCATTGTGAGGCAGGCTTTCACTTTCTGGAGACAGGAAATATTTTGTTTTCTTCATTTTCTTTGTCACTTAGGGAGACTTTATTATGGAAAATCTGGCTGACACATACTTTTAAGTGACTTGAGTAAACAATACTATTTGGCATTGTTATGTACTGAAGTTATAGAATGAGAATGAAACACTGTGGTTGGTTGTCTTTGTCCTAGATTAAAAGGAAAGAGTTGTATATTTTGAATTTGCATCCAACTCTCATCTCTTGTTCCATTTCCGTCTTACTTCGTAGATACTATATGTTGCACCATGTGTCAACCATTGTATTTTACAAGTCTTGCTGCTATTCTACTCTGTCCATCCCATATTTCCCTGGTATCAACTTTAACTTACTCATTAATTGCCTTGTGGGTCCTGTTAATTCTGTTTTCTGTTAATAATAGCACTGCCGAATGTGTCAAACATTGACCTGGTCTTCTCTTGTTAATTGTGTATAATTGTAATTGTATTTTGTTGCCTATAATTTAGGATTAGATCAAGGAGATTATATTTCCAATTAGTTTGAATTTCAAATTACCTTAATTGTAATATGGTTCAGTTTAAATACTCTTCTCAATACAAATCAAATACAGCTTTGTATTATCTCCTTTAGTTAACAATAGCTTTGAATGCTTTGGTTCTTTTTCTGCCTTGTTTGATGGTGATGATCACTGGAAGAGCACTCTGCAGTTGTTTTATTAACCATCATCTGCTTCCTTGTAGTTCCTTACAGAAACAAATTCTGTTCTCTGAGCATTGTGGTTTATATTTTGCATATTGAGGTCCTTGGGGTGGTTAGCAGGCTCTTCCCTGGCTAAAAGTTATCTAATACTAGGCTTTGCGAGATTTATGGGGTGCAACTATTTTTATGGGGTTAGGGATTGGTTGAAGATTATAACTTTACATGTTTTGCATTCTTATTTCTCCTACATACATTTCAATTTTTGGGCTGTTATGGCTGCTACTGGATGTTCTTGGAGTATCTTCAGAAAGAATGGAACAAGTGATGACCATTTGGTGAATTTCAGGGTATTTTAAGCTCTTCTGAGGCAGCATAACTAATTATACTTTAACCTGAAATTAGATATTTTTTCCGTGATCTTTTTAGCATGCAATTGGCTGTTATATTTTTAATTGATACTGTTGACATACAATCTCTCATATTTATCTATATGATTTTTTCATGTGGCTTTGTCATTACCTTGGGTAAGCAAGTAGGCCTTCTTTTTTTTCAGTTTTATTGGGCATTTATTTATTCATGATACGTGGTATCCAAGGATATCCTTGATTATTTATCTTACTAATTAAAATTCTCCACTTGAAAATCAATGTTGTTGTGACAGAGGGCTGATGCATCAACTGTTTGGAAGGAATTTACGACTCCCGAGGGAAAAAAGTGTGTTTTAGTATTCTACAAGTATGTGTTTGATTCTCTTATTTCCACAAGGTACTTTAATCCTTGATGGCTTATGCAGGTACTACTACAACAAGGTTACAAAGCAATCTAAATGGTCGATTCCTGATGAACTCAAGGTATATAAATTTTCTAACACTTCCCTTCCACATCCTGTGGCCTTTGTGACCTCATGCTTAATGTTTCCAGTTTGCTCGTGAGCAAGCTCATCAAACTGTCGTTCAGGCAACTCAAGCAGTGACAAATGTTAATTCTGAAGTCCCTGCAACTGTTGCTGTCACATCGGATGAGGTATCTAATTCAGCAATTTCAGTTGCCTCCGTCCTGTCTTTGCCACTAACTGGAGTGGCTTCAAGTCCAATTTCAGTCACACCTGTGGTATCTGTTGCGGATTCTGCCCCTACGGTAGCTAGTGGATTAGCAGCCATTGCTACTGCAGATTCTGCACTAACTAGCGCTGCTAGTGTCCAACTACCTGCTGTGACCATGAATGCTTTGCCAACCTCTGTTTCAGGAGGTACTGGGGTTCCTAGCGCTTCAGCCAATGCTAAGGCAACGTCATTGTATGTAACCCTTTTCCTTGTTTGTTTGTAGTGATTTCTGCAAAATATTGCCTTGTACGTAACCCTTTTGACTGTTGCTTTGCCTTGGTTAAAAAAAATTTTAGGAGTGGCTTTGACAATCAAGCACTCCAAGGGGTTGGAAGTTCTTGGGATGGAGCATCTATGCAGGATATTGAGGTATGAGTAGTTTTCATGATGCTGCTGTGGAAGTTGTAATTAGGGGATGGATATTGCGCACAACTCGAATGAACTTAAATACTGAATTCTTTTGATGGAGAAGGAAGAGATATCTACATGCCCCTTTCAAAAGTGGGAGGCATATGAGAGAAATGCTAAATTACTTTTTGATGTGTTGACTGTGATGCTGGCAGGATGAAAGAAAAGGTTGTGTTGATGCAGGAAAAGCTAATTTGGCCTCATTGGAAGAGAAAAACTCAGATGATGAACCTTTAGTATTTGCCAGCAAACAGGTATTATAGAATCAGCTGCCAACCAACAGCCTTCCCAAACCTCCACAAAAAGTCTTGTCTGATTTTACTTGACTGGAAAACTGTGATGACAATGTCTTTGTTAAATATCATCTTTAGTGGTTCTTCTATTATATGCTTGTTATTAATATCTTCAGGAGGCAAAAAGTGCATTCAAAGCTCTCCTTGAATCTGCAAACGTTAGGTCTGATTGGACTTGGGAGCAGGTACCCTGATTTTATTTGGTTCCTGCCATTTATTTATCTGATTGAATGATTCTCATTGATGTTAATATCTCCTGTTAGACAATGCGGGAGGTCATTAACGACAAACGATATGGTGCATTAAAAACAATAGGCGAACGGAAGCAAGCATTTAATGAGGTACCCTTTTTTTTTCAAGGAGTTTGTTGTGCAAGCATTTAATATTGATAGCCCTTAGATTGTGATATACACTTTGCTATGTACCATTCTAGTACTTGGGTCAAAGGAAAAAAATAGAGGCTGAGGAGAGGAGAATGAGGCAGAAAAAAGCTCGTGAGGAATTCTCAAAGATGTTGGAAGTATGTTAAGCGCCTGAGAATGTTCTTTGTTTGTCCTTGGATATATATTTCTCTTTGTGAAAATGCCTTATGTACTTTGATCTCGTTTCAGGAATCCACAGAACTTACTTCATCAATGAAATGGAGGTTGAAATGTCGCTGTATTATATTAGGATTCTTTTACTATCTTTAGAAACAGCGCTGCCATTCTAGGCACAGGTTTTATTATCTTAACACTGCATTATTTTATATCAGCAAAGCTGTGAGTTTGTTTGAGAATGATGAACGATTCAAGTCTGTTGAGAAAGCCAGGGATCGGGAGGATCTTTTTGACAACTACATAGTGGAGCTAGAGAGGAAGGTAAAGAAATGATAACTATTTGTGTTTCTCTTTCATATTTATGGAAAAGAAATGGCAAAACATAATTTTTAGTCCCTAAACCTTAGTGTTAGTTTCTCTTTGGACTTTTTATTTTATTTTTTCCCCCTTTCAGTTATATCCTTAAACCTACGTATAGCTTTTAATTTGCTCATGTTTTTTCTTTTGAAACAAATGATCCTGTTAAGTCTGAATTAATTTCTGTTAGAATATGATTTGAACTAAATATCAAGGAATATCGTGGTTTAATTACCTAAAGACTTGTACTATTCATTAGTTAATAGTTTTCAAGATATAAAGAAACATTGTAAGAAATGGAGGAACTTTTAAAAGACACGTACTTAGACTTGTACATATAAATATGTATATATAAAAAGAGATATAGAAGGAAGAGAAGGCGGTGAGAGGGATAGAGAAGGAAGAGGAGGTGACTTTGGACGAGGGAGAGAGATAGGGGGAGGTGGTGAGTTTGGAAGAGGGAGGCAATCGATTCTATGCATTCATTTGGCAGAATTCATAAGTTTGGATTATGTTCCTTTCCCACATGAATGATCAAAAACTGTGCAACATTTTCAATATCAATGGACCAAAGGAATAATTTTGTTGTAGCTACAGTTGTTTCCTAGGCTTTCATTTTTATGTTTCCTTTGCAACTTTAAGTAATTCCTTGGAGAAAAAATGAAAATGGTGGTCTTCTTAGTGATGGCTTGTGATGAAGGGTACATTAATTGATTCAGAGTTCTATGGGCAGTGAAAGAAAAAGTAAGATGATCATTTCAGTTTTCTTTGAGCGGCCTAAGAAGTGGAAGAAATAAATACTTGCTTTATTTACTTCAAATAGTGCATACGAAGAATCTAGAAGTCACACTGTTAAACAAAAGGAAAGAAATGTAGAATTTGTAGAGAGGAAAAACTAAAGATTGTTATATCTAACTGAAAAACTATGCTCTTGAACTCTGATGTTATGTATAATACTTATTTGAAGCAAGGGTCTTATGTGCAAAAATTCTACAGCAGTCTTCTGTTGCTTATGCTCACATTTAATGCAGGAAAAAGAAAAAGCTGCAGAGGACCACAAGCATCATGTAGCAGAATATAGAAAATTTCTTGAATCATGTGACTTCATTAAGGTCCTCTTCAAATATTCCTGTTTTTCAATTCCTGAACTCTTTCACAATCAGTTTTCTCTGACGTCTTTCTCAATCTGTTTTTTGATCACAGGTGAATAGCCAGTGGCGGAAAATTCAAGATCGCTTGGAGGATGATGAACGATGCTTGCACCTTGAAAAACTTGACCGCCTACTGGTGTACCAGGTATATTCTCTCACCTGTAGCCTTGTTATATGTTTTTATTTGAACATGAGATAATACTGATGCTAGTGGTGCAGGATTATATCCGTGAATTGGAGAGAGAAGAGGAGGAGCAAAAGAAGATTCACAAGGTAGAATCTGCATGCAAGCTCTTTTATTTTGTTCTGAAATTTGTTCTTATGATTATCTGTTGCTGCTTAAAAGGAGAAATTGAGAAGAGCTGAGCGAAAAAACCGTGATGCATTTCGTAAATTGATGGCAGAGCACGTGGCTGCGGGGTCACTTACAGCTAAAACTCACTGGCATGACTATTGCTTGAAGGTTATTTCTTGATTTATTCTTCAGGAAAACATAAAAAGGAGTTGCTTTTTTTAAAATAAATACAATGGACAAGAGACTGCCTGGAACTGTGTTTGGTGTAAACTTTTGATATTTTTGTAATTAGGTCAAGGAATCAGACCAATACCATGCTGTTGCTATTAACATGTCTGGTTCAACACCAAAAGATTTGTTTGAGGATGTTGCTGAAGAATTAGAGAAGCAGGTAACTATCCTGATATGATTCCAGTTTGTGTTTGTTTTTGGGCCCTGTCATGATTAAGTTTGCTTAGTCATGGATCAGTTAACAGGCAATAAGCTCTAACATCTATTCTATATGTAGTTGTTTCCAGTTTCCTATGATTTTTGCCCGTTACAGAGTACATTATGTACTACCTAGGTTAGATATTAGTGGTGATAAGGTGGATCATACTTCTCTCTA
This sequence comes from Erythroxylum roraimae, assembly GCA_027568915.1. Lineage (NCBI taxonomy): Eukaryota > Viridiplantae > Streptophyta > Magnoliopsida > Malpighiales > Erythroxylaceae > Erythroxylum > Erythroxylum roraimae. Next base: position 5,201,692 of record JAOSBL010000006.1, on the reverse strand, counting down.
TCTCTACCCCCTCTTTTATCCTATCTTAGCGTTAGAAACTTATTTGACATAAAATATTGGCCTTCCCCTGTCACAGTTTTGTATAGATGTGATGTTAAGGAAGTGGAATATTTGAATAACCAAATGAAAAACTTTTAAGGATTGAAGCGAAAAGCTTTTGAAATTATTTCATGCAAATATGTATGGCTTGCGGAAACTTTACTGAAAGAGGTTGGGTTGTGGTGATATCTAAAGAGACATGGTATGCTTTTCCTCCCTTTGTCTTAGAAGTAGATGGGTGATTTGAGATTTCAGCACCTGTTTTTATTGCTAATATCTTCATTTTTGTAAATCAGTTAGTGCTACTAGTAACCATGAGCTTTGTTGCCAAAAGAGCGTAAATATATTCAGGGACTATATAAAATAATTTATCTGGGCCTTTTTCCATTCTTCAGTCATCCTCACCATGATGGTCTCTCGGTTTTGAATTACTATTATATTTAAGCATGAATCTTCACTTCCTGAAGTTTGAATTGGTGTTTTGTTGGTAGTAAAATGAACTGTTTTGAGTTTTTTCCCCCTTCTCTTTTCTGTATTTATTCTGACTCTGCTTATCCTGTTTCCCCTCACCCAATGTAACACTTAGTTTTAATCGTAGGAAATTAGAAGTTACTTTCTGAGCATGCAATTCTATGGCATTCTTTAACATGGTTGTTGCCGAACTTGTGTAACTTTTGGTGTGTGCTTTTTGGTCTTACTGCAAGCAGTTGAGATCTGCAAGTCTAACTTATTCTTGATATTAACAGTACCATGATGACAAAACTAGGGTAAAGGATGTGATGAAGTCAGGAAAGGTATTTGTGGTATCTTCCCCTTTCTATATACTGCCCTTTATGTGTGTCTAACGTTTATGTTTGCAGATTATGATGTTGTCAACTTGGGCATTTGAAGAATTTAAGGCTGCAGCTTCTGCTGAAGTTGGATCTCCTCCTATATCAGATATCAACTTGAAGGTATTCTTTAAGTCAAATCAAATTAGCCCCCCCAAGAAAGTGGCTTAGATGATGATTGGATGATACTTTTCAATATTAAAATTACTGATTCTTCTGATTCCTTATAAGACTGTGGAGGAGATTTTGTTATCTGTGGTGAACCTATCTTAAGTGGCTGACATTCATTTAAAACGACAGTCAGCATTATAACTTTCTCAAGTTCAATAATTTCATTAACGGGGCCTGAGATCATGATGTCATTTGGAAGCCAATTTGGATAGGAAGCTGACGTCTTCCTATAAGAACCATAGTACTATATACTTGAACCTTACTATTCAATGTCTTAGACTTATTTCAGGGCTGAAACAATTGGCATGCAAGCTTCAATAATGTGCATGCATTTCCATTCAAACTTAACATAACTTCCGTTTGTCACTTCTAGCATAATGGTTTTATTCTATTTGGTGTTCTGAAGCTTTTGTACGAGGAATTGGTTGAGAGATCTAAGGAGAAGGAGGAGAAGGAAGCAAAAAAGCATCAACGCCTTGCTGATGATTTCACAAAACTATTACATACATGTAAGGTAAGAGAAAACTGTTTTGGGAACATTCTGCCGAATATAATCATCTTGTGGTAGTTGATCAGATTTTTAAGTTTATCAAGTAAATTTTTATCAAAATTTCTCTTGTAGGAAATAACTGCAACTTCTGATTGGGAAGACTCCAAATCACTGGTTGAAGAGAGTCAAGAATATAGGTATTGCAGCTCCCAGCATTTATAAAATCCTCTCTCATTTGTACCTTTGCCTGATCATTTTTTACTTCCATTGCTTTTCTCTTGCAGGGCAATTGGGGAAGAATGTTTAAGGAGAGAGATCTTTGAGGAGTACACTGCTTATTTGCAGGAAAAGGCTAAAGAGAAGGAAAGAAAGCGTGAAGAGGAAAAGGTATGTATATTTTCTTCATAAATTTAATTGATTATTAATGGCCAAAAATGTAAATAACAGTATTTCATTATCCCTTCTTATATTAATGAATTACTTTTTTAGCATCATGAAAGGTGTTTTACCATAATTATTACTGTTTCTAATTTTGGTATGCATGGACGGCTGGGGCACTGTTCTTATAGTTTAATATTGTATTCTTATAAATGAAAAAGGCAACCTCTCAAAGGTCCACACCTCTAGCTCTCGTAATTGAAATGTGTTTTAAATTGCTCTTTTGTTGTGCTGTTTAATTTGTGATTGAAAGAAGAAATTGGAGAAAGATGAATTAAAAGCCTTGAAAATATTGGCTTCATATCAGATTTATTCTGAGCCGTAACTTAATACATAGTGTTAAGTGCAAACAAATGACTAAAATCATGATACAAAGACCAGCAACTCGTTACTTCAACCGTGACTTGCGTCTCAGGTAGTAGATGGTCCTAAGCTTCGTCTTTCTTTGCTTTACCTGTTGGCAGGCTAAAAAGGACAGTGAGAGAGATGAAAAAGAGAAGCGAAGAGATAAAAAGAGAGAGGAGAAAGAAAAGGAGAAAGAGCGCGAAAAGGAAAAGGGGAAGGAAAGAACTAAAAAGGATGAAACAGATAGTGACGATATGGATGAAACTGAAATCTATAAGCATAGAGATGAGAAGAAAAGAGAAAAGGAAAAAGATAGGAAGCACCGGAAACGGCATCAGACTGCAACTGATGATGTAAGTTCTGATAAGGATGAAAAAGAGGATTCTAAAAAGTCGCGCAGGCATGGAAGTGAATGTAAAAAGTCAAAAAAGGTGCTACTCTTCAACTTTCTTTCTTGTTAACTTGTACAATGTTTAAAATTTACCTTAATCTGCCACTCTTTTGCAGCACTTATACACACCTGAATCAGATAATGAAAGCAGGCACAAACGGCACAAAAGAGATCACCGGGGTGGTTCTCGTAGAAATGGTGGTTATGAGGAACTTGAAGATGGGGAGCTTGGTGTGGAGGGAGAAATCCAGTAGTTTCCCTTTCCTATTTGTAGACTATTTGTTTAAATTGCTTGGCCATAATGTAAGAGCATTTCTCTGCTAGTTCATGGTATGTCCTTGAAGTACTGGTTTTTTTTGTCTTAATCTAATCTGCTAGTTGCGCCATCTTCTAGTACATAAGGCTGTCTTCAAGATAAATCTGGTCATGTAGACTTTGGAATAGGATATATAAAGGTGGTCTTTTACTTATTGTACTAAATCAGATGATCTTGATTTCTATTTGGCACGAATAAAATGCAAATTAAATTTCAAGGTTATTGTTGTTATAGTTACAATAATTCCAAGTGCTTGATGAAGTTGATGTGGGATTAGATGTGTTTTAGCTATCAGAAGTTGGGGAACATAGATGATCCTGGAACATCTTTTCATAAATTAATCAAATGAAGTACAAAAGATGAAAATTATATATAACAATCAGTAGTCTGTTAACTTTCCTAGTGCTTTCACATCATATCCATATTGGCGCTTTAGGTTCATGTAAATCTTTAATTGTGTGTAACTGGCATATCCGTTGAAACTTCAGCTGTAGGCCGTTATGGAACTTCTAACACAACATAGTGCAGCAAACAAAAAGAAAAAAGGAATGATGTAAATCCATTTCTGATAGAGTATTTCATATTGACTAAAATTTAAAAAGTTAAAAGGTTTATATGTGGTAAGGATCAACTATTCAAATGACTAGTTCTAGTCATTTTGACAATGGTTGACCCAAACTCAATTATTGATAGTGGATTTTACACTCTGTCCATGTTAAAAATTCTAATATGATATTAGAGTAGGTTTGGTCCGGATTATTAATTTTTCGGTTGTCCGTCTAGATGTCCAGTTCCAACGGCCTAGTTTGGTTACCACTGCGTTTATTCCAGGCCCAATTATTGTTAGTGGATTCTGCCCATATTAAAAATTCTAATAATTTCTCTATTAATTTTAACTATTGCCAATGTAAATGTCGTGGATCACTAACTGAGCTAACTGAAGCTTTAAAAGCTATTTTCACTTACTTTGCATGTCACTGGAACTGGAATAATCAGGAGGGCTATCATGAATGGTGACGACTTTTATGTGATTCTTGTATGGCTCTAATTGTAGCACGACGAATAAAGTGTTAATGGGTTCGTTTAGTTTTGTTTAGCTGGAAGAAATTCTTGCCTAATTTATATTGTTCGTGGAAACATCATCGTATCTTAGTGCCATGAAGGATAATGCTATCTTCATTACATGTACTATAATAGATCATGAAGACATGAGTGAAATTTGATACTTTTCAGCTCACTGAAACAAATTGAAAAGGTACAAGTAATTAATTTTGAATCAGACTATTGGTTCATGACGACAAATGAATAATATCTGTGATAGTTGCATTCTTGATCTCTTTAGAAATGCCATCTCTAATCCCTGTTGCAATGTCTTTTTTCTGTCCTTTGTATTTGCTCCATTCTTTAACTGAATGCAGTAAATCCAAATCCAAGAACTTTTTCAAATAAAATAGATCTCCTGATACTTTCCAGCAGAATGTATTTTCATTAATGATTTTTTATTGCTCTTGTGGCTCCAAGTATTTTTTGTGATGCTCCTGTTGCTTCTGCTTTCTTATCTGGTTGTTAATAATCTCCCACACACAATCAATCAAGAGTTGCTTTGTTTGATGAAAAGCTGTTTGAATCCCATGTTTTTCGGAAAAATGATTTAAAGTGAATTTGTTTATATAATTCTGACAAATTTGGTCTCTGGCTGCTAAATGGAAATGCATCATCTAGAGAGAACTGGTTGAGAAAATTGTACTGTTCCTGTTGCTTCTGCTTTCTTATCTGGTTGTTAATAATCTCCCACACACAATCAATCAAGAGTTGCTTTGTTTGATGAAAAGCTGTTTGAATCCCATGTTTTTCGGAAAAAAGATTTAAGGTTAATTTGTTTATCTAATTCTGACAAATTTGGTCTGTGGCTGCTAAATGGAAATGTATCATCTAGAGAGAACTGGTTGAGAAAAAGGAACTACAATAATTAGTATGAGCTTTTGTATTCCTTGGCAGATAAAAGATGCTAACCTTCATGAAGTAGGGAAAGTCTGTGATTAGGTATCTGTTCAAGAACTGAAGCAGGGCTGAATGGTTTATCTTCTATTTCTATTTGAAATTGCTTATTTGCGTGTGCATAACTGAACCATGTCTGTAATTCCTTAGGTGTATTGTTGGTTTTTTTATGTGGAGAAAACTTTCTCAATTTTTATTGAATAGAAGCTTGTCAATTTATACAATATTTCTCTAACCAAAATTTAAAAATCGGATAACATCTAATCTAAATCAGCATAAAATAAAATCTGAACTTAAAGAAAATATTCTGATAATATCTTTAACTATTTCAAAGTCACATGTTCAACACTCCTCCTGACTTTGATATTGCAAACTCCAAGCATTTTTTTCCTTTTTCGTTTGTGCTCCCATAATTTCGCTGTTAGGCTAGGCATGATGCTGCAAATAACTCCTCCTCCTTAAGTTGATCGTTTACAGCTTGTTTGGTGTCTCTCACTTTTTGTTGTGGGTGATTTTTTTTCTCAATGTAGGCATGGTGAATATGAATCATCTTTGTTTCTGTTGTTGTTGTTGTTGATTTTGTTGAAACTCTTGTTTTTGTCTCCTTCTAAATTTATTTTCTTTTCTTTGTGCATCCTGACTTGAGTCATTGTAGGATTTGTTGACAAATCCGGAACGTCGACGTGTGGTTTTTGATTTGTAGTGTGGGAAAGCGTAGAATGAGTTATGGGTTATAGGTTTGTAGGCTTAGAGGTCCCTTAAGATCAAGAGAGCTCTGA
>JAOSBL010000006.1:5145105-5167164 GCA_027568915.1 Erythroxylum roraimae | reverse complement strand
ATGGGCAATGAGGAATGGGAAAAAGGAAACATCGATAATGAGAATTATAATGTACTGTGGTTAGAATGACTATGTTGACCTAGACTGATTAAGGAAAGAAGTGATATCACAGTGAATTCCCAGATTAAAATGGCAATTTTACGGCGACAGAAAACGAATATGTCTAGAACTTGGAGAGGATTTTACTAGTGGTAGGAATTTGTGTTGTCCTGCTATTACAAGATTTACAACAAATTTCTTATCATTTCAATATTTTATTATGATGATAAAAGAGTTAAGATAAATGTTTACAAGTGATAAAAGAGTTGCATTTCAGCATACTAGGTCTAATGCTAGATTAGAGATCTTTAAAATTATATTTGAAGATAATAAATTTTGGTCCCAATGCAATGTTACTTTGTCATCAGAATTTGTGAACCTTATGTGAGGGTACTTCATCTGGTTGATAATGATGAGAAGGCATCAATAAGTTATTTTATGATGTCATGGAAAAAGCGAAGAAAACAATTAAGACCAATTTGAAAAAAAAAAACCTTCCTTGTATACACCTTATCTTATAATCATCAATGAGAGAGGAGAAAGACAACTTTACTCTCTGTTATTTATAGTTGGGGTATTTTTTAATCCTAGTGTTTATTTCAGACCAAATTTTACAAAGAAAACTAAAATTAATAGGAGAATACTAGTAACTATTATAATAGTTGTTGCTTATGAGATGATGCAACATCTCCTATGCTCACAAAAGATATTTATAAGGATGCTTCTAGTGATTTTGCGATGCCAATTGCACAACTGGAGATTAATTCAGGTATATTTTTTTTCTCTTTTGTTACTTGTTAATAATTAATCATCATTTTATTTTGTTTATAATGCTACTTTTATTGTCTTACAGTTGCTTGGTGGGACCAATTCAGAAGTGGTGTCCCAAAATTGCAAATGTTTATAATTCGAATTCTAAGTCTATGTGTAAATACAACAGGGTATTAAAGGAATTAAAGCACATTTAAATTTTTCTATTACAAAAGAAGGAATAAATTAGAGCACAAAAGATTAAATGACTTAATCTTTATTCGATACAATTTAAAACTTCAGAAAATGTATGTTATTATCATTATTAAGTTAGATATAATTTTTTATATTTTTTAATTATTTATTTTATTTTTTACTAGGACTCTTAATAGAATAAGTAATTTAGTAAATCTAATTTGTATAGATAATATCGATCTTTTAGAGGATTGAGTTTCTGAGAAACTAAGTTTAATAGATGATAATGAATTGGAAGATAATCTTGGATGAGAAAATATTTACATATTATTTGGTGCAATTAATTTAAATGATTATGATGATGAGATTACTTTTAATGACGAGGATTTCGTACTAAATGAAAATTAAGATGAATGCAATCTAAGTATTTGATTGAATGAAATTTCAAGTTTTTATTTCTTTTCTTTTAATTTTACTTATATTTGATATATATGTTAAATTCTATATATATAATATAATTGTAAATATTTTTATTTCAAATTTCACTTTTTGTTGGTTCTTAAACACGAACAATTGTTGCAAATTGTAATTGTTAGAAAATCATGAACATTTATTATTATTTTTATTTGATATAGTTATTATTTATTATATAATAAAATTATAATATTTTAAATACTTTATATTATTCTTAATTTTATATTTATATGTGAAATATGTTAAAATTAATGTTAATAAAAATAAATTAATGATTATTATTTAAAATTTTTATTATTATAATTTTTGGAGACAAAATTAATGTAAAATTATAAATTATATAATACAATATATTAAAGAAATATTTTACAATTTTAAAAAAATTAGAGAATATATTATAAATTTAAAATTTTACCGAACGATAAGAGCTAAATTTGGTACCATTATATATATGGTATTCATGACACTGACCCTGGGCAAGTCGTTAGTGCTTTATATTTTCTTGGTGCTGTTCAAAAAGAAGTTTTGGTTTCTCCGGACAGCTGATGTTCATGCCCAACACAAAGGAAACGCCACTTAAAGACGAGGAATGAAAATGTGCAGCTTTACAGGCACATATATCAATAGATGGAGATACTGTTACAGTCGGTGATAAAAATGAACCAAGGCGTGAGGAATGTGTGTATCTCGTTCTGAAATTTGAAGTGTTTATAGTCCAGAAAATTGGATGTTCGTCGAAGTTGATTTTGGAGTAGATTAAGCCCAATCTTCGTCAAAAGAACATATATCGAAACCAGATGGCAGCATTTTATTCAACTAAGATTTCTGTCCTTCGACTGAAAAAATTCAAATAAACCATCGAACTTACTGAGTTTATATTTTGTTTACTTGTTTTTTAACAAATCAATCCAAATTGATTGCTCACTAAGAGACATTCGAATGTTAAGCCTAATAAAATACGTTACGGAAGTAGTTAGCTAAAAGGAGTGGAGTATAGCAAAACCAAATTTCGGGAAATAGTACTGGAACATAGTTCCCTCCTGAGCCTAATAATATTACATACATTAACAAGTCTTACAATTGCCTAGCAGTCTGAATTTTATGACTCCACATAAAGTCACAATGGCAGTGTATTTGTAATGAGACTACATTCATATTTACCTGGAAAAGTCCGTTTGCAGCTCATGCTCCTCCTAGGGTATGTTAAGTGAATGGCACCTAGTAGGAGAAAATTGAGCAGATGCAAAGAAACCCCCATGAATCAACATAATAGAATCATGTGAAATAGATCAGAATGCAAAGGAAACTAATTGCAGCCCTACCATAGCTTCAAGCAGCTGTCCGGCTGCGAGGCCCTCAACGACCATGCTATTTGGACGCTGAGAATGAGCTTTTGGCGCTTAGTGTCTCAACTTGGCATTTTAATTCTTTTTGAAAAGATATTAATGACCTGTGTCGACCTGCAAAAGCGACAGTGAACTGCTTTATCTTATCCTCAAGATCTTTCCTGCTCAGGGCTTCATTATTCAAATCCTTCAAAGCATTCTCCTTTTGGTCATTGGCCAGTGCAACTTTATGAGATGAATCGCTGACTCTTTGAAACAAAGTATCCCTTTCTTCTTTCAAGAGCCGAAAATCTCTTTCCAAGACGCTGTATCTTTCCCTGGACTCCCCAAGAAGCTGTTGGTTGTTTTCCAACTCTTTTTGCAAGCAATTGCACTTTACCTTAAAGGTGTCGAGCTCGCTGACCAGTTTCTCCTTCCAAGAAGCAGTTTCTCTTTCCATGCAGTCCTTAATCAATTAAAATTACTAAACCTTCAAGAGGTAAAAGATAATCGTAGTGATCCATGCTTTGTGCTACAGTAATTAGTGATGTTACTTAATTCTTCTAATACATGACAGAATTAGTGAAGATCAATTTTCTCTTCTTCAGTCCTAATACATGCACTGTATAACTACAAAGCAAATATGGTCAATCTCCTTCAAAAGCATCATGAAGAGCCTTACTATATAAAAAGAATGCATGTAATATCCAGACAATTTTCAAGATAGGAAAAAGTACAGATTCAGAAACAAAGTATAACAAGTTGCGGGCGCCTATAAAATCATTTCATCTTACATAGCCAGCAAGTTCTTTCTACTTGATTTTATCATGATAAGAATATCCAAGAGTGTTGGTCAGATATGTTCTCATGTTTACAAAAAGCTATAGAACTGTTAGAAATAGTTTTTAAGATGGATACAGCAGAATAACAAAGGAACACTGACTTTGCCATGGAAATATGTTAAATTCAAAGAGAATCCATGTCCACTATAACAACGTTATTTGATTGATAACCAAGTTTTGTACATGACTGTGGCAAACACGTATTATTTGGAAAGGAAAAATAATTATTGGATCTGCTGTTTATATTACCAAAATGCCAAAAGCTGAAATAGCATATCCAAATATCAGGACAATTATTAAAACCAGAAGTGATAGATAATATCTTGGTGATTGTGGCCAGGCAGCTACCTTACATTCGCGGCTGTAGATTGCATCTTTCTCTTTAACCTGTGTTGATGATGTTTCGGACAATACCAAGGATTCAATGGTGCTTATTAAGCTCTCAGAAAGCATTCTGCACCGTTGTTTGACAGGAGAGTCATCCCTGGGGACTGAATCATGACCATCCCGCGCCATAGAGAAATTGGTTTCCAGATTTGAGAATATGCTCACACCAATTTCGCTTGTGCCGGAGAGCAATTTTACAATTAGAGATTCCCCATGAGGTACGGATCTCTGTCCAGAAGATAGGACGCTAAAGTATGTTATGCTAAATATGAAATATTATATGTGAGAGACATCAACGAGGACGGCCTTTACCTGTAACATTAACAGCACATCCTTGTACATATCTTTGCAATCAGCTACGGATTCGCAGAGCTTTTTTGGTAGTTCTTCTAAGAGTTGTGCTTCTTGTTTAAGTTCTGATATCTCCATCATCAAACGATCGTTTAAAATCACTTGCTCTGAATGCTTCAACTGATATCCATCCAACACATATTCTATCAGTGCCAGGAAAAATCAAAGGCAAAGGACTCGGGTCATATGAATACACATCCATTGTTAAGACATTTGCAACAAATAAATACATTATATAAAGAAGTAGATATAGAAATGGCTATGATGTAATGAAACATATAATGAGCATCAATTTAGTGAACTAGGTGGACCAATGGCTTGTCAAAAAATTGAAAATCAATGCAAAGCAGAGGCCATAACATTTGGCAGCACACTTTGTAGACCAAAGAGAAATTCACATGAGCTGCCAATAAGTCGGTCTTTGCTTAATAATGAGACAAAATATGTGCTCAGATGAGTTTATGGAAATCAGATTGCATGGTCTAAGTCGGTCATCGTGGATTTGCGCATGTGCAAAACGTAGCAAATACAATGCAATATTCTTCAGCTGATGCAACGAATAACTTGGGATATTTGAAATTCGAAGTACGTGATACAATAACCTCAAGTTCAGTCTTTTCCTCGGTGACAAGTTCCAGTTTTCTTCTGAGATTCTCAAGCTCCTTTCTGTAATTATCACCTGAATAACCCTGAAAGGAAGTTTGACGAATGAAATAAGACTATTCAGTTCTTTAGAAACTCTTAATTGGCTTAATCATAAATGTTCAAATGTCGCTCCCTTAATGTTACACTTCAAACGATAACATGCATATCAGCAAAGTGTTATAAAGTACAATAATAGTTATTATTAAAAGACTTCAAATATTAGAAAGGAACCATGCGAAGATGATTGAATTTGTTGCTTATGAATTTATCAACTATGACCTTATGTACATAAATAACACAAAATTATTAGCTGCGAATAGGAAACTGAGCACTCATAGTATAGATCAAATCCACTCATGCGATGTAAATGTCTCACTGGAGAAACTAGAAATATTGACTCACTGGGGTAACATCACTATATGGAAAGGATTGGACTTTTCTCGCGGGAGTCATCTCAATTGAATCCAGGTCGGCTACATAACCTTTGTTCATTTTCATCCATGTGTCTTCATCAGCCACATTGCTTAGCGTATCTGGAAGAGGACTGCAATCTGGTAGGCTGGAATAATTGGAGCGTTTGACGACAAAGGAATTGGGAGCTGCCTTGAAAGTAGGCGTTCTGAAGAAATCCTCTTGGTTAATACTGTTGCTTCCGTTGTTTTCTTCCTTGACGCTTTGTCTCCCGAAATTCTGCCCCTGTAAGTGATTGTGTTTGAATCAGGATTCAAAACATGAATTGTCCAAAAGAATCGCAGACTGGAGTCAAAATACCAACGATGGAGAGGATGAGAAAGAAAGACAAAATATAGAATTGTTTTCTTGCTCTGTATTTGCGATTCTAAACTATCATTCTGCTCGTTTCTGTAAAAAAGGCTAACTAATGAAAAAAAAAACTCATCAATTTGTGATATGTTTTCGGAAATAGAAATAACTACCCGAGGAGGGGACTAAGTACATTGTTTGCTTACTACACATTAGTTGGTTACATCACGAGGATACAAGCAAAAAGTGGATCATGAGAACAATAATCAATTGCTGGAAGGAATATTTTTAGTGGTCAATATGCTTTTGGAGTTTAGAAGTTATCCGCTGAAAACTGATCGAATATGCTTAATATGGAGATTATACATATGATATAAAACTAAAATGTTTCTGCTGCTCTTGAATCCAGAGTTACCTGATTCGAAATCCTATCAGAGTCTGATGACGTGACAAGGTTATTTAGATTGTCAATTTTCATTTGCTGCTCTTTGATGCATTGATCACGTTCTTTGTGTGATTTCCTCTGCTCTTCTAGCTCCGTTTCAAGCTTTTCCCGCTCTAGTTCATACTGAGGTACGAAATTAGCAAAATAACAGCAATACTTAAAAACTTTATACGATATATTTCCTGGTGGATGCCCATATTTAGAACAAATGTTCATTCTACCTTGAGCATTTCGTTTCTCAATTTCAAAATTTCTTGCTCTAGCACTTCAGATCGAGATCCCTGAAGAAGATTTTCTCTGTTAAATAATTGTTTCATGGCATTTAAAAAAATCATACATGATTCTGTCCTCACATGAAGTTTCTTACGTAGCTCTTCTATCTCTAACTTCTGCCGCTTCAATAAGGCTGCATCCGTCAAAATCTGCAACAAAACCAACTCTTGTTAGCTGCGTTGTAAAAGTTTAATTGCATCTTCATCAAATAGCTGGAGAAGATGCTTTAGTGAAGTAGTACTTCTGACAATTGAGTTAATTCATGGCAAATAGCAGCGACCACACGAGAAGAAAAAAGACTTGAGAAATAGTAAGGCATTAATTTAATGACTTCAAGCGTGTAGCGTAGAAGTGAAGCAGGCGGTTGCCTAACAAATGCGAAGTGAACTGCATTAAACTGCAAAATAAGTTGGAACTTAGCACCGTCCAGCCAACACCATGCCCTCCATTTCATTCTCTTAAGAACGCCAAAACCGGAGATGCATCACGTTTTCGGCTTTAAGAATCTAAACTAATTGATTGATTAAAGAATGTTATATGCACAACATAAGCCAATGGATGAAATGGTTGACCTGTCAAAGTACCGAGAGACATATACCTCATTGACTTGGACACAGTTGGTGATACGCTTGGCTCGGCTAGCAAACTGGAGAGTTCCCTTCGACTCCTCCACGTGTACCTATAAATTTGATAACAAAATAAAGCAATGCACCAATTACGCAGGGACCAATGAACAACCATCAGTGGGTTGCCATCGTCAAACAAGAAAAAGAAGGGAGGAAGCTGATGTTAGGCCACCTCTTCTGGAGCTATAGTGCAGATAATTGAAGTTTTGGCATTACCACCAAGAGCAGGCTGAAGTATACGAGTCAGCTTACTATCACGATAAGGAATATGACCCCTGTGTTCATTATTTAAACTGCCGTTATCAAATGATACTTCTATTGTCATACAAAGAGATGAAATGCAGAAGAAGCAGTTACCTCTGCTTTACACCTTCGCTTAGTTTATTTATCACATTGCCAAGTATCATCAAGCTCTTATTGATATGCTTTCCTTCTTTCAAACGCACTCCACCAGCACCAGTTTTAGCAATGCGTTCTGATCCAGCCAAATCTACCAAGTTCTGATTTCAATACAGAGAGACGCATTCAAAAACCGGCTCAAGAAAATTCTGAATCATACAGTTACTGCCAAACATGGAAACATATAAATCAAGCTACATAAATTCACTGGTTGGACATAGAGATCACAGACCAGAACAGAGACTCGAATAGCATCGCCGCTTGAGTAATCATCAGCTGAGTTAGTATCTTTCCCCTTGCTTTCTATCACCTTAAATTGTATTTGAATGAAAATGAAAATAAACTCATCAGGACTAATTATGTATAACGGAAGGTTGATTTCTCACAATAGAGTAGAAGCATACCATTCTAAATATTGTGTGAGATCTACTGCTACGAGAATTCATGTTCGTCTCGCCAAAATGCCTATTAACTATGAAAATATTCAGAAACAAAAAGAAAAACTGAGAACAGATTTGATTCACCAATTCGAGTTCTATAGTACATGAATTTAAACTAACCTTCTCCTGATTCAATAAGCTTAAGAACTTGTTCAGAATTATTCACAATTTCCTCCCTGAGTCCTGCAACAAAGATGCCACGCTACAAACAAGGAAAGCTCATATTCAATTGATTGTATCTAATCTAACAACAACAATTAGGAGAGAGCTGCAAAAAGTTGGTTTCATAATATCTAACCTCCAAGCTCTCGTGTATCTGCAATTTTTGGTTCTCAACCGTCAAAAGATCGTTGATCTCTTCATTATATATCTCCATATAAGAAACTCGAATCAGAAACTCTCTATCGGTAATCTGCTCCAAGAAAATCAAATCTCAGAAAATCAAATTCTGAACATTCTTATTAACAGCGTTCATATCTAACATTTACCATGTCTATTCTGTTAAAAACATCTTTAACAGCACGACGAATGATTCCCGGATCCGTTTCAGAACCGTTCATGGTGAAAGTTTTACCACTGCTGGTTTGTCCATAAGCAAACGCAGTTCCTGGTTTAAAAACCTCAACGGTTAGCTCAAAAGTCCGCAGATAAATCAATCGCTTACTAATATTGAGAAAATTTACCATTGAATCCGTCAACCGCAGCGTGGATGATGTCTCTTGTAAGCAGCTCGTAGACACTAGCGTTCGTACAGCTCTCATCAAAGATGCGATCTACCAAACATGAAGATCATTACTGAGATGATGAGATAGGAGATAAGAGATAGGGAAACTTAGATGATAAGGAGAGTACCGAAGGCATAAGATATGCCGGCGATAGGAGTGCCGTGAGACTTGTGAAGTGAGATGCGATTGTCTTCGACCTTCCAGTAGGTTTCGCCATTTTCGATCTCTTGAGAGCTTGAGATCGGAGGTCTCACTCGGACTGCCACGCAGATCTTCTCCATAACTGAACTCGTACAGATTACGGACTTCTACGACGGTTGATTTTTCCTTTTTTATTTTAACGTGAATTTGGTTCTGATGTCTTTGAAGGAACTTTGGCTGTTTAGTTTTTGAAATCAGGCAAGGGCGGGCTTCTATGTTTGGCAACTTGGCAGAGGAGAGTTCAGGATTTTGAAAATGATATGGCTATTACAGAAACGCCCCCACCCTAGACACATTCAATTTTCCCTTTTCGGCTCTTTCAAATGTTTCTGGATTTGTCGAGTGTGCTTTTTATAATCCATGGGCCCAAAGGAAGTTCTGTGGATGTTTTAGGCCTGTTTTGTTTCCCCTCCAGCATACAAAGGCCCAATTACTTATTACTGCAGGAAACGTCTCTTCGCAATCGAGTGGCATGCAAAAGTGATCAATGTTTTTTCAATTAACACCCCCTTGTAAAGTAGCCCAGGATTTTCTGTCTATTTTATTTTTTTCCTATTCTATCTTATGGATCTGAGTCATTTATTTATATGAATCTTACGTGAACTCTGCATAAATAGATAACTGAAATTCATAGAACGTAATAAAATGGGTAGAAGATCTTGTGCCCTTGTAAAGTGGTAGGAGATAATAGAATTACCTGCGTGTTAACTACTACAGGCTTAACAAATTCAAAACAGAAACAAGATAAGCACTGCGGAAGTTGATGGGAAGTAGTCCAGCCAAGAAAGTTTTCACATTAAAGGCAGAAAGTTAGAAATTATGTATAAGACACCACTAGATGGTTTGCGGACTCGTGGTCATCCATCATAATCCGCCAACTTTACATTTATTTTCAAAAGATATTATTACACAATAAAGCCTACACATAAATGTAACATTGTATCCTTTTCTGAGGCCAAGACACGGAAAAGGTGAAACAACCAAACAGTGAAAAGTAAACCTTTTCTTCTTCTTCATCCTTTTTTTCTTTCCTTGTCTTTATCTAACGTGGTTGCAAGGTAATGCGAGGAAGTGATGAGATTGGATATTAATCTTTTATCTAATTAATTTACCTTTGTTACGTGATAAACTGATGATTACAAACTACGATTTTCATTCAAAAAGCCTATAACTTTCAGGAACTTTTGAAATGAAACTTCCATTTTCTTATGGTTGTAATTTTTTAGCAACATAAAATAAAGATACCTTGCACGTGAATAAAAAAACAAAAAGGAAGAAGCAAAGACAACCACAAGTTTATGTGGAGCAATGCTTTTTAGTCAAGCAGCAAGTACATGGGAACCAACCAGTAAACAACGTGTAACTAAGCAAAGATGATACATAGACCGCCACAGTTGTGTTGCATGATTGTGCAATTAAGCGAATGGTGGGTCTATTTCGATTCTTTAGTGAGCGTCTGGATAATATATCAACCTGCTTTTGTATCGTCTCTATAGCTAGTTTTGCTTTCTTATCCTCTATAGAATGATACTTTGATGATTTGATGGGGACCACATATCTAGTTTTCCAAATCCATACCATGCACTTGGAACAAATGGGTCCATCCTACTGTATGGAGACTGTACTAGTCTTGCGAGTATTTAGTCAATACACTTTAAAGTTAATAATTGCCAACCATTTATTTTTGTAAGCTTTAAAGTACTTATAAGCATATTGGAACATCAACCACGTTCCTAATTTATTCATTAATGATGAAATCAGCCAAACAAAACAACTCAATTTCGATGAACTTTCATATATATTTCCGGTGGCTTTACTCAAATTATATTCATTTGTTCTTCCATTTCCATTTAAAAACAGGAGCACATTGGAAAGAAAGAATTGTTATAATCACATGCAAGTATACGTGTAAATTAAGTGATCTGTATAGATATAGCTCATGCAAATTTTCCTTTAAAGCCACAGCACATCTTATTTGATTTGATGGTGGCTGAACAAAAGTGCTTAGTACACGCCTTGACGATGAGGACTAGTTTGCTCAGAAAAAGCAAGCGTTGATAAGATGAAGAATATCTGGTGAGATTATAAGTTGAACAGCGACAGATCTTAGACCTTAAAACAAATCAAATGCTTTAAGTGATGCACTTTACAAAGACAACTCTCTGAAAATGAAATTTCAACATACGATACATATGAATAATTGACTTCATTTTTGACATTCGCTAAGCTTATGCAGAGAACAAAGTAAAAAATGTTCAAATTAAAATTATGCAAATTTGCTAATCATGGTTACTTAGAGATCCAACAATCAATGCATTAAAGATGGTAATAACTTTGTTTTATGCTCTTTCGGAGCACAACTCAAATGAATTAAATTTTAAAACAACGCTTTGATTAAGATTTGATAGGCCTTATTACTATTACACAAAAAATCTGTTTCTTTGGTGGCCCAGTTGGGATAACCTTTGATCAGGCAGAACATTTATCCTGCCTTGTTGAGGCTTCTACTGGATTTATATTAGAAGTCATCTCAATTATAGCTAAGTGGCTCCTCTCACTTAGCTTTAAATCAATCACTATAGATTATGTCTAGATATACGCTCCGCACGTATCTATATACGTTACTAACCATTTACCTATATGAGGGAACTTATACAATGCTAATATAGAAGCATTTAGTTGACAATTAATAGTGTTGGACTCACCAGAAAAATCAACACCAGCAAACGACAATACAGAGGAACTATAGCGAGACACTTCATCAATTCTGTGTTGTCATCAATTCTGTTTTGTCCTTTTTTACTGTTCTTCGTTTTTTCCTTTAGACAATACAGGTTGTTAGATTTGTTACGGCAGAATAACAGAAAAGAGAGAGAGAGAGTGGAATCAAGTGTATATATATCTTACAAATCATGAATAAAATTTTTCATTCCTTTCTCTCACCAACTTCGGTCATTATCCCTTTTTTTGTCTTCTACATGGTATCAGAGCAGAGAAGCTCCTGATATCCGAAAATTACTAGTATGGCTGGTAACGACAGTGAGAGCAGCGATATCCAACCCAGAAATGAAGAGCTTGACTCGTACGAAATGGCGGCATCAGAAAATCCAGGAGCTATACTGGTAGCCACATTACTTGACGAAACAAATTACTTGCAGTGGAGTCGAGCGATGACCATTGCCCTAAAAGCCAAAGACAAATATTGGTTTGTTAGTGGAGCTTGCAAGGAACCAGAGAACAACCCACAACTTTTGAAGAAATGGAGAACAGCTGATTCAATAGTAACATCTTGGCTCTTAAATTCTATGTCTAAGGAGATTGCTAGATCTTTTCTGGTTGTGACTAGTGCGAGAAACCTCTGGGAAGAACTAAGAAATAGGTTTGGAGAAAGTAATGGACCCCAAATCTACCGATGAATGCAAAGTATCAATAACTTGAGGCAGGGAAATGATTCTGTAACTAGCTATTTTAACAAGCTAAAACGATTGTGGGACAATCTTGGAAGCGTTATGCCTTTTAAAACTTGTTCTTGTAAAATTGGTACTACAAATAGTAACGTTGAAGAAAACACCAAGCTGGTTCATTTTTTAACGGGGTTAAGGGATGATTATCAAAGTGTGATTAGCCAAATCATGTTGTATGATCCTTTGCCTAATGTGAGTAAAGCTTATTCTATGGTGCTAATAGTTGAAAAACAAAGAGATGTCTCCGGGAATCTGAATGAAACTGGTCAGTTAAATGTTGCTCTTAGCGTGAAATCTAGTAGAAACAGAAAGGGAGATGGGAAGGAAGGCAACTTCAGGTCTGGATCAACAACACAGCGGAGATACATTAAAAGAGACGACAAGTACTGCACTCACTGCCATGAAAAAGGTCACACGGTGGAGACATGTTTCAAAATCCACGGAGAGCCAGACTGGTTTAAGGAGTTAAAATAGAAAAGGGCAAGAGAAAGAGGGTTCCATGTAGCAGCCGCAGTTGAGAGTCCTCTGGATATAGGACAGGGGAGCCAAAATGCTGAGACAATTGAAGCTGAAACAGATCTCACTATATTATCTCGCCAAGTACAGGAGCTGATGAAGCTAGTAAAAGGAAAAGGTATGGTTGAGGCAAACCACGTAGCATTCAATAGCTACGTAGGTATGAATTCTTTTCACAATGATAATGTTTGCACTGGTTATGATCATGGTTCATGGATAGTAGACTCGGGAGCCTCCACCCATATGACCTTTGACAAAACCAAACTCAAATCCCCAGTAAACACACACTACTTTACACCTGTGATTCTTCCAGATGGAACTTTAACCCCTGTTAATCAAGTAGGAAACGTAGATTTAACCAAGGAAATAATGTTGAAAAATGTACTTTATATCCCTACCTTTCACCACAATTTGTTGTCTATTTGTAAACTTGCACAGCAAAACAATTTAGCTGTAATCTTCGTATCCAACAAAGTGTTTTTACAGGACCCCACTATTGATTATGTCGTGGCCAACTGCGAGGAAACTGGAGGTGTATACAGGCTCCAACCACACCACTTCTTACCACCAAAAACCAAGAAAGGTCCTCCCTTGAAATTTTATCTCGATGAAAATATTGCTTGTAATGTGATCGATGATTATGGCTTATTACACTCTAGATTCGGTCATGTATCCTCTAAGGTTTTGAAACATTTGAACTTTCGTTGCTCGAAAATACCTAAAAATTTCTTTTGCGAAACATGTCCTTTGGCAAAACAAACCAAAAAACCTTTTGGTAAGCATCATATCACAGCTACAAAAGCTTTTGAGTTACTACATTTGGATCTTTGAGGCCCTTTCAAAACAAAAAATATTGATGGTTCAACATATTTCCTTACAATTGTTGATGAATATAGTAGAGCCGTATGGACCTTTTTATTAAGTACCAAAGCACAAGTTCACAAAACTCTTATCATATTCATCACCATGATTGAAAACCATTTTAAACAAACCATTACCACTATACGAACGGACAATGGAACCGAGTTTGTGAACCATTTGAACCAACAATTATTTGAAACCAAAGGAATTTTTCACCAAAAAACCTGCGTTCATACACCCCAACAAAACGGGGTTGTTGAACGAAAACACAAACACCTCCTTCAAATCACCCGAGCACTTATGTTCCAAGCCAATTTACCAAAAGATTTTTGGGGGGAAGCTCTTTTAACTGCTACTCACATAATCAACCGTCTACCGACAAAAGTGCTTTCATGGGACACACCTTACAAAAAATTATATAAAAAGGAACCGACCTATGACCATTTCCGCACCTTCGGATGTCTATGTTATGCCACTAACATCACCCCCCACAAAGAGAAACTCAACCCCTGAGCAACGAAATGTTTATTCCTTGGAAACTCAACCGACCGAAAGGCTTACAAATTACAAGCAATCGACACAAAACAAGTAATTTTTAGTTGAGATGTTGTCTTTCATGAATCTTTATTTCCATATAAACAAACCAAAGAGCCCACGCACAACACTGAACAAAACCCATTATTTGGCCACTCCAGTCCAAATATCTATACCCAAACCCAATTACCTAATTACCCAGCTACCCCATCTTCATTAACCGACCCAACCAATTTTGACCCATCAAACCAATCTCCTCCTTTACCATCACCAATTACTGCCAACACAGAAAATACCCCACCTGAAACGTCATCTCCATCACCTTCCCAAACACCTTCCAATAACCCCCACATCTCTACATGATTTAGTACCCGCCTACGAAACCCATCTCCATACCTTCAAGATTACATCACTACTCTACCACATCGAGCCCTCACTGTTTCCTCGCAACTCTCCCTAAACCACGACAAGCTCACCTTCTCCACTTCCCATAAAACCTTCCTGGCTAACTTATCTATTGATTATGAACCATTTTCTTATGAAAGTGCTAAACAGGACCCATTATGGATCGAACCAATGGAGGCGGAGTTTGAAGCTTTGGAAAGAAATGGAACTTGGGTATCAGCTATGTTACCGGTGGGAAAAAAGCCACTAACCACGAAGTGGGTTTACAAAATCAAAAGAAAACCAGATGGACAGATTGAAAGACGAAAAGCACGCCTGGTTGTGAAGGGATTTAAGCAGACCCTGGGTGTCGACTACTTCGACGTCTTTTCTCCTGTTGCAAAGATTACGACCATTCGCACTATTCTTGCTGTCTCCACAGCAAAAGGGTGGCCCATACACCGCGTTGATATGAGCAACGCCTATCTACATGGAAAAATCGATGAAGAAATTTACATCTCACCACCTTAAGGCTACAACAAAACGCGACCAGGGGAGGTACTAAGATTTCGGAAATCCCTATACGGTCTCAAACAGGCAGGAAGACAATGGAACAAGGAAATCACAGCAAAATTGACTACTTTCGAATTTGTCCAAGCAGATTCCGATCCTTGTTTGTTCACAAAAGGTAACGATGCTGACTTTATAGCCTTAGTAATCTATGTAGATGATGTACTGATTACCAGTTTTGATGAATCTCTGATAAGTGATGTGAAGAATTTCTTGAATGATTTATTCACCATCAAAGATATGGGATACGTGAGGTATTTTGTTGGTATTGAAATAGCTCGATCAGAGTGTGGTATGATATTATCCCAACAGAAGTACATACGTGATATATTGGCTGATTTGAATTTGTGGGATTTGAAAAGTGTTGATGTGCCCATAGTTCCAGGATTGAAATTGAATTCTAATGATGGTGCTTTATTAGTCGATGTTGAGAAGTATAGGAGAATAGTCGGGCAGCTGTTATACCTGAATTTTACACGACCTGATATCACATACGCAACGCAGCAATTAAGCCAATACACCACTGCCCCAAGAGAACCACATTAGAAGGCACTAACTCATGTGTTAAGGTATCTAGTAGGGAGTGTTTCAAAGGCACTATTTTACTCGACAAACTTTGAAAATAAATTGTTAGCTTACTCTGATGCAGACTAGGCAGGTTGCCTAGTCACCCGAAAATCCATCGCAGGCTTTTGCATATTTCTGGGTTTATCCTTAATTTCTTGGAAGACAAAAAAGCAGCAAACAGTCAACAGATCTTCCGCTGAAGCCGAATATAGAAGTATGGCTAGTACTCTCTGCGAAATAAAGTGGCTCAATTACATCTTAAGAGATCTACAAGTGAAGGCCCCATTACCAATCCCACTAAGATGCGATAACATGGCGGCAATCCATATCTCCAACAATCCCGTGTTCCATGAGCGTACCAAGCATCTAGATATCGATTGCCACTTGGTACGTAATGCAGTCCACGATGGTTTTCTCCAAACCAGTCACTTGTCTTCGAGGTTCCAATTAGCTGATGCATTCACAAAGGCATTACCAACAGCAGCACTTCATACAGCATTAGACAAGTTGGGTTTACACAAACTCCAACTTGAGGAGGGGCTGTTGGACTCACCAGAAAAATCAACACCAGCAAACGACAATACAGAGGAACTATAGCGAGACACCTCATCAATTCTGTTTTGTCATCAATTCTGTTTTGTCCTTTTTTACTGTTCTTCGTTTTTTTCTTTAGACAGTATAGGTTGTTAGATTTGTTACGGCAGAATAACAGAAAAGAGAGAGAGAGTGGAACCAAGTGTATATATATCTTACAAATAATGAATAAAATTTTTCATTCCTTTCTCTCACCAACTTCGGTCATTATCCCTTTTTTTGTCTTCTACAAATAGAATGACAAAATTGACCCACCATTTTAATGCATTCCACTTTTTGATCCTAATCCCTTCCTTAAGTTGGAAGGTAAAAGTCACTTTTGGAGAGGGTTGTTTACCTTTCATATTAGAAAACGCTTTCTCATCTTTTCGTGCCAACTTTCGACTGTACCGTAAAGGGTTACGAAAACTATTGGTGCAAGTGGAACCAAGAGTATTGACGTATGTATGCTAATTTGTTCCCATATGCACCATCAAGCTTCCGTGTTCATTTGGTGAATATACCAAATGTTATATTTCACAATTATTCTCGAGGGGGAGGAATAGAAAAGTAATGTTTCTGGTAGGATTCTCTTTTGTTGTCTATTCATATCCACGTAGGAAATTGGCTAGAGAGTTTGACATTTGTTGCAGGAATATTTTACTCCTCCAGAAGCTAGGCAACACGTTACATGTCTTTTGCAGGTACGTATCAAACAGGATGACCTTCTCTAAAGTGTTAACAGTATGTACCATACTAAAGTATTTTATGGTTTAGATATTAACTCTTCTCGTCACGAATCTTTTTATGATGGAGTTGTATTTAAATGCACATTCACATTGTTGTGTCTGCTTTTTGATTAGCACACACTACCCATCCCCGAAAACACACTGGTCGAATGAAAGTTGCGACTAAATCCAAAGACATGGGAACAGAACAACCATTACATTCACTGCTTCTCAACTAACACATATTTACATACACGAACATGCATTCTTTGATGTCGAACTTATCACAACCTGAACAATTCACCAGACTCTCGACCTTCAGTATGCAGTAGTACTGGACCTAACTCTTCATTAGCCCAACACGTAAAAAGCTTAAAAAAGAGTGAAAAAGAAAAGTGAACAAAAAAGATGGTCCTCTGCTAAAAAAGAAATCCTAGGGAAGACCAAAAAGCATCTGGGAATGGCATCAAATCTTTACATGGTGCCTATATAGCAATATGGGTTTCATCAAAAACAACTTTTCCTGATTAATCAAATCCACCCACCTGCTTGGATGAGAGAGAAAAGAGCGAGAGAGCACTCTAATATTTGTGAGTTCATGCAAAATATTAGAGCTTTTTATTGAGCCTAGCTAATTATTCTCGGTCAAAATCATAGTTAAAGATGATTATTTTGGCTGTTGCATGGCTTGCATGGCAACTAAGATATGGCACAGATCGGAAAGTCTTGCCCCGAGCACAATGGATTCGGATCTTAGGCGGTAATTCTCTCTCCGCAGTAAATAGCGATGGTTTTGAACTGTGCCCAACCGGTTCTTGAGGTCATGGTTTTGTTCCTTTAGCCGGTTCACCTGTTCAGTGAGGTTCTCTAAATGCCTCTGCTTTCTCCAACGGGAACGTCGGGCTGATTCGCGGTTCGATATCATGCGTCTTCGCTTTCGCTCGTCCACCGAGTAAACCGTCCTGGTCGACCCCTCCGAACCGGAGGTTTGAGTTTGACTACCAGCTGATGATTGGAAGAGTGGCAAGAGTTCCTCGATTTCGTTGGGTGTCAACCCGATTTCATGAACCGGGAAATTGAATTGGGAGGCCTCGTCAGCTGAAAACATGGTAAACTAGCACAAGAGTAGCTGGCCGGTTTTTACACACTGAACCGGATCTCAGAGCGAGAGGGAGAGAATGGAAAGAAAGGGAAAAGGGAGAAACGAAGTGTTGGGAACGGGTATTTATGGACCAAGAGAAGGGACACATGGGACCCACATTAAAAATTATATTGAAAAATATGAGGGCATTGTTGTTCAGAAAATAAACCCGTTTATCTTAATTTCATGTGCATGTTCTTTAACTTTGGTTAGCTTTGCTGAAATGGGGTAGGGACGTTGAAAGATTAGGTTAGCTTAATCACGAAGAATTAAACAAAACTCATCTTGTATCAGGAAAAAGAAGAAGCAAACTTTTATTTGTAACAGCCCAAGACATGTGGGATACGGCATAGCAGCTTTTGGAGTGCTCAGCGTTAATGGAATAATGACTTGACTTTCGTGGTCTTCGTTCGTGTTGCTCGATACCAAAAAAAGCACAAAAAACAAAGGCAGTACATATTCCACATAATTCTTCAAGCAACTCTAACCAACGCCAGGTGTGCCTCTTAAGAATTTTTTATAAGCAGACCTCCTGAGCTGCTGAGCATATGGATTCACCGTGATAATTTCTCTACAGGACTAAATCTAAATGTGCTATTTCTTGGCAGTAAGCTAAGAAGAGAAAGCGACACGTTGAGATTTTATTTCCTAATTAGATACTAATCGTCGATCATCATTTCCTCATCAGTCAAAAACTCTATACACTTGGAAACGGAGGTAAAAGTAAACACAAAGAAATTCAATGGCTTGGTTGTAGAAAGCTACCTTAAATTAATTAATTAATTCAGCTCTTGCCCGAAGTCGGTGGTCACAGTTCAAACGCCACAAATATGTACAGTTCTAGATCAATCAAAAGGAAGCTTGCGTTTTCTTTTAAATCAGAAGTCACTTATCTCTCTTGCATGTTCAGGCGGACTGTTTTGTTTTTCAGCCATGTATCAAACGACAATTTCAGTGCTCTGCCTGAACATGCCAAGCACATACTGTTTATGTTAGGTTATGCACTAGGGTTGTACAGTAGTTAATGATAAATAATTAGAGGTATATAGTTTGATAGTTACATGAATTTGGGTAGTCTTCTTAGCTGGGTTGGTAATTAGTTTCTCGTTATAATGGCAAGCTAGAGAACTTTAAAAGCAAAAGAATAGTATTAGTGGAGGCTAACATGATGTAGTTTATAGCTTTAGTTCATAAAGTAATTAAGCATTTTGTCGTCTCTAAAGTTTCACAAAACTACAAATTAAGTAGTAGCGATCATGTGCTGCAAGGTGATTTTCGAATGAATCCACCAGATGCTTCCTCTTCAAGAAGTATTCTCTACTTCGTTCCATATGCTACGCAACTGGCTTTACTATTAGTTTTCAGTCCTTTGAAATTCTTCCTCCATTAAATTAATGGATTTGATTAATACTATAACTTTCAGTTAGGTAGTTAAACTAAACATTAATCTTCAATCATCGGATTATTCCAGGTGTAACTTTTGTCTTTGACGTGCGTCCAATGTGCATGGCTCGACGAATCTAACATATCCTTAATAGAATATGGGGGAGAATGTTAAGAACCATTTCGTTTTTTGGAGATCGATGCAGACGCGACAAGGAGTATATCGACGAGGAATCGACTAAAAGACATGAGCAGGTAATGAGTACCATGATGTCTCAAATTATGTAATTTTTTGTTAGATGTAAACTGAGAGTAGGAATTTAAGTTAGAAAGAAGTGGAATTAGTTAGGGATATATAAATGAAAAAGACCCATAAATTTAATGTCTTAAAGTTTTAGGTTAAAGTGTGGTGTCAAAGCCTATGAGTATGTTCCCTCACTAGATCAATAATAAAGATCTCCCATGAAATGGGCTCCTCACTTCTAACAAGTGCTATCAGAGTCAATAGTTCGGCAAAGAATAAGTATGGAGACAGTAGTCGGATTTTGCGGTTGCCTCTCCATGAAGAAGAGCAAGGAGACTTCGATGAAGGGCTCTCGGTGACGCATATACTCGAACTGCTAAAAAAAGGCTTTCATTTAAGGGAGAGTCCAAGCTCAAAGTAGAAGTTCACACTTAAGGGGGAGATTGTTTGGATGTCGAGCGTGAGTAGGAATCCCACATTGGAAAGAGATGAAACTAGCGAAGGACGTATAAATGGAAAAGATCCATAAACCTAATGCCTTAAAGTTTTGGGTTAAAGTGTGGTGTCAAAACTCGTAAGTATATTTCCTCACTAAATTCATAACAAAGATCTCCCATAAAAGTGGGCTCTCCAGATCCAACAATTTCGCCTCGGAAAAGTCTTTCTTCATTCCTAAGATGCAATCATGTATATCTAAATAAGCAACATTGTGTTATAATTTTTAATGAAGAATGATTCATATGGCTTTCACATCTTCTACCATGGATGACATGTTTAAGCAAATAGATATAATTATCTGATTCAATGTTAGTTTATATTTCTTCCTGTTGTCTAAATTATCTTATTATCTTGTGGGAAGGTAGAGGATTTCAAAGATAAAATTTGGGGGCCAAGAAATTTGGTAAGCAACTTTCAACATGAATGGGTGAGGCAACTAATTGGATGAAAATGAAGGTGATGTCCAATATCGACGACAGCACACGAAGAAGCCCGAAAATGGTGCAGATTGTGGGAAGTTCTGGTTTAATTGGCTAGCAAAAAGAACAGTTGAGGCCTACCAATTAGGGGAAACACTTGTTAGAAGCTAGATCGAAGCATCAAAGCTTAAAAAGTGAACAGGAACGGAACACTGATTAGCCAATGAGAAGAGAAACCTTAAAAGCTACGAAGAGAAAAGAACAACGCTAAAATAAGTAAAGAGCGCAACGTAATATATTTTAGCTTACAAGATATGATGTTGAGACTTGAGAGATGTGTCATTACTTCTTACTCTTATAAACAAGCAACGATTTGGAAAGTATGGTCTTAGCGACAGATGAGAAAGAGACTGCAGATACAAAGGTATCGCGCACATCTTCAGTAACAAGTAACCCCTTTGAAATACTGGCAGACTTGCTGCTCCATCCTCGTATATTAAGGCACTCCTTCGTGCTTCCTCTAGCCAACATCAAATTTTCTAGATTGTATTTTCAGGAATCTATCATACCACAAGATGCTTACGAATTCAATGGAGACTTCCCTGAGAATGGCAATTACGGTTAAATATAAAATTACTTGAGGGATGTTTTATATATAATCAAATCATTTCACCAAAAAGACAGACAATTTCAAAAGCGTCTATTTATATTGATATTAATAAAATTTAGATTGGGGGTGTGATATTCTTTTTAATAATGTTATTTTTGCCTAAAGATCCATCATAAATAACATAATATACTCTCAATAATCTTACCACATCTTTTTTTCTATGAATATTCAGCCTACTATGTATACTTCCTAGCCAGTGCCAGCCCTGGGCAGGGGCCAGCAGGGCACTTGCCTAGGGCCCATGATGGGAAGGAGCCCCTAATCCCATATTTTAGTTTTTTTCCCTAATCCCATATTTTAGTTTTTTTTTCTCCCATAGCATATAACTAATTTACTCAAAATTGATTTAACGTAGGAGATGTTTCGAAGAGTAAACATTAGGCAAGTTCCAAGATTCCAGGTAGTAAGTACTCCAAGATTGCAAGTTCTAAGATTGTAGGTTACGTAGGCTGCAGGTAGAGATAGTAATAAATAATTTTAATGTTGGTGATTTTTTACGTTATAAGTTAACGTTAGTCAAGTTTATTTAACGTTATAAGTTAACATCTTATGCTTATAAATAGTCTTGAAATATTTAAGTGTACTTTTATCTTCTAATTTCTTTATTTTCATCAATATATGTATTTAA
>JAOSBL010000006.1:5120566-5138839 GCA_027568915.1 Erythroxylum roraimae | reverse complement strand
CTAAGCTTGCTAAACTTTGATAACTTGTCTAATTTCAGTAACTTCTGTAATCTTCGACTCCGACTTGTATTTATAGCTTTCGTCTTCAACTGCTTCTTGATAACTGCTTCTTGATTCTTTAAAGAAACGGTTATTCAGTTGAGTTTTGTAACTAACTCAGACTGATCTGTGTTTTGCTTCTTGCGTCTACTTTTCTTTCGTCTGCTTTCTTGCGTCTGCTTTCTTGAGTAGCTTCTGTCTGCTTTTCTATTTTGCTTCCATCTGCTTTTCTATTTTGCTTCCGTCTACTTTTCTATTTTTATTTGTGCTTCATCAAAATCACTTATGTAAAGTCATTTTGACTTAACAGGATCCTCATACAGAAGAGGAATGGCGCTAAAAGTAGCTGATGAATCAAATATGTCAAACGGTGATGAAAGCAACACTAATTTGCAAATAGATGGAGATGACGATTTCAATTTCTTGGTCATAAAAAATGCCCGTTGCTACAAAAATAAGCTAACAAAGAAGAGAAGGAAATAAGAAAACCAGAAACAACAGGTTCTTATCAAAAGGTTGTAGCAGTAACAATAATGCGTAAGACATTCAAATCATATGCTATCACTATAAGAAGCCTGGACGCAAAGAGCAAAATGTCGTCTTCTTCAAAAGGACAAAACAAATAACAGAAAAACCAGAAAGCAAGCTATTACTGCAGCTAGGTTAGATAAGGATTTTGAAATTTTTGAAGAAGAAAAGCTTAAAAAAGTCGACAATGTTTGCTTTATGGCCGTATCAAGAGATGATGAGGTATGTTATTCTAACTATGATACTGAGATAGATGAAGTAAGAGATCCATATCACGAACTATATGATCGTTATAAAAAATTAACAGTGAAGTATTTCAAAAAGGTTGAGAAGTCCAAAAATAATGATGTATCTTTGACAAATAAGATTAAATCATTAGAATATGAGAGTAAGAATTTGTTGTCTATAATTATGTCTTTTGAAAATGATAATAAGGAAAAAGTCTTAGAAAAGGAATTCCCAAAACAAAAGGTAAGACAGTTAGAAAATGCTTCCGTTAAAGCAAAACAATTGGAAAAAAATTACTACCCTAGATCTTGAAAAAGAGAAATTGGCTCGAAAATTCATTTCTTTAGAAAAAGATCTTACAAATTTTGTTAATGGAAAGAAAAATCTTGATACATTACTTGTAAATTGTAAAGATGTTTTTAATAAGACTAGAATAGGATATAATCAAAATAATAATACTAGGCTATACAAAAACTTCTTTGTTAAATCCAGTAGTAGTAATAACCAAAACAACAGGAACTTGAAAATGGAAAAAGCTATAATAACTCTCATTCATCTGTTTTGTGCTCTTACTTTGGTAGACATGGTCATATTCGTCATTCCTATAAGTTTTGGAGAATGAAGAAATTATCTCAAATATAGTTTTGGAAACCAAAAGGTCAAACTACTAACTTGAAAGCACCCAGAAAAATTTGGGTACCTAAAATAAGATAATACATTCTGCAAATATGCTTCAGAATAAAGACAAGAAAAAATTAATAGATAGTTGGTAGTGATTGTTTGAGAAACATGACATGAGAAATATCACACTTCAACTATATTAAAAGGAAAGATGGAGGTAATGTTGTCTTTGCTAACAAAAACAAAGCAAAAGTCATTGGAATTGGTAAAATTGCTGACTCTAATTCTACTTCTATAAAAAATGTTCTTTATGTCGATGGATTGAAACATAACTTGTTAAGTGTAAGTAAATTATATGATAAGGGCTGTACAATCACATTCTATGCATCTCATTATGAAATAATTGACAATCTTAATGATAACAATGCATTTTTCAACCAAAAAATTAGAATATATATTGTGCTCAATTGGAAGACATGTCTTCATAAAATGTTAAATGTTTTGTTTCACTAGTAAAGGATTCGTTTAAGTGGCGTAGAAGATTTGGACATGCTGGCATGAGCATTTTATCAACATTATCCAAAAATGAGTTAGTAAGAGGATTACTGAACTTAAAGTTCAAGAGTAATCAGGATTGCGAAGCTTGTTTAAAAGGAAAACAAATTAGAACCATCTTCTCTCCTAAAAATATTGTTTCTACTAACCAACCGCTTGAACTTGTACATACGGATTTATTTGGTCCGACTAGGAGTCAAATTTTTGGTGCTAAACAGTATGGTTTTGTCACAGTAGATGATTATTCTAGATTTACTTGGTTTATTTTCCATCAAATAAGGATGATACTTTTGAAGTTTTTGAGAAGTTTTGTAGAAAAATTCAGATTGAAAAAGGGTACTGCATTACGTCAATTAGGAGCGATCATGGATGAGAATTCGATAACAAAAAATTTGAAGACTTTTAAAATTAAAATGATATATCTCATAATTTTTCGTGCCCATAATTCTTAGCAAAATGGCGTCATTAAGAGAAAGAACATAACTCTCATTGATATGGCTAGAGCAATGCTATGTAAAAGTGGTCTACCTCATGGTTACTGTGCAAAAGTTGTATCTATAGCTTGTTACATTCTAAATAGGTGCCTTATAAGACCTATTCTCAAAAAGACTCCCTATAAGTTGTGGAAAGGAAGAAAACCAAATGTTGCTTACTTTCGAGCGTTTGGTTGCAAGTGCTTTGTTCTAAATAATGGAAAAGACAACCTTAGAAAATTTGATGCAAGATCAGATGAAGCTATTTTTCTGGGTTACAGTGTTGGTAGTAAAGGATTCAAAGTTTATAACAAAAGAACAAAGAGGATAAAAGAATCAATACATATTGTATTTGATAAAGCACTGCCCTCAACAACCGCAGCTGATTCAAATGATGAAGAGCTTCCTTTGATGTAGCATCCCACTCCCGCAAGACACGTACGTGACATTATGAGTGATATCCGAGTTCATGCCCCGTGAGGGTGGCATTCTAGAGCACTTAATCAGTCAAAACTTAGTATAATTTTTTTTTGAAACCACAACACAGTAAGTGGAAATTCGTAATCAATTTGGGCTCAATTTATTTCATAAACATTTTTCAATTCACCAGAATTTTGTTGATCACTAAGGCCTATTCCAGAAACAAAACACTCACAATTATAATGTCAATACTACATGATTACATTCGCATACACGTTGTATAATGATTTCAGAATATACTCTTTAATACAAAATTTGCTGGAAAAACAATTCAGTATGAAAATAAAGAAATGCAATGCAGACACAAATTGATCCCGACCTTTATCTCTCACTTGTATGCAGTAGGTATACTCCCATTGCCTAATGGGGTATTCTTTTCATCTTGAAAAATATTTGCAAATTTTAGGTTAGTTTTTCAAACTCAGTGAGTGACCATCATCGTTGGCTTACCCAGTCACAACAAATGATTCGCATTGACAACATTTCACATTCAATATACTTTAATCATTCATATTTTGCATGTTCAGTGCACATGAGACCCACTTTCTATTTGTTACTTTGTTGCGACTGAGTGCCTAAACTGTCCCATATCCATTAGATACTGGGCTCATTACTAACTGTCCCATATCCGATGGGGATAGGGCTCATTTTACATAGTGAGCCTTAGGCTCTCAATCACTTTCTAAGCTCGAGGCTTATTTTACACTTTGAGCTTTAAGCTTTAATTGGTTACTAAGCTGGTCACAGTTGCCATTATATTTCATGCATTCATAAATTGGAATGCATCAATCACATTTGTATGTTTCCATTCAATCACATTCCCATAACATTGGACCTTAGCCTGGCATTCAACATTAAAGTTGAGAATCACGTTTTCACTTACATGCAAAGGCACCTTCAGAACACATTTAACAATCAAATTATGTACACTTAGTTCATCTCATTTACATACAAGTAGCACTTCAATAACTCAATCAAGCATCACAATCGTCGGACCTTCTATTCGGAAACCAACACAATCAATCACATTCATATAGTCATTCCATAGTCAATCATTACAAAAATTCAAAATAGAACAAACAATGAAATGAGACCATCTCGGTCTACTCACAGTATGCTCCAGATTAGCATTTGCTTCCAAATTCTGGAAATGCCTGAAAGCGGATTTTTAACCTGCACAATCCATTTATGCAATACACACATTGCACAAACGCATTAATAATTTTGCACAATTATAAGCATTCATTTATGCACATGTGTGTATATGGAATATGTACGATGCATGTTCATGGCAATCCCGAGTATATAATCAAATTTCACACTTTATCACATTATCATTTTTTTCGCATCAACTGCTTTCATAATAACTCATTTCTCATTCATTTTCACTAGATATACTTTACTTCTCTCTTTGAATCACAACTTTAATCATATGAACCACTTCATCTCCATTAAACACATGTCTTTGGCACTTTAATACCAACAATTCACTTATTAATGTTATTCCGACATTACATGATCACAAAATAGAAAAACTCTCATTTCTTATAAATTCTCCAAAATTCCAAACCTTTGGGTCTACTATTCACATTCAATTAGAAGGTGATAATGATGTAATTTGGTCTTATGCTCTTCTAGAAAAGTGTTCCTTTATATCTTATGTTTCTATTGACACAAAAACCACTCAATTTGGTTTAGTAATTTTGGAGATATACCTCAAACATTTTCGTACTGCTCTTATACAAAATAGTAGACTATACACAACGTCCAGCTAGAAATTGAAAATCTTAGAGACTGAATCACAATTCTAATTTTCCATACTATTTGTAGCCCTATTTCTCTAGTTTACTCCAAATCAAAAATCATATCATTTGGGATCCTATAGATCCAGATACAATCCAAAATCATATCATTCCTATTCACACTCTTCCAACAGATTCCCACACTTGCATTTGATCAAATTTTTTCAAATCAATTCAGAATTCTACAAATTTTGGTGGAGAGATAGAAAACTATTTTAGGAATCTATTGGTTCAATAATCAAGTCATTTGGATGTCTAGAGAAGAAGTTATGGTCAAAAGAAGCAAGACTATTCAGTAAGACAAAGAAATCTCAAAAGCATGATCGTGCTTAAGCATGATGGTTCAAATTTCATTTCAACTCCAAAGTCACCGTCGTGTAAGCATTTCTACTATACCCAAAATAAGCACGGCGGTGCATTTTCATTTTAACTCAAAGCACGATGGTGCAATTCCACTTCCTCTTCTCCATTGACATCTCAAACTCTAAACTTCTTAACTTTTGATGTAACTCCAAAATTTAGAAACTTTATATCAATGGAAAGTTAAAAGAAAGATCTACAACTTTCATGAGACCATTGTGTCAACATCTACCTAGATCAGTTCAGTAAATTCTCTAAATTTCAGATCGAACTTTTACCTCTCTTTATCTTTTCTTCAATTTTAACCCAACTACTCTAACTTATTTGATTTCATCATCTCAAGAGGATACTTCTTCAAGTATACCCAATTTCAACTCAAAAGCATCCATACACATTTGAT
The DNA here is from genome assembly GCA_027568915.1 of Erythroxylum roraimae. Taxonomy (NCBI): domain Eukaryota; kingdom Viridiplantae; phylum Streptophyta; class Magnoliopsida; order Malpighiales; family Erythroxylaceae; genus Erythroxylum; species Erythroxylum roraimae. The sequence goes on along the minus strand of JAOSBL010000006.1, from coordinate 5,133,353 downwards.
ATTCCCCACTTGATCATAAATACCCAAAATATAACACATTCTCATACATTCAAAAAAAACACAACATATACATTCATCCAACAATGTACTGTACCCAATTCTCAATTTCATGTCAAATTTTGATACTTTTAAAGACAGAATTTAAATTCAATGTCTACATGAAAAATGTAGCCATATGTCTCTATTCTAATAAAAAATAAGAATCGTCTCATTTGGGTAACTAGAAAAAAAGTTATGGCTAAAACACTACATACTGTTCCAAACCACGACAGAATCCACAAACTCAAATTCAAGCTAAATTTTGAAACTCTTAAGGACAGAATTCAATTTCGATTTCTACTTAAAAAATATAGCCTCACGTCTCTAGTTTAATCTAAACTTAAAATCATCCCATTTAGAAGTCTAAAGATGAAGATATGACTAAAATACAGATGTATGTTTAGTGGAAACACTGCATCTGTACATGTCCAACACACTTCATCTTAAATCCTCTCTTTTGCTTAGTCTATCTCTTCTAGCTTATTTCCTCAATATTTCCACTTTATTCCTGTTTCTATGCCAACTCAACTCACACACAACAAATCAAAATCCATTATTACTCATAAACATAAAAAACATAACATACTTGAATCACTCGTTCACTTTCATTTCTATACTCATCCATTAACACAAAATAGGTCATATACTCATCTTTATATTCATCAACTTCCAATTCTCATTAAGACATCATTTTCGCAACCAATCCATCTTAAAAATATGTTTAGCATAATTCATAATTTCTTACTCATCGTTTACACAAAATTGAAAATAAGTATACCTATTCTCCATCCACGTTACATATATATATATTCATCACCATTTACCACACCAATCACCCATAAAACAACTCCTAACCCTCTAAATTTTTATACTGAGCAATGTGAGATGTGAGATTCCGGCGAGCAAGCTTTCCTAACGGCGGAGATTTGTTCCATTTCTCAGCTATGGCTTCGTCTTCTTCTTCCCCAACCTCTCGATCCCCTCTGTCCCCTGTTCCTTCTTTAACTTCTATTCCTAAAAGCCATAACTTGCAATCCCAAATTTGAATCCCAATCCCTTCCGAAAACACTAACCCTAACACACTAGTTCCCGACCCATCTCCTTGTCCTCTCTAGAGATCAACCCTCCCCCTCCCGATCCCTTTTCCTTCTCCTCCCAAAGGTACCCTACCGTCCACTCTTGATACTGCCCAACTCCCTCCCCAGATACCCCTTTCCTCAGTACCGACTAGATCTTGGAATGCTGTTATAGAAGCTGGTAATGGGGCCTCTTTAGAGACTCCGGAGCTCACTTTCTTCCCTCTTGAGATTAGGGAGAACCAGGTCCTTGTGATTCCTCCAAGGGAGCTCGCGCAGAAAGGCGCTTCCAAGTTTTGAACTGCACTACTAAGTTTCTTCCTGGGGAAGAGACCGGCTTATCTAGCGGTGCAGCGAGCCCTGGCGAAATCATGGGCTAACTTTGGACTACAAGAGATATTGATTACAAGCTCTAACAAATTCCTGTTTCAATTTGCTTCTGAGTAGGGCATGAAATAAGTGGTTGAAAGAGATCCGTGGCACATTCAAGGTAAGCCTTTGTTTCTTCGATAATGGAGTTTAAATGGTGGAGACTTGGCAAAAATTCACAAGGCACCGGCGTAGGCTAGATTAAACAATGTTCTAGTAGAATACTGGAACACCGAAGGCTTAAGCAGGATAGCTAGTGCGGTGGGGCTTCCTCTGCTTATGGATACTCCGACAGCAAGAATGTCTAGGATCAGCTATGCCAGATTATGCGTAGAAATGGAGCAGAAGAAGCAATGGCCATCAACGTTCCAATTGGCTACGTATGGAGAGGATGGGCAGCTCTCCTATCAGGAAGTCTCTATTGAGTATGAATGGCAGTCACCAGCAAGTGAACAGCGCAAGGTGTGGGCGCTTACTGGGCGTAAGTTTGAAAGTAGTCTTCATTAAGAACTGGAGCAGAGCAAGGATACTAGGTCTACACCTCAAGTGGAGTGCCCAGCAACTGCTCCTGCTCCTTCTCTGGAGCTTGCCAACGAATTAGTGGAAGGTCCACTCCAACAGGACATAGTTGAGGCAAAGCAGGTCACAGAGGACAATGAGGTTAGCATAGTAAGGAATCCTCGTATGTGTGACCTGCCTCTCCATTCTTCTGTAGACTTCAGTGGCGCCAGTGGGGAGACAATAGCCCTGGCAGAGAATCAGATAGGTATACCTCCCTCTCCTTCTTCTGAATTGAGACCTGCTAGTCCTAAGACTGTGGGTGGGGCAGAGGGGGAATGTTTAGTTAGACGAACTAGGAAAGTTAGGAAAAAGCAGAAGTAGTAGGTTGTGGCTTAGCTGGTTTTTTTGGAAATGGATTTTGTGTTTTGGAATGTGAGGGGCCTCAGTCACCCCAATAAATAGCTTGCTATCCATGCATGGCTTAAAAAATCCTTTGCTTCTTTTATTTGTTTAGTTGAATCTAGAATTAGATCTCCAGACTTTTTGCATACTATCTGCTCTTCCTTGTTTCCTAGATGGGAAAGCTTTAGCAACTTAGCTCAATCTCCTAATGCCAAGATTTTGATTGCTTAGAACCCAGAATTTCTATTGTGCTCTATCCTTAGATATTCAGATCAGTTTGTTCATATGGAACTTCATCCTAGACATAGCTCAGATCCCTTCTTAGTCTCTTGTGTGTATGGAGCTAATAATCCGACCCGTAGGAAACACCTTTGGAGTGATCTATCCAACATCTCCCTGTCAGTTGGTCAACATCCGTGGCTGCTTGCTGGTGACTTCAATGCGATTCTCCATCCTTAGGATTCTGACCCTCCTAGTCTAACTGCTATGAGTAGTCAAAATGACTTTAGGCAGTTTGTAGGAGGTAATGGACTATTTGACCTTAACTCCAGTGGTCCCCGGTTTACTTAGTCCAATAAACAGTTAGGAAACTCCTTCATAGCTCCGAAGCTGGACAAAACTCTCATAAATTCATCTTGGAGCATTCAGTTCCCATCTTCCCATTGTGTAATCCATAACCCTCAAATTTCTGATCACTCTCCTTTAGTGGTGAAGTCGATTGGGTACCAGCTCAAACATTCTTCCCCCTTTAGATTCTTTAATTTCTTAGCTAATCAGCCCAATTTCCTGTAGATTGTTGCGGAAGCTTAGGCCTACCGTGTTATAGGCACTCCATTGTATAGGGTAGTTACTAAACTGAAGAAAGTCAAGCAAGCGCTCAAACTTATGAATTCGAATCAAATTGAGGATATTAACTCTAGAGTTGAGAACTATCATGTAAATTTGAATCACATTCCGGACCTTCTGAAGGATTCTCCTAGATCTACCCTTCTGCTAGCTAGGGAGACAAAGGCCATTAGAGATCTCTATAGATCTCTTGAGGATCAGGAATCGTTTTACAGACAATCCTCTAGAATCAAATGGCTTAAGGAAGGAGACCGTAATACTAAATTCTTTCACGATTCTCTCCTTGCCAACAGAAACCGAAATTCCATACATTCTCTTAATGTGGGTAATGGCAGAAGGGACGTGCTGCTTAGTGAGATCCAATCTCTATTCCTTGATTACTTCAAAGGCTCAATTGGGACTGAGAAGAATCTCGACTCCTCCAAGGAGTTTGTAGCTCATCTCTTTCCTAATCCTCTTACAGATACTCCTTCTCGAGCTATTATTGCTGAAGTATCACTGCAAGAGATTTGCAAAGCCTTCCATTCCCTTAATCCTAATAAGGCTCCTAGCCCTGACGGCTTTAATAGGCACTTCTATAGAAAGGCCTGGCACATTATCGGGGATGAAGTTACTGGAGCTATTCAAAAAAATTTCAACCATGGCAAACTCCTCAAAGAGCTTAATTCCACAGTCATATCCCTTATTCCTAAATTAGCTCACCCATCCACTGTCCAAGACTTTAGACCCATCTCATGTTGCAATATGCTCTACAAGGTAATTGCTAAAATTTTAGCTAATAGGCTTAGCCTAATTCTCCCTCTTATAGTAAGTCCAAGTCAAAGTGCTTTTATCAAGAATCGCCGAATAGGGGGCAATATTCTTTTAGCACAAGAAATCTTCAAGAACTATCACATTTCCAACTCTCACAAGTAGTGTGCTTTCAAAGTAGATCTCCAAAAAGCCCATGACTTTATTCATTGGAATTTTCTTCTTAACACTTTAGTAGTAGTAGGCCTTCCGATGAGGTTCATTGAGTGGGTTACAGAATGTATCACCACCCCTTCTTATTCCATTTTGGTCAATGGGTCTCCTACATAATCTTTCAAAGGTAAATTTGGGCTAAGATAGGGGGATCCATTATCGCCTTTCCTCTTCATTTTCTGTATGGAAGTGTTTTCTAGGAATTTAAGAGTTAATACTGACAATACTCCCCAGTTCAAATATCATTGGAGATGTCAAGGTTTTAAGCTTGACCATCTTCTCTTTGCGAATGATCTTTTAATGTTCAGCCAAGGGGACTTGATCTCAGCTCAGCTTTTGCTTGATTCCTTGCATACTTTCTCTATGTTTTCTAGCATGGAAATGAATACATCCAAAAGTCTATTTTACTTATCCCCGGATGTTAGTCATTTGAGCTATAGGATGAAACTTGTGTCTGGTCTCTAGCAAGGTTCTCTCCCTTTTAGGTATCTCGAAGTTCCATTCATTACAGGTTGTCTTTCTAGGAGGGATTGTGCTTCTCTTATTGACAGAATTGACAATAGGATCAATCGCTAGACCCATAAGAGCCTCTCTTACGTGGGTAGACTTTAATTGGTTATCTCTGTACTCTCATCCTTCCATGTCTACTAGTCCTCACATCTTATTCTTCCCTTTTCAATCCTTAAGGACATTGAGGCTAAGCTTAGGAATTTTTTATGGGCAAGAAAGGTAGTTTCTAATACTCAGGCTAGGGTGAAGTGGAGTGACATCTGTCATCCTAAAAAGGAAGGGGGCTTAGGAGTTAAATACTTGACTACTTAGAATCATGTTCTGTTAGGCAAACAGATATCGAATTTGTTTGAAGATAGGGAAGCTCTTTGGGTGAAGTGGGTTCATACAATTATATTACAAAGGAAAAATTTTTGGAGTGCTCAACCTACCTATTATAGTTCTTGAAGTTGGAGAAAGATCTTAACAGTTCGTGATAAGTTATGTCATTAATTCAGATTTAGGATTGGAAACGGTATGTCTACTTTTTTCTGGCAGGATCCTTGGCACCCGCGTGGTATTCTGAAGACCTTGTCTACACTGAAAGAGATTAATGGATTGGAGCTTCCGCTCACAGCACGTGTTTTTGATGTGATAATTAATGATACCTGGAGCTAGAGTGAGGTATCTATGGACCTTCTTAGACACCTGGCTCCTCCAGCATATTTTCCCAATAGCTCCTTACCTGACTGTTTGGAATGGTTAGCTAGCCCTACCAAGAGATATACCAATGTGTCAGCCTATCAATTATTGCATACTCCTTTACTAGATGTCCCTTGGTACAAGCTAGTCTAGTCCAAATACAGTAAACCTCGTTGCTCCTTTACTTTATGGCTTGCTTTCCTGCAGAAGCTTCCAACCCGGGACAAACTTTCATACCTCTATATTCCTAACCATTGTTCCCTGTGCCTCTCAGCAAATAAATCTATAGACCACTTATTTTTTGACTGCCCCTTCTCAAAAACTATTTGGGACCACTACCTCTCCCATTTCAACTTGCCCACTTTCAACCCCTCTAGCCTTTCAACTATCTTTCCTAGTTCATAACTGTTTCCAGTACCAGAGTTTCAGCCATCAATCACTTCCCTCTACTGCTCTCCACCATTGTTTACCAAATATAGACTGAACGTAATGCCAAAACCTTCAAGAATGAAGCAATGGCTGAGGAGAGGGTGCTTTCTAGAGTAATCTCCCACGTTAGGGAACTTCTCAGCCTATACACCGAGAGGAGGTAATTTTAGATTACTTCTTCGCTTACTTTTGCAGGTTAATTGTTTAGTTTTTTCTGGGTCACAGCTTTCGAGGTTCTCATTGGATAGATCATGTTTGCCATGCCTACCCTTAGAGGTGCAGCACAGTTACTTCTTGGCGGCAGCTTTCTCCCTGGCCATTCCGGGGCCACGGTTGTTCTTTTCACTTCAGTTTCTCCTTGGCTTGCTTATTATGGGTTTGGAATTTCTTAGTTAGGCTCTCTACTTGGATTATAGATGCTTGGGTTTTATTTGGCTGCGTTTCTTTGTGTTTCCGTTGTTGGATGCGTATTGGATTGCTTCTTCCATAGCTACAGTTTCCCTAAGTTTATCTTGGACTACCCTGAGGCTAGTTGCTAATTTTAGCTGGTTGTGCCTTCTGTGGCACTAGTTTGTGAACTTTTTGTACATATTTTGTTTCATTAATTTATTTTTTTGATTTACCAAAAAAAACATCAATATATATATAGTCATTTTTTCACCAACGTTCCAGCATATACTAAACTCCTTTGTCATGATCATTTACTACTAAACTATCATCATACTTATCTTATTCAAAAAATCATAAGGAACAATATGCTACTTACTTGAGTTAGCTTCAAGATCTTCAAAGTCGCCAATAAACCATAACTCTTCCCTTTCCAGGATCATCAACTTTTATAGAGGAATGGGTTGGGGGAAGGTGAAAAAGACAAAGGAAATGAAAGTAGCAAGTGAAAGGTGAGAGTAAGATTTAACGTTGATGAAGGTTGGTGAGAGTGAGTGTATAACGAAAATGGAGAAGAAGAAGAAGAAAAAGAAGAAAAGAAGAGAGCTTGAGACAATTGTGAGAGACAACAAAATAATCTTTCAACTTAAAAGAATGGTGGGGTTTTAAGACATGGCTTGGCAAGTGACACTTGTCACTTGCCATATGCCCCATTCTTATAGCTTTAACTAGGTTCTTTCCTTTTTCTAGTCCAATCAAATCCAATTTCTACTTCAATTGTCTCCCAATTTTAATTGGCACTTGTTAATAAATCCCAATGTGACATATTAAAATTTCTACTGCCATCTGACATTTATTTCTACCACTATTCATCAATTATTCTGCCACTTGGGTTTTTTTTCTCATCCAATATACCCTTAAAATTTCCAAAAATTCTAAATCAGTAAATATACACCCCAGCTAAATTTTCAACACAACTAAACCCCAATTCTTAATAATATCACACTATAATTCAATTATACCTGGAATGTTAATGAATGCATGTACAATCATTTTAATGTGTGCAAAAATTCAAATTCACATGTGTGTATGCTGACAATATGCATGAGCATGAAAATGCATTTTTCTTAATCTCTCATTGATCTCACATGTACCATATTTTAGGGTTCTAACCCTTAATATGGGAACATGATGTTACATTTGGTTCCTAAAAATACATCACAGGCTCAAACTACACTTATTATACCTTCATAATTACAAGATCAAGAAGGTCTTTCAGAAGCAAGGATAGAGTAGGCTCCTTCATCTTAATAGGAACCTATGCAACGAAGAACACCAAGAGAATGAAGAGGTCTAAATACACATCAATACATTCTGGAAGGCCCCCTAAAAGTCAAAGAATCAAACCATCTGTCAAAAACAATTATGTTGCCCTCATCTCACAATTAGAACCAAAGACCATTAAAGAGGCTCTTATTGATGAAAATTGGGTTTTAGCTAAGAAAGATGAACTAAATCAGTTTGACAAAAAAAAAGTTTGGAATCTAATACCTCATCCATGAAATAAGTCAATCATTGGAACTCGTTGAGTATTTTGAAACAAACTTTACGAAAATGATAAGGTAGTAAGAAACAAAGCTAGACTTGTAGCTCAAAGTTATAATCAACAGGAAGGTATTAATTTTGGTGAGAATTATGCACCTATTGTTAGATTAGAATCCATTAGAATTTTACTTGCTTTTGCATGCTATAGAAAATTTAAATTATTCCAAATGAATGTCAAACGGTCCTTCTTAAATGGATATACTAATGAAAAAGTGTTTGTTAAGTAACCTCTAGGTTTCGAAGATGAAAACCATCCAGATTATATGATCAAGTTAAGTAAAGCTTTGTATGGTCTAAAGCAGGCTCCTCGAGCGTGGTATGAGAGGTTAAGTAACTTTATTCTTAAGAATAACTTCAAAGGAGGAAAGGTAGATAAAACCTTATTCATCAAGAAAAAGGAGAGTGATTTACTCATAGTACAAATATGTGTTGATGATATAATATTTAGTGTTATTATGTGAAGAATTATAAGTCTTAATGTAGGGGGAGTTTGAAATGAGCATGATGGGAAAACTATCTTTCTTTCTCAGGCTACAAATTAGGCAAACAAAAAAAGGGATCTTCATTAGCCAAGACAAACACACAAAGAAACTCGTCAAGAAATATCATTTTGAAAATGCCAAGCCAATAGGTACTCCTACTTGAACAAAACTTGATAAGGATGATGAAGGCAAAGGTATGGATGAGACAAAGTACAGAGGAATGATTGTGTCATTACTATATCTTGCAAGCTTAAGATCAGATATTATGCTTAGTGTGTGTCTTTGAGCAAATTTCCAATCAAATCCAAAGAAAGACACCTTCAAGCAGTCCAGAAGATCTTTCACTATCTTCACAGAATTATGGATTTTAGATTATGGTATCCAAAAATTGATTTTTTTAAACATAGTTGGCTATTGTGATGCAGATTATACAAGCGACAAAGTTGATAGGAAAAGCATAAGTGGGCACTGTCAATTTTGTGAAGGATGTCTAGTTTCTTGGTCTTGCAAAAAAGAAAATTGCACAATGCTTTCTATAACTGAAGTGGAATATATAGCAGCTGCCAGTTGTTGTGCTCAAATCTTATGGATGAAACATAAACTCTGCAAATTTTCTTTTAACTTTGATCATATTCCCATACTATGTGACAATAAAGTTGTAATAAATCTCTCGAAGAATCCTTTGCATCATTCTAGGACTAAGCATATAGAAATCAAACATCATTTTCTTAGAGATCATGTTTTAGAGGGATCCATTGATCTTTTTTATGTTTAAACTAAAATCAAGTAGTTGATATCTTTACTAAGTCACTTTCTTGAGATAGATTTTATGTGTTTAGAAAAAAGCTTGGTATGTGCAGATTATCTAATATTAACTCCCTATAAAGATTCAATGTTATTTCTCTTTGTATATATTAACAGGCTCCTTATAATATGTTTTTATGGCAGGCTCCTCTTAGTTTAGAAAGCTCCTTTTAGTTGGGAAGGCCCCTCTTAGTTTAGAAGGCTCCACTCAGTTTAATAGCGTAGAATACATGTTTCTTAAAAAGGCAATTATTAAATAGCATCATTTCAGCTTTTAAAATCTGATAGCTTTTCATACGTGACTGACAGAAGATACGCAGATGATCACATCTTCTCTAATAACTTGTACGATTGTTCATCTTCACACTAAATCAATGCTAAAAAATCATTTTGTATATCTTGAAAAGGTTTCTTCCTTCTACTCACCTTCATCGTTCTCAAAAGCGTCATTTTTCTTCTCTGCACTGTAACTCTCTATTTCTACTCAAATCTCCTAAATCTCACTAGCTTACTTACAATGGCACGAACAAAATCCAAGGGACAGAACAAAACCTTGACTTCCACTACTAGCCATGGCGAAACTCTTCATCACGAACAAGAGTCTGAAACTCTTATTTCTGAGTCTTCTTCTTTGTCACCAATAGTAGGATCATTAAACACCCCTACTAAACCTATTTCTATCACCTCTAAGCCTTAATTTTCTGAAACATCCATTTAGGAGACTCCATATGAGAGAATGAGAGGTTTTGGCCATGTTGTCTCTAGAATCGGACTCTGATTCATCTTCCGAACAAAATGAATAAAAAATCAAGCAATATATTTCTGACTTTGATGAAGAAGGTTATGATGACTCAAACCTGAGCTCACCAGAAAAAGAAGCAGAAGAAGAAAAGGAACAAGAAGAAAAAGAAGAAGAAGAATCTTCTAGTGAGCAGGAGCAAACGAGAAAAGTCCTTCACTATCACTACCTATTATCTCTCTACCTACTCCCATTCTTTCTATTCTATCTTTTGAAACATTTACACCACCATCTACTACTCCTCAACTTCGTTCAATGGATAAGAAATATCTTGAAGTACACTAGATTGTAAATGATGATGGTTTATATAAAGAACCAGTCCGTTTAATAAGATCTCCACAAGCTAGAAGAAGTCTAGCAAAGCAAGCTGAGAAAGTTATTTAGAAAGAAAAAATCCCTGATGTTGAATAGATGGAACAAGAAGAATCTCAAAAGAGAAAAAGAGAAGAAATAAGAAAAGGCCAAGCACCTATGGTTGAAGAGAAGATTGAGGATCCCATTACTAGGGATGAGCTACTTTATGAAGAAGCATTATTTGAAGAAATTCCAAAAGCTAAAAGGTCAAAATTGTAGAAACAAAAGAAAGGAGAGTCTTCAGCACCAGTTAACCTCTTTCAGTCAATGGAAGCTAAAGCACGATACAAAATACGATACAAGAAGTGCAAGGTAGTTGCAGGATGCATTTTGCTAGTTCTCCTGTTCGATGACATTGGTATTCCCATCTCTTCTCATTTTATTGCTATTAGTTTGGAAAAAATTTTGAATTTGAATCAGACAGTGTGTGGTGATTTAGTTAGATCATTTTACACACAAATTAGAAAAGATGAAATTGATGGGAAGTTGGTAATCATCTCTTAGGTACATGAATGTGAACTATTGATTACTAAGGAAACCTTGGGAAACACACTAAACATAATTTCTATAGGTAGAACTGACCTTCTTTTTCATAAGTGGGACATTACTAATCTTGATTTGGAGAAGTGTTGAACTTTGTCTACTTGCATATTGAAAATGCCCACTAAAACGAGACCACGGTGTAGATATTTGGACTTACTGCCACGATGCCTTGCATAAATATCTGCTACAATTTTTCCAAGGAGTAGTTCAGTGGAAAGATGCCCCTAGACACATATGTCTTGTATAATTTTTTGAAGGGTAATACGATGAAACTTCTAGTAATGATCTTATTTATGGTGGACATGGGAAGTCACAAAAATACCACTGGTGTTCTACCGTATGAGATGCTATTAACCAAGTTTTTTAAACCTATTATGGAGTATATTTTAACAATCTGATTGGTATGAACCTGGAAAGTTCCATTCATCTATTCCTTACCAATACAAATATAAATTGACAGGCAATGTGTGGGTGGAGATGAAAACAGAAAGACTAGCAAACCTCTTGAGTCCTACCCTACAAAAATCAGCCCCTGTCATACTCTATAGCATAAATGATCTGATCCTTCAACAGCTGAGGGACATTTTCTCTAATCAAGATCAAATGCGTGGCTAGATCAAAAACATGTAAAATCAAATTCTTGATATGGAGATTATGCTTCGACAATTTTTTGAATCTCTTAAATAACTTTGTGGTTATTTTTTGTTTGGGTTATTTTTATATACTTGTGCCATTTTTTAACTTAATTTTTAGTTACTTTCCCTGTAATTTTTGATAATGACAAAGCTGGATAGTTAATGTTATACTTTCTTTTTATGATATATTCTCTGCTAATTATTGAAATATTGTTGAAGTGAATTTGTGAAATTTAAATATGTGATATGCATAAACGACAGGCTCTTGTTGTAAGAAAGGCTCCTTCTAATCATGACTGTGAGTAAGAACATATAAAGGTTACAAATATCTTTTAAAATCCTTATTATTATTTGAATTTTGAAAATATATCTATTATTTCTTGTAATCATCAAAAAGGGGGAGATTGTTAGCTTAAGGTTTATTACTAATTATTTTGATGATAACTCTATAATATTTCAAAATTCAAATTGGATTTATTTTCAGGTATAGGTAACGATATAATTCTTAAAAGGGAATGATATCAATGGATAAATGCTTCCATTCTTACAAGAACCTTCTTAATGAACTTACCTTATTAGAAATGATTCTATAATATCTGGAAAGATCTTGCTAATCACATAATTCAAACAACTAACTTTAACGTTATGTCAAAACTTTTCTCTTAAGGTCTGATTCCAGTAGAGATCATATAAAAAACTTGTTAGATACAAAGTCAACTCAGAATAGGAATAAGGCAACGACTAGTTAAAGAAAATGTCTACATAAGGAAGAGTCATTGCCCCTGCGAATAAGTTAAAATTTTCAAAGTACTTTAGCTATATTAATATTCTTGGAGGTCATATCAATTTCAAACACCTTATGCTGTAGAAAGTACAATAACTCTATTTGAAAGAGATTATTATTCCTTGAAAGCTTACATTGATAAAAATCTATATTCATTTTTGATAAGAGCTTGTAGAGGATTGTTAAACACTACTATTAGATCGCCTATAGCCCGGGTATTCACAATACGCAGCGGAATGGACCATACTATACAACAAGAAAGTATAACCCAAAATTATAACACGTATGAAATTACCTCTTGACGCAGATTGGTATTTATTTCTTTTTCAGATTTGTAGATACTGCAATGCGTGAATGTCCTCTACCGGTATCCACACGAGGATGAACGATCCGGACAGCGGCTAATGTGTGCTAGCATGCTCTAAAAACCTTTTTGAATGCCACACAAATTTTCTCTCGGAAGAAGAACAAACAACTAGGTCTAGGTGGCTAGGGTTTTCGTCTCACATCTTATGAGACATAAGTTTCTCTATTTTTATATAGAAAACCTAATTCCTATTCCTATTAGGAATGATAAC
>JAOSBL010000006.1:5056407-5090249 GCA_027568915.1 Erythroxylum roraimae | reverse complement strand
TAGGGTTTAATGGAATAACCCTTCAAGGTAAGATGGTCATGTTTCAGGTTTTATGGTTCAAGAGTTGGGTTCCGGAGTCGGAGGCCAACAATATCACCTCCGAACTGGGTCTGGAAAGCCTAGCCCTCTATGCGCCTCCAAAGGATGAGAGCTTTGCCCCTCTTCATTCTCTTCGTCTCCTGAAACCCAGTAAAATGATTCATAAACATTTCATTCGGTTTCTGTCGTCATAAAACATTGTATTTATAATGAAATTTAGGTTTTCAAGTGACAGGTGTCAAAGTCACGGGTGTGAGCTATGTTGTCATGGGTGTGAGTAAGTGTCACACCCACGTCCCTGATAAATAAGTCATGGGCGTGACTAAAATGCTCACTCTTATGACTTTTATATCATAGTCGTGAGCAATTTTCAGCACTCTTCATGCTTGATGTTTCCAACATATGCTCTTTATTTTATGCATTTTCTTGTCTCCTCTTGCTTTAATCCTTCTCATTATTAATCATGAAGACAATTGAGTGTGAATCTCAAGAAGATGGCTCAAAGAATGTGCTTTCAACTCACTTTAGCTCTTACGCTTCTGAATTGTACCTAAAACTAAATATGAACTAAATTGAATGTCTTAAGCATTTCATAGCAATAATTACTAAGTGTTATGAAATAAATGTATAATCAATTAAACACATATCAATTTCCCCTATACTTAACTTTTAACCGTTCTTATGCAAAACCTTAAAATCAAAGTTACAACCCAAAACATTTACTCATTTTTCATATTTCCAAGAATAGATAGCCATAAGTAAAGAGAAACATCTTTTGAAAACATAGCAAAAACTCAACATTCAACCCTTTTACTCATAATCAATCAACATTCATCGCCTTTAGAAACTGAGCAATCTAGAGGTAGACTTGGACAAAATGTGTTTTAAAAAGATATATTCATAGGTACACTCAAATACCATTCATGATCATGACATTCTACAACTTTGCATATCATTTCATTTCTCCACCACTAAGATTTACATGCATAATCATAAATCGAATGACTTTTCAAGGTTGTAATGTGGGTAGAGGTTAAGGTGAGATGTATTTGGATAGTGTAGTGCAAAAGCCATCAAAGCTAGTGAAGTAAAAGTAATACTCAATGCAACATCAAGTGTAAAAATTAACATTTATTCAACACCAGGTACCATCAATTATGATGAATGCAAAAACTACATTTCATAACTCAAATTCGAGCTCCCATACCACAAACCACATGAAGCATAAGGAATTAGAAGGAATCACTTATACAATCGATAACAAAAAATACATTATAATCATAAATAGTGATCCTTCAAAACAACATCAACCTCATATGCATTATTCTCAAATCACCCATTCAATACAACTTTAGGAGGAAAAAAACTAATCATAAATAACTTTATAAAATAATTGTATTTCCTCCTTGATACTTTTATTTAAACATATATTATTTTTATTATTTTTCCTCTTTTTTCTTTTTTTTCTCTCTTTTTTTCTTTTCATATAAAAATTGAAAGAAGCTACATCAATCTTAGAATCCATTGATAAGACAAAATGACATTTCAACAATTATAACCAACCCACATATATGCTCACCCCCACACTTGTACTCTTGTGCATCCACAATTATCAACAATCAACAAATGCTCCACTAGCTTTAAGGCTTGGGTGGGACATTTGGTTATATTTAAATCAAGTAATGTGGTTAGCATAAAAAGAAAGGCTAATAAAGCTCAAGGGGACTTAACAAAGGGAAAATTCATATCATTGAGTAGGCTATTTGGCTAATGTAGTTTGTAAAGATAAAGAATGCTTGTATCATTTCCATGATAATGCATGTGATAAAAATGTAGTCTTGAATAGAAAATCAAAGCAAAGTCAGGATGTACATGTCATGAAGGTCATACATAAACAAAAGACAATGAGACTGATATAAATGTGTTAGTCTATAAAGGCCCAAAATCTCACTAGCTTGTACACTAGTCACTACTCTTTTAAAGTTAATGTATATTGATCAATCACAAGAATAAAAGTATATGCTAAGTTGCCATAGATTCTCTAGTCAATTCATTCTCTAATTATGACAATATAGTCCTAGAAGTAATAGAAAAAGAGAAAATGTTTGTTTGAATGTTTGATTCTCTCTCTTTTTGGTTGAAAACTTAAAAACACATAAAAACAAACAAACTTAAAAACATACATGCATATAAGAAATAAATGCAAAACTGTAAAGGAAAAGAAATGAACTTCCCTTGGGTTGCCTCCCAAACAACGCCTTTGTTTATTGTCGTTGGCTCGACTCCTTGTTTCCTTTATCACGTGACAAAGTTTTGATCTTCAAGTTTCACATATGCTTCCTCCACTTGAGGTTCTTCAGGATAGGGTCTAGGTTGATGATCATTCACCTCCAGTGTCTTCCCTATTTTCAATCTTCCAATCTCTACTAAGTCCATGAACTCTTGAAATATCTTGAATATCTCTTCACCTTTTTCTTCCTCGTTTAATTTCTCCAATGTGCTAGGTAAAGGTGAAGAGTTAGTCTTAACAATATTTATGGACTCATTACTCAACTTTGAGCTGAATGATGTATCCTTTTCTCCTTCAAACTCCTTCTCCACTTCTTCTTCATAAGCAATCCCTTGAGTAGTTCTCTCAAGATTCTCAAGCTGCTCTTCACTATGTAAGGTCATTGCACTAATGTCCTTCAGATTAACCTCAGGTTGAGATGGTTGCATCTCTCCACTTTATGATTATAGGAGGTCGAGAGCTTCCAACATCTGACCCACCTGGCTTGTTAAGTTCTAGATTATAGACATTGTATCTTGATGGAAGTGTAGCATATCCTACTGCAATTGCATCGTTTCCTGTTGGAACTGCTGCATACCCTGTTGAATTTGCAAAGTATTAGCAACACAAACATTAACTAATTCTTCCAGGGATATACCTGACCCATAATAAGAAGCTTCTGGTCTATACGGGAATTGTTGTGCATCCTACAAACTATCAAAGAAGTAATTTGGTTATCCCATCTACAAATAAAGTTTGTATGATCACTCCAAACTTGGTTATAAGATTGGGAATATGAGTTATAGAAAAAAATTACCTTCTTCCATGAATTTTGTTATCACACGACACTAAACAAAAAGTGAGAAGATCATTAAATAACTTAAAAGAAACTAGTTATAAAAAAATATGTATAAAAAAATAATTAAAATTAAGAACAAAAACTAAAGCACCACACTCCTCGATAATGGTGTCAAAATTGACGTAGCGCATCGTAACACTTCAGAAAATAACTAGACCTAAAACTATAGCTAGTAGTAAGTCTAGGTCGATCCCACTGAGAATGTGTGGAAAGCTTTTGAAATGGAAAGAATTAGTGTTTAGCTTATGGGGGGGGGGGGTTTAGTTTGGTTTGGTTTTCAAATAAGAAAAAAAATGAAACTAAACTAATGAAAACAAATTAAAGAAAACATTTAAAAGTGATGAATTTGTTAGGGACCCGATCATTGGTTTAATCTCGACCTACACGCAATCAAACATATTTCATTAAATTATTGTTCTCATATCTCTCTTAGCAACTATTAATCGTAAGTTAACAATAAACTCTGTTAATCTTGGTTTTCCCTTAAGTCGTATTTAATTAAGAGTCACCCGTTAATTAAACCTAGCCATCAAACAACCTAAGATTATCTCTCTAGATTTAATTGGACAGCAGCATTATGAATTAGAAAAATATATCAATTAAGGCAATAACCACATATGCTCGGGCCATTTAACCTAGGTTATGTTATCCCTAATGATTCAACACCAATCAAAAACTCAACAATTACGAATTATATCCCTAATGATTCGAAACCATTAGTTGCTACAAACAAATCTCAACATAATATTAACGAATTATATTGAAGATTCTAGAAATGGGTTCATAATAAAACAATCCAATGAATGCATTAAGATCATCTTAACACAATACCCAAACAATAAATATAGGATAACATAATCAATTCCTAAGAGAGAAAGAATAACAATGACAATGAAATATATGTTTAACTGGGTTCTTCAGCGTCGATATCACCTTTGAACTGGGTTGGGAAAGCCTAGCCCTCCATGCGTCTCCAAAGGACGAGAGCTTTGCCCCTCTTCATTCTCTTCGTCTCCCGAAGCCTATTAAAACTATTCATAAACATTGCATTCATTTTCTGTTGTCGAAACATTGTATTTATAGTGCAAACTAGGTTTTAGGTGCTAGGTATCAAAGACACGGATGTGAGCTATGTTGTCATGGGCATGAGTAAGTGTCACGCCCATGAAAAATAAGTCATGGGCGTGACTAACATGCTCATGCCCATGACTTTTATGTTACGGTCATGAGAAATTTTCTGCAATCTTCATGCTTGATGTTTTCAACATATGCTCTTCATTTTATGCATTTTCTTGTCTCCTCTTGCTCTAATCCTTCTCCTTCTTACTCCATAAAGATAGGTGAGTGTGAATCTCAAGAAGACGGTTCAAAGAATGTGCTTTCAACTCACTTTATCTCTTACACTTTCGAATTGCACCGAAAATCAAATATGAACTAAAGTGAATGTCTTAAGCATTTCATAGCAATAATCACTAAGTGTTATGAATAAATGTATAATCAATTAAACACATATCATAATGATTTATCATATGATCACTTTTAAATATTAAATAATTAATATATGGATATGAATTCATAAATGATAAATATATGCATATCAATGTTTATATTGATTGAAATTCATAATTACATATAGGCAAAAGTTATGTATGAAAATGTCAACAATGCATACAAAAAAAAAGTCATCCTCACATATGATAATAGTGTTATGCCAACATCACATACTTCAAAAAGCCATTAGCGTATGTGCCAGTGATGTTATGCCAACAACATATACATAAAAAAGCCATTAGTATATATGTCAATAATGTTATGCCAATAGTACATATATAAAAAAGTTATGCTAATAGCACATACATAGAAGATTTATTTTATACCGTTTCCCTCATTTGCATTTAATGAAGAAACTTGTTCCTGTGATGATTGTGCAAATGATGCTCTCCTTTGGTTTCCTTCAACCTATAACTATTATAAAGTGATGCAAGATTATCCTTTGAATTGTAAACCCTTTAGTTCAAATGATGAATGTATACGAATCAAAATCTTTAAACTTTCTTTTACTGGCATATTAGAGCTACCAACCTAGCAACAAACATGTAATTGACATAATTATTTTAAATTAATTTTAATAATTTAATGAATGAATTATATATATATATATATATCACTTACTATTTTACTTATTGACTCGATATAGCAATACCATCAACTCTATTTGCACCGTTAACTATTTTGGTTAGTATAAACATATTCATTAATTATTATAACTAAGTTAAATTGATAAAAATTAAGGGATCATTACCTATAAAGATACCTCTATGATTGCCTGATAGACATAATGATAAACATTAGTTATTGCAAGGTATGCAAATGATTTGTATGCCAAATAAGGTTTTTATACCTGTGAAGAAGTCTTAGCATGTAATGTTAAGCCTTCCTTATTGTATTTTCTAGAGTAGGGGGAAATTGTCACATTTCCTATATTTTTGCACTTGTCTTTTATGAGATAATTTATTTGGAATTTTCAAATTCTTAGGCTCATAATGCTGCTCCTTCTTTCAATTTTGGTTTACATGGCATGAATCTTTTTTGCTAGAGGATGTATCAACTCTACATTAGTTGAAAGCTAGAAAATTTTACCATAATCGACTATAACATATCGTCATACAAACTCAGGAACTAATCCTTCTTGTAGCATGAATCTACAAATGTCTTGACATTTTATTTTGAATGATGGATTTGTAATAATTGCATGTTTATAAGTATATCCATATAGGTTCCATGCTTGACAACTACAGGTTTATTGTCAACTAACCCTCAACAATATGTATGTCATCGTCCTTTGAAACTTCATAAGCATCATCTCTATTCTGTTGCATCTTGTATGTTCTTTTCCAACTTCTTATTATAGTTTATGCAATATCTAACTTCAATCCATCTATAAAATGTCTCCTATCTGTATACCTCTTTATCTATCACCATGATCCTAATTATTTCAAGCATGCTAATTACGGACCTATCTCTAACTGGTAAAATTGTCTTGTTAAAAGTCTCGCTTATGTTGTTGTTAACTACCAGGCATTTGGATTTAAAGGTTTGGTAATATCTTGCCCACCTTTGTTTAGGATATTCAAGTAAGGTTGAAGCACATTCGAGCATTATTTTGTTAAGCTTTTTAAGCTTCTTGTTGAAATCTTCTATATAGGTGAACCATGCACAATTACAAAATTACTTTCAAAGATCCTTTCCCTTCAAGTTATTATAGCAATTACGGTATATATTTGTGACACACCTTTAGTGAGTTGAATTTGGTAAAGTCTCATATACTGCTTTGAGCAATCCCTAATCCAGTTGAAAAAAATCTTAGTTAATGATTAATGATATAATATAAACAACTATAAGTATATAAAGATGAAGATGCCTTCTATATATCAGATATGACTATAAGTCCTTCACCACGATCCAATTCCAAATAAAATGCCATTATTCATGAATCATCTTCATGAATTAACGTTTTCTACCTCCTTAATAGCCTATACTAATAGATACGTCCCTCTATCACCATCCTACCTACTACATTCAAGAATTGGAATCAGAACTCAATTAAGAAAGCAATCATCTATCTAAAAATGGCTATCAAATTCCTCCATCCTTCTTTTAGAGCAAAAAAAATGAATAACCTTTTAAACTATAACAAAAGATAATGAAGCATGAGTAAGATGTATAACAATGAAGTATGAATCAAATATAGAATGAAGTATGAAATGTCAATTTTCATTACTTGTAGCAAGAACGTAACATAATTCCTTGATAGTTATAACTCCATTATTGATCCAGGATTATTTAGCTTTAACTCATGTACCCCTATACCTAGACATATTCATTAATATAATTTGTTTCCATCTCTTTTCTCAATCTCCTCTTTGCTCATCTACACATACTTAAGTTAACAAAAATATTGAGATTCTTCCTACACTCTTGAACCATTTTTTGGTAAAGAAACTAGGCTTCTGAAAAATTCTATCCCTGAAATGACTCATCAGGAACTTAATGTAAAATAATTTTTGTTTATTATTTATGAAATAATTGTAGTTAGGTTTAGAAGTCTTTACTTTGAAAAATCGTTGGTTTTTATCATATCTAGCATGCAACTCCCAAGACAACCGTCAATATACCCAACCTTAATCATATTACTCTCACTCTTTTTTAACCTTACATTATATGCTACTTACACTATATAACCATACATTGTGCCACACTTGTTAGATTATGACTGATACTTAAACTTGGTCTTCACAAAGCTTCACTTTATTCCCCTCCACTAGGATATTCATGACTACCAATAAAACTACCATAATCAATTTAATCAATTTCAGCTGGTTGATGATCATTCAGAATGTCTACCTAAAAATCAGGTTGTACATATTTAATATGTATATCCACATGTTCCTCTGTATGTTTATTACCATATTCATCCACATATTCATTACCCTGTTCATCGTCACATTCATCATCATGTTCATCGCTATGTTCATTATCATCATGGTCACCAATATGTTCCTCTCCTCTAATTCTAGGTAATATATAAAGAACAAGGATATACGTGTCTAAATTGTGCGTAACATAGATATCAACACTCTTATAAATTTTCTAAGGTCTCATAGCTTAATACAACTTTGATTTGATTCGTTAAGTCTCAATGACTCTCTAAAGTTAAAATTGGGTACCTTATAGTGCCTTGTCAACTTGATATTACATTAAATGCTCCTCATCATATATATTTTCCTACAACTGACACAATTATGGTCAAGATTTTTGTAGATAGCAATATACTTGTCAACATATTTGAATTTAGGTTATAATATGACTTGCCACCATAAAAAAGTCTTATACATGTATATTGAGCCATTGTAACATGTTTGTAGCCATTAGAGAATTTTAAAAGGAACGTAAGTTATTAAATCCTACTAGCCAAACAAATTACTATTCAGAAGAGGTAATTCAAACTATTATATACTTTTCAAAGAACATGAACAAATGTTAACATGATATTAGGAACATAAAATTTTATAGAGAAAATTGTGGATAAAATATTATTCTTGTAGACCTTAATCTGTATCCTATATGTACATTTCTTGTTTATTTTAGATTATTTTGGTTGATTCCACTCCTATAGTTTCTAAACAGTGAATGGTTGATTACTAAGAATAGGAAAGTAAGATTGCATAATGTAGGGAAAGGTACCGTAAAAACATTTGTTTACACTTTATTAGTTTCATAAGCAAAAGTAGATGCACTGAAACTCAGTTATACTAGGGAAAAGTGTTCCCGGCTTCACTCTGATACTACTCGGGCATCCCTATAATCCATCATAGGGTGACACAGGGAATACAAGCAGTAGTGGAATACTAAACGAGGAGTAGAAAACTCTAAGGGGTATGCAGGTTTCTTCGGGTTTACCAACTATATAAGGAATATTCACAGGTTTTATACACTGTACCTTTTTTTTTTTGGCGAAAGCTGAGTCGTGGCTGCAATGTAAAACTTAAGTTACTTTAATTAATTAAGTAATGGGATATGTTATTTGATAAAAGGAAATGACATTTTAAGGATAGAAACATATCATGTGCATAAAATGAGTGTACTGGTTCCTCATAATTTTACTTTTGACAAATGGGGATTTTTAGTTCAATATGCCTTAGTCGTGGAGGGAAACTTTTTGGTCATAAATAGGTCCTAATGTCCCAATATGTCACTTCTTTTTTATACAATGTAAGTCCCTTTTATAAAATTTCAGTGGGCATGAATTGAGTAATTGCCTCCTATGTGCAATAAGGACCACATGGGGGGCAAAAAAACAAAAACAAAGAGAATGCATGCAGAAACAAAAAACAACATTTAGAGGGTCAATAATAAATAAAAATGCAAAATATTATAGAACCAAACAACAAAAAATAGAGGTTGAGAAGTGGAAAGCAAGGTTCAATTTAAAAGTTCTTAAAATTTTAATATTTAGTTTGAACACTTAATGTTAGAACTTGTTACTGTTACCCGAAAAGTGTCCATAAATGAAACTTCTAGGCCATGTGAAGAACAATCGTGTGGCAATTGGGGCTAATGAATTTAGGTATAGTGGTGAAACTTCCTTTAATGGCAAGGGACTGCTGACAGATGTGTAGTCCCACAATTGGATACCGTAAAGTCTTGACTGACTTAAAGACAAATTCATGTGATTTGAACAATTGTTATAATGGTACTGGCCAGTGGAATTTTTTAGGTAACAACTTGCGTTGCAACAATAACATGGATAGGAATGTCCAAGTGTTGCTTATTGTTTCAAAGTGTATTGTGATTCTTTTACAAGGTGAAAGGAATTTTCTTGAGTAAGTTAGTAAGTTGATAAGAGGAAACGTATTGGATACCTTCTATAAAATTGTTGTCAAAGAGGGCGTGACTTTCTTTTAGTGGAGGAGACCTGTGAGGTCACTTTTTTAGTAAGTGGCTAGCAAAGCAATTACGTATGTCCAGGTACGGGATGAGATCTGTTGTGGTATAGATTAGGAACTGCGTAAGTCGTACACCAAATCTCATCCGATCCTGGTACCATGCTTCGACAAGGGTGCTACTAAGATGTCTGGAAAATAGGCAAAGGACCCAGAATATTGCGAGGTTCGTAGAGTGTCTATTTTGATGGGAAGACAATTACATGACCGATTGGTGTTGTTAGCACAATTTTAAAAGGAGTTTGGAACGCATGTTATGGATGAAAACATACAAATGTAACGAGTTGTAGACATAGAAATGTACACGTAATAGACAACCGACGTTGTTGAGGAGAGGACGAGACGAGCAGCTTGGAAACATAAATAAAGTATGAACGATCGTAATGGTAATAATTATCATTATAATGTCACCCACTAGGGTGGATGACCCCATCCATTACTCATCCAAGACGAAAGAAAGAGATGATATGATGGGGAATATGCGCGTGCCAGAGATTAAAGGCTAAAGCTTTCTTCATTAACCAAACGCTTCCTCAAGTAATTATGGAATAAGAGCTGCTTATTGGTTTAATCATGTGTAACATTACTGCGTGCTCTTAAAGTATTGTTTGGTGAACTTCAAGACCCAAATTCCAAGATACACTTACTTTTCCTTGATTTTGCAACAAGCCCAATCAACGCAAGCCTTCCACTGACCCTGAACTAGCTTATTACCAAGTTCCTTAGATTCAGGCCTGAACCTGAAACTAGAAATGTAAATAATCCTGAATGAGACACCCATCGACAATCCCACCAGAACCTTGACAGTCATTCCTCCTTTCATATCTCTCACTTATTGCTAATGGCACTCTGATCTTTTAGTGATTCTTCTACTTGCCAGTTGTTAAAAAACTGGGTTGACCCACTTACTTCATCACTCAAACCTACCTATTCCACAATTCAGGACCAAGCCGTACAAACATTTTTTGTTTTATTTCTTTTCATTTTATACAACAATACTAGTGGCTTTCATTGTAACCGAATTGTCTCTATTTGCTGTCAATTCTGTTACAGATTTCCCAAAAATATAGGGTAGAGTAGCCAAAAGCATTCATTTAGTTTTAGTATAAAAAGTCCCTATGTACATATTCAGATCATGATGAAATAGAAAATTTCATCAACCTTAATACTCTTTTTATGGTATCAGAGACAAAGGTCTGATCCACCTTACCCTACCTATCAAAATGTCTAACATATCTGACGACAGTGATGCCAACAACTCTAACCCTACACAAAACCCAGACCTGGAGAAGTACTCCATGACAAATACTGAAAACCCTAGAGCTGTTCTTTTTACTACCCTTTTTAATGGTAACAACTACCTAACTTGGAGCAAATCAATGATGATAGCCCTATTTGTTAAAGACAAACACTCCTTCATCGATGAAACATGCATACAACCAACGAAAGACAGGGCTCTTCTTGCTAGATGGATAAGGGCAGGTTCCATGGTCAAGTCCTGGATCCTCAACTCCATGATCAAAGAACTTGGTGATGCTTTCCTATCGTTCTCCACAGCTAAGAGCTTTGGGAGGAACTGAGAGAGAGATTCTGTGAAGCCAACGGACCACTGTTGTACCAAATAGAAAGGGAAATCAACCTTTTTAGACAAGGTAATCTCACTATTTTCACATATTACATAAAACTAAAGAAACTCTGGGATGATTTAGCCAGCCTAAGTCCTATACCTACATGCACTTATGATGCTGCTAAAGTAATTACCACCAAGGAAAACACCCACAAATTAGTGCAATTTTTGATGGGCTTAAATAAGGATTGTGAGCATGTAGTTAACCATGTCATGTTAATGAAACCTCTGCCTATGGTTAATAGAGCCTTTGCCACGAGGCAAATTGTGAAGAGGCAAAAGGCAGTAAATGTTAGCAATGACAGTAGCCTGAATGTAGCTATGATGGTAAGGCAATCCAACTCTAATGCTAAGAAAGGTGGCAGAAACAACAACAACAATAGCTTAAAACCATTCACCAAGAAAGAGGACAAGTATTGTGAAAAGTGTAAGAAAACAGGACATACCATTGAGACCTGCTTTAAGATCCACGGTATGCCTGACTGGTACAAGGAACTAACTCGTCAGAAGAGCAAGGCCAACCTAGCTGTGATCAGTGACACTCTTACAGACACATAACAAGAACCTAGTAAGTATAATGAAAGGAATGGCCAAATTCCACAAGGCTTAGCCACCTTCATTCAACAGGAGATATCTAAAGCAATCAAAGGGAAGGCCACGGGTGAGGTAAAGTTTGGTGGGCTTGCAAATTTTGCAGGTAATAACACAAGTTTGTTCATAGTGGAGAAAATGAATGCATATGGTTGATTGATTCAGGTGCATCATCACACATGGTTACAAACCTTGATTTCTGCCATGAATATGAAATAAATAACATATACGAGCATGTTACACTCTTAGATGCCACAAAACAACAAGTGAAACACATGTGCCAAACTACCATTATTGACAAAATTACCCTTGATGAAATTCTGCATATTCCCAATTTTTTCAAAAACCTACTCTCTATCAATAAACTTACAACACAGAATGATATTGCTGCAATTTTCGTATCTAATAACCTGTTTTGCAGGACCTACAGACTAATAATGTTATGGCAGCTATCAAGGCTAGAAGTGGAATGTATAAGCTAACAATAGACAACCTATTACCCTCAGGGACTTTGAAAGGTCCTCCCCTAGATTTCTACAGAACTGAGAATGTCGCTTTTAGTGCTTTTGTTTCCTTTAATATCTAGCATGGTAGATTAGGGCATGTTTCTAAGGAAAAAATGCGACATATCAATGAAATCAAGTTTTTCAATCACAAGTTATCCGATTGTCAAGTTTGCCTTATGGCAAAACAACACAAAAAACCCTTCCCTAAACATAAAATACAAACCACTAAGCCTTTTGAAATTCTACACATGGATCTATGGGGGGCCTTACAGAGTACCTACTTTAGATGGATCGCAGTTCTTTCTAACTATTGTAGATGACTTCTCTAGAGCCACCTGGACCTTTTTACTCAAACATAAAGACAGAACAAAACCTACCACAACACAGTTTATCAAAAGCATTGATAAACAATATGACACAAAGGTTTTTTTTTGATAAATCAAAAAAATTTATAAACAAAAGAAAGATATGTACAAAGAGTTCTCGCACAAGTGACACAGAGAACACAACAAGCTAATACATAGCAACTAGCCACACATAATCCATGATAAAACAAGGAATTTCTGCAGCTAAAGATGGAGCATTCTATAATCACTCAACAACAGAACACATAAGCTCAACCAGAATCAAACCAATGAGCAAAAAACCAAATGGGGGACCTAAGCTAGCTGAAACTCAATCCCAATAGAGCAACCAATAAGGTACTGAAGACAAATCCATACTTTGGCATCATGACACAAAGGTTTTGAAAATACAAACAGACAATGTGAGAGAATTCATAAACTATGAATGCAGAAAGTATTTTGTAGAAATGGGAATAGTGCATTAGAAAAGTTGTCCATACACTCCACAACAAAATGGAGTAGTGGAGATCAAACACAAACACTTACTACAAATAACAAGGGCTCTGCTATTCATAACAAACATACCAAAACAATATTGGGGAGAAGCCCTCTTTACTGCCACTTATCTCCTAAACAGAATCCCAACTAAAGCCCTACAATGGAGAACATCTTATGAGAGGCTACATCAAAGAAAACCAACCTTTGAACACTTGAAAGTTTTCGGGTGCCTCTGTTTTACCCTAAATAAGACAAAGTTAGATCCTAAATCTTTGAAATGTGTTTTTCTTGGATACATGCCAGACTACAAAGCCTACAGAGTCATAGACATTGGCATAAACAATATTTTTAGTTCAAGAGATGTAACCTTCCATGAAAACACATTTCCCTTTGCTAGAACACCAACAGACTCTGAACAAAGATCACTACCACTATTCCCTTACAACACAACAGACGGTGATGCAGAAACATTGCCACAAAGTGACATGCCAGGATCATCAAGCATACAAAGTATAGACGACACACTAGAAACCAGAGAAACACAGCCACAACCTGACAATACCACCTACCAAGAAACTACCACGAACAAAAATGTGAGGAAGAGCCAAAGAACACAAACCACACCCAAATACCTTGATGATTATGTCCACCAAGCCTCTACTCATCATTCCACTTCTGTTCCTGATTCTGCTAATATCATTTTAAAGGTGTTTTGTCCTACAGGAACAAAAGAAGATGAGGATCCAAGCTTTCATGTTGCACATACGCAAGGCTACAAGGAGTCTATAGGTAAAGTGTCTACTGTTTTTGAACCTTTGTCTTATGAGATAGCAAATAAGTCAAAGGAATGGGTGGACTCCATGGATACACAGCTAGCAACCTTAGAAGAAAATCAGACTTGGGTTTTGACAAAGCTACCTAAAGGGAAGTGAGCGCATCAAAGTGGGTATACAAAGTGAAATACAGCTTAGATGGTACTGTTGACAATCTAAAATCAAGGCTGGTAGCAAAGGGCTTCAACTAAAGGGAAGGAGTAGACTATTCAGAGGTATTCTCTCCTGTAGCTAGGGTTGTGACAATCAGGACATTCCTAGCTGTAGCTACGGTCAAGATATGGCCCATCCTACAATGTGACATAAATGATTCCTATTTATATGGCCACCTAGAATTATTTAGTGAACAACGTATGTTTTCAGTTAATGAAATAGAGTACATTTCAAGCATAGCGTTGTGATTTTGGTACCTAAATTGTTTGCAGTCTCAACTTGTTCAGCCTAAGACACAAGGTCTATAAGCTCTAAATCGACCTATCTCTTTAAATAAGAAAATTACTAAATGTAACTCTATCTTGACTTATCAAGGAATTTTCTATGTCTAAATCTCACTTGGTCAACGTGATCAAGCACTTGTTTTCAAGTTGGAACACAAATTTACTTTCTTTTTTGAAAGTTGCCACTCCAATGACTTTCGTGCTTTGTAAGTGCTTAAGACAGATGAACATTGTTAGCCTTCCACCACTACATGAAATATGGAGTTTAGCGACGGAAATTATCGATAGAATGTGTAGATTTTCCGTTAGTACACTAATTTAGCGACGAAATTTACCGATAGCACAAAGTCGTCGGAGAAACGGTCGTAGGTAATAATTGTCGACAAAGCACAAATTTTTCGTCACTAATTTACCGACGGATATTTTAAGTTCCGTCACTATATTTAACAACGGTAATTTGTTGTTGTTGGTAAATTTTTCGACCGAACATTTTGTTTCGGTTGACAAATTTAGCGATGGACGGACAAAGATTCTTTGTCGATATATTTACTGACAGTTTTGGCAATTTCGTCAGTAAATTCACGACTAACTATATCGACAGAACTTAGTTGTCCTTCGATAAATTGATTACATTTTACCAATGAATTTTTGTTTTCCATCGGTAAATATACTGATACTGTTTTTTAAAAAAATTTCTTTGCATTTAATTTATTTGATAATCTTATAATTGATGCATAATTTATACAATTATTAGTTATCTGTTGATAATATTTTGATTTGTTTTTACATTTAAATTGTTAAAACAGAAAGTTGATTGATGGTATAAAGTAAAAATTATCTTAATTGATAATAAAAAGTTATTTTATACAACAATAAGTATTTAACAACTATTTATTTGGTGACTACAACTACGTTATTCATTTGGTGAATGTGGATGCTCTAAATGTTGCGATGAGGTTTTGCCATCCCCTTTTAACTCATCCACCTTATTATGGTGCTGGTCTATGTATTCCATCGACTGTTGCAACTGAGTTGCTAGTGCTTGTAAAAACTATCAACTATTGTATGATCAGGAGGCAATGAGTCATCATACCTTCCAAGAATTTTATCCAAACTACGATCAGAAATATGTCCTTTAGACTTTATGTTCAAGATTTGAGCAATTGAAGAAAATTGAGTCGTTATCTCACAATTTGGCCATAACTCTTGGTCAGTTGAGTGTAATAAGTCAAAAAATTGTTTTGCATGTGGGTTTGGTTCTTCTTCAAAATTTTCTATATTTTTCTGAAAGGTATAACCGGCTGCATCATAAACTTTTTGCATATAAAGATTTTCAGTTGCACCCACATTATTTATTTTAAATCCAATCCCCCTTCAAACACATCCATATTTACTACCGAGTTTACTTCATTACCGCTTGAGGTGCTACAAATCACTACCTTCCTATGTCGTGTCTACTCAAAATAATTTGGAACAAATCATTTTCTCAGCAAATGACCATTCACTTCATCAATATGAAGGAAACACATATGTTTGCACTTTTTACATGAACATATGATCTTTGGGTCATCCATATGTGCAAGTTGAGAACATGTATAATGAATAAAAGCTTCAACTCCCTCAACAAACTCATCATTAATGAAACTATCATGTGTTAATCGTCTATACATCCCAGTTCTATCAACATTACTCATTTCTGCAAAATTGTTAATTTAAAAAAGTAATTTCATAGTTAGCATCCTTCATGTTCCCTAAGTTTACAAAACATTTAAACTTTACACAACATCCCCTAATTATTAATCAATTGAATTAATCACGTACAATTGATTTCAATAGTATTATATGTGGCATTGTTTACACTTGTGAATCAAGAAACCAAGTTCTCGGTGTAACTCCTAGGCTCGTGGAATTTTTCACTAATAAGCCTCATGGGAGCTGCATCACGAGTTTCCAACCTATATGTCATCCTAGGGGTTTATTATGCAAAGAACCGTCATATTTATTAAACCTATGAATTTCTTGTGTTAATACTAAGTTTGAATTAATCACATTGAAGTTGAAGTATTAACCACTTGAATTAATCATCTACAATTGATTTCAATACTATAGTATGTGGCATTGTTTACACCTATGAATCAAGAAACCAAGTTCTTACTGTGACTCTTAAGCTCGTGGAATTTTTCACCGATAAGCCTCATGGGAGCTGCATCATGGGTTTTTAGCCTATATACCATCCTAGGGGTTTATTATGCCCCAAATCATCCATAAGATCTCAAACTCATTCCACATATAGTAAATATCTATGTAATCATACATCTACTCATCAATGATTCAAACATAACCTAAACATAAATATTTAGACTATTAAAGAAGAACATAAAAACTCAACAATGATTATAAGAATATTCTAAACAATAACATAAAATTAAGACCCCCTTTGCATTCACATAAAACTCAAACACATCTAATTAATGTATTATTAAAGCAACACATATGGTAGACATTAGTTGGACGTCTTACTTGGATGGACGGACAACTTCAGACTACAAAGAAGAAGGATGAGCGACGCACTTCAACACAAAATAGGGCCTGTGAAAAAGAATATTTCGTATTAGTTAACTAATGGGAATGCACCATTGTTTGAAAAGGACTACAATCGGCATAAAAATCTGCTTCATCTTCAAAAGTATGCAAGATAAAACAAAGACATCATGAACATCAATTTAAGAATTTCGAAGTTCAAATCCATCAACCTCTGTTTTACAGATAATTTTCTAATTTTATAGATAATATTTGACATAGCAAAAACAATAAAACTATAATAGTTTTCATTATAAGTTTATGAGTTTCGTGAGCAATATGACTAGACTACTATGAAATAAAAATGAACATGATTACTTTAATTTGTTATCGAAAAGAAAAGAATGAGTGTTCAAAGAATCTTATACAGAAAGGTAGCCAAGTAAGCTAACTGATATGAGTGTTAAAAAATAATTACTATTGAAAGAACCATAGGGGTGTATTACTATCGCAAACTCTTCGATTTACGGCAATCGTTTCTAGCACAATAAAAAACCAGAAGATTTAAAATGCAACAAAATAAATTAACACCAATATTTGTTAACGAATTTTCGCACACCTTACCTATGTTTGCGAGCCCTCACCAAGCTTAATACTTTCATCAAAGGACAATGATAGTTTTACACATGGCTTTAATAAGCCGACACCACTTAACGGTTGACACTACCACTCGTCCTCAGTACCCGTGAAAGTGATTCATACCCAATAACACCACCGAATCATATTAACCTCAATAGAGGATTTTTCTCAACAATCTTTTAAAGCAAGAACAATGAATAAATCACTCAAGTGATTAAACAAACAATTCAACACTCAAGATGACACTTGAGAAAGAGATAAAGAACAACTTTCTTCATAGCCAAGAAATCATGCACAGCTAAATAGTCACGCAGGTATCATCACTTGATCTACAGTTCTCCTAATTTTTTGAACACTAAACCCATGTGATCTGCCCATTCACCATCGATAAGAACACACCAAAACTCAAACCAAGAGACACTCACAAGTCTTCCTTAACTCAGCCCACAACAAAACGAATTAGATATCAGGTTCACCTTTGACGCATACACTTACCATAACCACCAAAATTGAAGTATTACCAAGTGACTCACGTGTATGTGTAGCATAAACCAGATCATGCACAACCCATCAATTAAACGCCCAGCCAAACCTTTAGCAAATCAATGACGTTTCAAGCGCAGGAGCTGGGTCATGCATACAGCAGCACACCTTCGGCTATCTCCAATTTTCTTCACACTTGGTAACATGGTTTTGAATTTCATTCCGCACCGGCAGGAGAACGGAACGAAATAAAGGTTTTATGTACCAGTTTTGGAAATATAGGGACTTATTAGCAAAATTTTCAATTCTACTTGGTTATTTCCTTATCACGAACTCTTATTGTAAATTGTAATGATTTAATAGTTAAGGATATTTATTGTTATTTTTATTAGAAGTTTTGATGTAATTATTATTTATTATGTAATGAAAATTGAAATTGTAATATTTTAAATACTTTGTATTGTTCTTAATTTTATATTTGTATGATGATGATTATCTTTTTTCATATAAATTGTGGTTATTATTTATATGAGAAATATCTGAAAATTATTGTTATTTCATATTAATTGTGATTATTATTTATTATTATGATTTTTAGAGACAGGGTTAAAAATATACAGTACAACTGCACAATATGACAATGGACTATTTTGCAAATTTTTAAAAAATTCAGGGACTATTTCATAAATTTAAAAAATTACCCGAAACGGTACCTGATACTGACAATGTAGTACCAAGTTCGATACGATATTCGCAACATTGCCTAGTAACGTCACATGGAAGCCTCCTTCAATGCAGTAAAATATTCAGATCAAAGACAACATAATTTTCCTCTTCCATTCACCATCAACACTCACTAGAAAAAACCTCACAAAATTACTCACGTGTATTTTTTGCCAAGAACAGAGTCATACACGTAGTCAATCAAAAGACTTGGAAACCTTCACGCAATGGCCCCACAACCTACACGCAACCTTGCATTATCCATATCTCAAATAAACGTGAGCCACACCAATCTTCATTCAAGATGGACTTTTATTTGTGCAACAAGTCTTAACAAAGAATCTAATTCAAGAAGACTTCTTGATTTATATTTTTTAATCATTATCATAAATACCTAATAATAAAAAATGTCAAAATTAAATAATAAGACATAATAAATATCCTAACAATCACCCGCTTTTTGGCATTTTTGTCACAAATAAGAAACTTTCCTTGAATCACATAATCGAATATATATAAGTATTGAAGTCATAATACTATCCCTTAACTAAGGTCCACACATAGATAAAAATAGTCAACATGCACAATGTAGTAGCTGGTTTCCAAAACTTACTGAGGGTTAGAATGTTAGACTTTTGAGTCATATCATTTTAGAATTTATGAGGTGCATTTCATTCACATGCATAACATGAGCATATACAAACATGAATGTTGATTTAGAAAACATTGCAAAGATAGTATATGTACTCAATTGACATATTTCAGGGTATGAAAGGTTTAAAATGATTATAATATGATTGTGTATTATTTATGTCTTGAATTTTGGTTTGATGGATTATAATTAGTAATTTGGAGTTAATTGTTACAATTGGAAGAGTGATGAATTAAAATGTACATTTAGTATAGGAAAAATGTCAAGTGGTAAGACAAGTTGACACATGGAAAATTAGGATGACAAAGCCTATAAAATGAGTGACATTTGACACAGAAAATTAAGTGACTAATGGCAGTAGTGATTGAGTGACTAATGGCCTAGGATTTTGATGACATTTGGCTGCCACATAAGAGGGAATGTAGCTTATCTCCTTGGATGGAATGTGTCCTTTTAAAAGAAGGACACCTTGCACCAAAAGGCATAAGCAAATGCAAAGTCACTCATCTTTCCTGAAGTTTCTGCTGCATGCTTTCTTCTCCTTTTCTCTCACCACCGAAACACCCACACCCTCACATCTCTGTGTTTTACCTACGTTTATGTTCAATTACCACACCAAAATCCATGCTTTTACCCTTCATAAAGATATTTATAGAACAAGATCATTGTTGTAATTGCTGTTATCTTTTGATCTTTGTTGAAAACCATTCTACTTCCACCCTGTTCTTAGAATTGTGATTGCATGCATGGAAGGCTAAGTTAGCTTGATAATTAAGGAGGCAATTGAGCTAATCAAGTAAGTGAAAGACTGATCTCTTGTGATATACGTTAATAGAACCTAATGATGACTGAATTGGAGATGGAATGATTGTGATATTGGAGTGAAATGAGTGCTAGAAAATGATGCATAAATGATAGTTTATGTTCTGTTTTTGCATGCATGAAAGACAATAATTTATGAGCTACCAAATGAATGATTTTGAGATGGAATTGAAGATGAATTTGATAAGGAATTGAAGTATAATTTAGCTATACTTAAGGTATAATTAATGGACTATTAAGAAGGTGTTTTGAATTTGGTATGAAGGTGTTTGAATATGGAAAATTGAGGGAAATTGCATAGTGCACTTTGGGGCACTCATCCCACAATCGTGTCCAAAGCTTTGAAATGATAATTTCAGTTTTGTGAATTTGTTGAACCAAATGAGGATAAGTCACTCTATATTGGTGTATTTGGACTTGATTAAGGCTTAAAATGAACTTAGATTGTTGCTTGATTAATTGGTTAAGGGTTTGATAAGTTTAGGTTGTTAATTGATGTCATTACTTAATGAATGGATTGTCTTGATTAGGGATGGCAGTGGGTTTTCAACCCGATTAACATCTGCACTACCCGACCCAACAAAATGGATATGGAGGCTAAAAAATGGATTTTAAATGGATGTGGATATGGATTTGAATATGGGTCTAATGATAACCCAAACCATGGATACCCATATCCTATCCGTTTTTATTAATTCTATTTTTCTGTTTTTTTTTTGAATATTTATGGTTAAATATAATAAAATATTGATATTTTATGAGAAGAAACAACTTTAAAGTCCCCACTTTACTTCTCAATACTCACCTTTTTCATCATATTTTATTTTCTTATAAGATAATAATAATGCAAATGATATAGGGATGGAGTTTTGAATGTTGTGGAGTTCACGCAAAGATAATTTGAAGCTTTGGTTATTTCCGTCTTTGTTCCAGTTTTTAATTGTGAAAAATGTATATTGTCTTTGTACTAGACATTATGATTTTTATTATTCCAATTTTATGGTTTTTTAAGAGATACAAATCAAAATCTTGACTTATTATTATTAAAGTAATTTTGATTTGGAGTGTTCGCAAAAATCTACTCTTTATATTTTCTATTTAGAAGTTATATTTTTATATGCTATACAACCCGATGGATATCCAAAAACTCGAACAACCCAATGGATTTGGATATGGGTAGTAAATTGTAAAAACTGATGGATATGGATATGGATATGGGTTGAGTCATTAAAAATGGATATGGATATGGATATGGGTAGAGCAATACCCGAACTGAACCCTACCCATTGCCATCCCTAGTCTTGATATCAATGTATTTAAATATGGAAATTTTGAGTTGTTAAAGGAATAAAAGTGCTCTTATGAATGCAAATATGATCCAAATGATATGAGTAAGTTGTATTAGTATATAAATGAATGAGAATTGGAAAAATTGTGTGAATGTATATTGCTAGAAAAGGTTGATGAATGTATGATTGATGAATTTAGAGTAATCAAACTTACTCAAGGTATAAACCTGAATGTAAAGTAGTAATATGCACGCTATAATAATTGAATGGTCAAAGACTTGTGAATAAGAATACATATCCGAAAAGGTCAATTGAGCATGCATTGAATATGACACAAATACATGTGCATGATTGTATATTCATGTGATTGAACAAATTAGTGATTATAAACTATGTGTGTATTGCTTGACTATAGATGCACAAGTTGATCACCAACACCTAAACATTGCCAGATTATCAAGGCAATAGCTTTCCTAGAGCATACTGTGAGTTAGCCTAGATGTGTAAGCTCACTTATATGTGCTTCTGTTGAATTATATGTGTAATGTGGAATGTATGAACAATTGAATGATGAATTTTGGACTTAGATCTGAAGAATTTGATATATGACATGAGCACATTGAATGAAAAGTATTGAAAGCATAATATGTGAATTGATGCATCCCATTATATTGAAATGCATGATTAGATAAAGGAGTTGTGACTGGAGTAGACAATGTGTGAAAAAGAGCTTTAAGCTCAAGATTGTGCTTAGAGAGCCACAGGCTTGATAACAATGAGCCTGGTATCCACAACAGATATGGGATAGTAAATTGGGTTAATTAGCGCTCGGTCACAACAAAGCAAAATAAGAAAGAAATCACAAGTGCATTTGCATATACAATTATACATGTATCATATGAATGATTTTGATGATTTATTGAATTTTCCTGAAATAGTGATGCGCAATGTTGGTATACAGTACTTGTTGAAATATAACAAAATGTGATGTAGTATTATACATTAGATTTTGTAATATACTTACTGAATTGAGTTATGTAATTTATTTTGGTGTTCTGATTTGAGTAAACACATCGATGATGGTTCACTCACTGAGTTCGCAAACTCATCAAAATTGTAAATGTTGATTTTCAGGTTCAAAAAACTTCTAACTACTGAGGTTATATAGTAGAAGTCTAGTACTTGCATTTTGGGGACAAGAATGACTAAAAGGTCTAGTCAACTAATATCTGAGGAGTCTAGTTTAGAATGTTTTCAGTTAGCATCCCATTTCATATTAAGTGTTTTGTATGGAGTATTGAACCCTCAAATTTTATGTAAAGTATATATATGAATTATGAATTGTAATGATATAACGTAAGTTTGATGTTGGTGAATGAAATGGGAAGAATAGGTCATTTGAAATGCTTGTGATATATGTGATGCCTTTAAGTTAATGTGATTGTTCTAATGTACCATTTTCGTAGAGTATATTCTCAACTATCTGTGGATATGTTCGGGCATATGCGCTATGAGAGTGGTATGTTACACACAAGTAGCTCAAAATAAGTACAAACCCATACAAATTCAAGTCATCTCCCCCTTTAGGACAAAGGATGCCAAAAAGAAAAATCAGGGAGCATCGGAGGATCGAAGAATCTGCTGCTTCATCTGACGAAGTGCATTAAGACCCACTTGAAAAATACCTTCATTCCTCTTAATTTCAGTGAACAAAGCTACATGAGGATTGACAGGGGAGGTTCCCGAGGCATCTGAAGGACCAGGTGTCATGTATGGCAAATCTACAACCCGTGGTTGCTTGCAAATTCTAGCCGATATGTTCATTAAAGTGACTGGTTCAAATGTACTCTCCAACTGAGGAACACCATTTGCATATAAAAATTGAGAAATCAAGCAAAGAAAGTAAAGTAGGGAATGTGACTTTCCTCTAATAGCCAACATAGCTTCAATTATAAGTCGCCCTAAATTGAACTTCAACTCGGTACTAATGGCATAGAGCAGTTTAGCCTGTGCTAGATAAATAGAGACAACATGTGTACTAGGCATTCAGTTAACTAAAACTAACTTATAGAGCACAAAACACTTTTGGGTCAACATAAACAATCATAGCACCAAACTAGATGGCCAAGCAAATAACTTTCCTCCAATTAACACAATAGCTATTAGATCATTAGAAACGGTCCAGTTATCATCATAAATATGATCCCCAATTATATTATCAAACCTTTTGAAAATATTCAACCTGTCAATATCAAATTATATCGCCCTACCCCAGACATATACCAATTTAAAACTCACAGCAATATTAGATAATAAATCATCAGGCAGATTGCAATAGAATTCTTTAACCAATTCAACATCATAATGCTCAGGAAGTAATGCAGCTTGCAGTAATGTTCTCTCAGATAGTAAAATATCTAGTCGATACTGTTGAAATTCATCTAAAATAATAAGGGTGGTCCAGAACTAACCCGATGTCAATGCCTCGAATGAATAAAATTTGAATGAAACTGTAATGTTTACTATCAAAGGAGTAGAAGAAATTCTTCAAGGTGGGCGGACTATTTTTCGATCCCGTTGTTTAGTACATTTTTGAGTGACCAAAGGAGGAGCAGTTGGTGGAGTAGCAACAGTAGAAATCTCGTCTGAATCAGATAACGGGTCGTTGATCATTGAACGCAACACCTGCATGGCGTCATCATTTTCCAGTGGATAATCCCGAACTGAGGAGGTGTCGGGAATTTCAATGAGAGCAGTTGAGGACGACCTAGGCCTAGAAACTTTCCTCCTACATGTCGGGCTCAGCAGCAAACAGTTGGAACGACGTGTGGGTGCAACAGTCGATTTTTCCACACCCAAAGAGAGGGATTTTTCTTTGTTCTTACCCATTTTGTTAAAGAACAGCAAAGACCCAAACAAATCAACAAATGATGCTAACGTTGAGTGAAATAGAGCAGTACCGTAGAGAGAAGTCCAAGTTACAGAGATGGAATCCACACAGTTGTGAAGAGAGGAACCTTCAATGTAGTCCCAAAATTCCCACACAGATGCTAAATCCACGGTGGAGGAGTCTTTAATGCAATAAAGTGGTTACCTGGGAGCTTGAAAGTCGACAAAGATGAGGAGGGGATGAGGGGCGCTAGCGGCAGCAGAATGAAGATTTAAGGATTTTTAATCCCTTTGGATGAAAACGCAACGTTTCGTTTTTTTTTACTTTTCAAATTTTTTAAAGGAAATAAGACATCAATAATGTAAAACACAAAGTCCCAAAGCCCCTCGAAGAAGTTCAAACTTGACTACGTCAAGAGGTTTCGTAAAGATGTCCGCTAGTTGCTTTTCCGTAGACACATATGAGAGGGTGGCTACTTTGTTCTCCACAAGCTCTCAAATAAAATGATACTTCAAATCAATGTGCTTCATCCGTGAATGTTGAACCAAATTGTTCGAGATATCTATAGCACTCTTGTTATCACATAGGATTGTCAGTACATCCTGATCAATTCCATAATCTTCCAACATCTGTTTTATCCAAAGAAGTTGCGAACAATAACTTCCTACAGCAATATATTCTGCTTTTACGGTTGACAATGAAATTGAATTTTTCTTTTTACTGTACCAAGAAATCAGATTGTTACCAAGGAAGAAACAACCTCCTAAAGTGCTTTTTCTATCGTCTAAATTTCTAGCCCAATCCGCATCACTATACCCGACTAGACAGGACATCGAGTCACATATATACCAAATTTCAAATTCAGATGTACCACTCATATATCTAATGATCTTCTTTACTACTGTCAAGTGTGTATATTTTGGATTGGCTTGGTAGCGAGCACATACTCCAACGTTATAGCATATATCTGGCTTACTTGCTGTTAAATACAATAGGCTCCCAATAATGCTCTAATGAAGTCTGACATCAACATTTTTGTCGTTCTCATCTTTACTTAACTTCGTAGAAACACTCATAGGTGTTCTCGCACGTCTAGCATTCTCAAGTCCAAACTTCTTTATTAAGTTCTTCGCATATTTGGGTTGAAACACAAAGATACCATCTTTCACTTGTTTAATTTGCAAACCCAAAAAGAAGTTCAACTCACCTACCATACTCATTTCAAATTCATGCGTCATTAACTCAACAAATCTACCATCTTAGGATGAGTGGAGCTAAATACAATATCATCAACATAAATCTGAGCAATCATCAAATCAGATATTATTTTCTTTATAAATAGAGTTTTGTGTACCTCGTTCATAGCCTTTCTTGATGAGATATTGTGTGAATCTTTCGTACCAAGCCCTTGGCGCTTGTTTAAGACCGTAAAATGCCTTCTTCAAGTTAAACACATGATCTACATGAACTGAATCAATAAATCCTTTCGGTTGCTCAACATATACCTCTTCTGTATAAACCCATTCAAAAAGGCACTCTTCACCTCCACCTGATAAAGCTTGAAGCCCTTCACACATGCTATACCCAACAACAGTCTGATAGACTCAAGTTGTGCTACTGATGCAAAGGTTTAGTCAAAGTCTATTCCTTCAATCTGAGAATATCCTTGAGCCACTTACCTTGCTTTATTTCTGGTTACGTTGCCCTTCTTATCTATTTTATTACGAAAGACCTATTTTGTTCCAATCACATTCACATTCGATGGTCTTGGCACCAATTCTCATACATCATTTCGTACAAATTGAGTCAATTCTTCTTATATAGCTACTATCCAGAACTCATCTTATAGAGCTTCTTTAACATTTTTAGGCTCAACTGAAGAGGTTTAGCACAAATATCCTGCAAGTTCTCGGTAATAAACTCTTTTTCTTTCTCTTGTTTTTCTTCTTTCGCTAACATCACCAATAGCATTTTCTACTGTATAACTTCTTTTGATTCGTGATGGAGGATCCTGGTTCAGATTAGTTTCTCTCGAGTTTTGAGTATTTAACGGTACTATTTCCACATCAAGTGTCTTGGAAGATCCCTCATTCAAAGTAACCGCCAATTCTTCAGTTTGCGCAGTTACTTCCTCAACAACAACTAACTGCAGATTTGGGCAATTTTTGGTTGTAGTGTCGTTGCTTGTTTGAGCTAGTTTGCAAGACCAGTTTTGCATGTTTCTTTTGCCCTTGTGGCATATAATTGAGATATATCATCTATCACCACATTTACAGATTTTAACACTTTCTTGGTTCTTTGATTAAACACTCGATATGCTTTGCTGTGAGTTGAATAAACGATGAAGGGATCGATCCCTTCATCATTTTTGCTCTCGAATTTTTCGAGTTGTTCCCGATCTCTAAGAATGTAGCATCTACTGCTAAACACATGAAAGTAACTCACATTTGGTTTCTTTCCTTTCCAAAGTTCATAAGATGTCTTGTTCAAAATGTTTCTAAGATAAACTCTGTTACATATGTAGCATGCTGTGTTGACTGCTTTGGCCTAAAATTGCATAAACATCTTTCTACCATTCAACATGGATCTAGCCATTTCTTGAAGAGTTCTATTTTTCCTTTCTGTAACTCCATTTTGCTGTGGAGTTTGAGGTGCTGAAAATTCTTGTATGATGTCATATTCATCACAAAACTCATTGAAGCTTGCATTCTCAAATTCCCATCCATGATCTGACCGAATTCGCAACACTACCATATTTTTCATATTCATAACCTACACATATAGGCTTTTAAAGGCCTTGAAAGCATCTAATTTTTTTTCTAAAAAATGATACCTAAGTGTATCTAGAATAGTCATCAACACAAGTTAGAAAGTACCTCATCCCACCAATGCTGTCATGCTGTGTTAGACTAACCAAATCTATATGAATTAACTCAAGTATACGTAAGGAAGAAACATATCTAACCTTTTTATGTGACACTCTAATTTGCTTACCCATTTGACATGCACTGCATAACGATTTGTCTTCTTTGTTCATTGAGGATAAACCTTTCACCACTTCCAATTCTTCAACTTGCTAATGAGCTTATAGTTGATGTGTCCAAGTTTTTGATGTCATAACTCTATATTATTATTGTAAGAGGTTGAATTGCATGTATTGGTGACTTGTAGCATATAGCAATTGTATACTGATCGTTTGCCACTCACAATGCATTGCTCAATTAGCACTCTACATTCATTACTTGTAAATTTAACCAATAAATCGTCATCACAAAGTTGACTTACACTTACCAAATTGGCTTTTAACCCATCGACATGGAGTACGTTTTTGAGATGTGTCCACGTTTAACGTCCCTCTAGCAACTACCAAAGCCTTCTTTCCATCTTCAAATGTCATATGTCCATCCATACAACTTTGATAATTGGATAAGTAGCTCTTCTCTCCTGTCATATGACGTGAACATCCATTGTCAAAATACCAACCATTATGTGAAGTCGCCTTCATAGATTTAAGAGCTACGAGAGCTTGCAATTGAGTCTTTTTAACCCAAAAGTGCTTCGAAACTATTGATTACTGCTGGAAATTATGTGAGGAACGAATACTCCTTTGGTTTTGGGTCCTTTGAAACAGCATCTGTAGTAACTTGTAACACCTTGGTCTTATGTGTCTGATAACTCCGCAAAAATGAAATGTAGGAAAAAATTTCCAATTTTTCTTTGAAATTTCTTCTTGGATAGATCTGGACACATTATTTTTCTCATTATTCACCTTAGAATATTCACCTTTATCGCCAATGCCTTGAAAATCCCCTTTTATCTTACCGTTTTCTAATAATTTTTCTAACTTCTCCGTGCCACCATTTAACATCTTCAATCCCTTTTCGATACTGACCAATTTCAGTTTTGCTTCATCAAATTCAGCTAGTGTCAACATCAGTTTCTTCTCTAAGCTATAAATAATGTTCTTTATAGATAAGTTTTCTTCACTGAACTTTTCATTCTTCTTACATGTTCGCACCTATTTTGTATACATTAATTCGTAAGCTTTGTAAATATTATCCTTTTTATGATCTGAGCCACTGTTATCACTATCATAATCTGAAATCGAACTTTGACCTGATTCGTCTGTGTTTTTCTCAAAATTTTCAAATTTGCTCACTTTTTCATCATTAGTTACTTCCTTCTTAGTTACTGTTAAGCAGGAAACTGGACTTTTGTTGGACAAAGCAACTAACGCATCACTGTTCACAATATCTTCTTCACTGCCATATTCACTTTCGGATTCATTCTCGCTCCAAGTGCTCGTAAAGGATTTCCCTTTTCTCTTCTTCAAGGTATTAGCACATTCCACTTGCATATGTACGAAGCCTTGACACTCATGGCATTGAATTCTCTTTGTTTTTCTTTCATCCTTCTCTTTGACTTGTTGTTTAAAGTTGTTGTTCGATGAACTCCCCCCGTTTTGCCTAAATCCGGGTTTGTTCTTTTTCACTCTTTTCAGCCACTTACTGAAATTTCATGTTAACAATACCATATCCTCATTCTCGTCAGATTCATCTTCTGCTTCATTTATGCGCTTTCTAGTTTCAGTTTGTAGTGCCAATCCTTTGCTCTTTTCTTGTTTATTCCTCAACAAATTCATTTCAAAATTGGTAAGAATTTCAATTACCTTCTCCAACAACAAGTCATTAATGTCATGAGCCTCCTCGATTACTGCAATTTTCATAATAAATCTTAGAGGTAGAGATC
The DNA here is from genome assembly GCA_027568915.1 of Erythroxylum roraimae. NCBI lineage: Eukaryota > Viridiplantae > Streptophyta > Magnoliopsida > Malpighiales > Erythroxylaceae > Erythroxylum > Erythroxylum roraimae. Next base: position 5,060,976 of record JAOSBL010000006.1, on the reverse strand, counting down.
TCAACGTCATTTTTACTAATTTCAGGTTAGAATATTTCTTCCCAAGCTGATGTGTTTGATTTGCTATATCACGCAATCTCTCATGGAAATCTTCAATTGTCTTACTGTCATCCATCTATAGTTCTTCAAACCTCACAGCTAACATCTGAAGTTTCGAGGCTATCACAGATTTTGATCCCTCATGTATAGTCTGCAAAGTATCCCACGCTTCTTTAGCCGATTCACAAGCTGATATCATTGAGAAACGGCCTTCATCTACAGCACTAAAGATGGCATGCATAACTTGAGAATTTCCAATGGCTCTCTCTTCTTCAACTCTTGTCCATTTAGATGGGACTTTCAGTACTACTTCTCCCTTGTCATCAGTCATCACTGGATGTGTCCAACCATGTAGCACTGAGTTCCATGCCTTTGTTCCTTGTGCCTGAATAAAAACTCTCAGACATGCTTTCCAAGCAGGATAATTAAAACCATCCAATAGCAGTGGCCTAGTAATCGATGCACCTTCTCTTGTAACCATGCCTACGAAACGCAAATCTGCACCAACTTACTGTACCAAGTTCTGATTAGGTGACCTTGCTTTGATACCAATTAAAAGAACTATAAGGGTCTATTAGTTTCCCAAACTCTTCAATTTACGACAATTGTTTCTAGCACAATCAAAAACTAAAGGAATTAAAATGTAACAAAATAAATTAACACTAATATTTGTTAACGTAGTTCAGCATACCTTGCCTACGTCTGCGGGGCCCTCACCAAGCTTAATACCTTCATCAAAGGACGATGACAATTTTACACAAGGCTTTAATAAGCCGACATCACTTAACCCTTGACACTACCACTTGTCCTCACTACCCGTGAAAGTGATTCACACCCAATAACACCTCCGACTTATGTTAACCTCAATAAAGAATTTTTCTCAACGATCTTTTAAAGCAAGAACAATGAATAAATCACTCAACTGATTAAAAAAAACAATTCAACACTCAAGATGACACTTGAGAAAGAGACAAAGAACAACTTTCTTCACAACTAAGAAATCATGCACAGGGTATCATCACTAGATCTGTAGTTCTCTTGATTTTATGAACACTAAACACATGTGATCTGCCCCGTCACCATCGATAAGAACACACCAAAACATAAACCAAGAGACACTCACAAGTCTTCCTTAATTCAGCCCATAACAAAACGAATTAGATATCAAGTTCACCTTTGACGTATACACTTACTACAGCCACCAAAACTGAAGCATTACCAAGTGACTCACGTGTGTGTGTAGCAGATGCCAGTTCATGCACAACCCATCAATTAAACGCCCAGCCAAAACCTTCACCAAGTCAATGACGTTTCAAGTTCAGGAGCTGGGTCACGTATACAGCAGCACACCTTCAGCTATCTCCAATTTTCTTCACACCTGGTAACGTCACACACAAGCCTCCCTCAATGCAATAAAATATTCAGATCAAAGATAGCATAATTTTCCTCTTCCATTCACCATCAACACTCACCAGAAAAAAAACCTCACAAAATCACTCACGTGTATTTTTCGCCAAGAACAGAGTCACACATGTTGTAAATCAAAAGACCTGGAAACCTTCACATAACGTCCCCACAACCTACACGCAACCTTGCATTATCTGTATCTCAAATAAACGTGATCTACACCAATTTTCATTCAAGATGGACTTCTATTTGTGCAATAATTTGTAACCAAGAATCCAATTCAAGAAGACTTCTTGATTTATATTTTTAATCATTATCTTGAATACCCAATAATCAAAAATACCAAAATTAAATAATAAGGCATAATAAATATCCTAACAACTATAAAATGATACCATTACGAGATAATTAAATTTAGGAAATATAAATGGTTTGATATATGAGCGATTTTAAGTCTTTATATTTTTAGAATAAATGTTTCAAATGTGAGTGGACATTTAAGGTATAAGGCTTGAATAAAAAGTGTTAATTGTTATCCCTCCATTCTAAACACTCCAGAAAAGGTCATACCATATGAAAATAGTGATATTCACGTGGCTAAAGTTTAGGAATGATAATGAATTAGGTTGAATTAAACCTCTTATATCTTGAGTTCGACATAATTTTAAAAAAAAATTCTAGGTTCAGATCAACCAATTAACCCCTCTTCCATCATTAAGTATGCATATATGGTCACACTAGATTTAAATATAGTTTTTTGGTAGTTCTAGTTCAATAACTCACATTTAACTTCTAACAAGATGACTATTATTAGCAATTATAATATATAATGAAGGTAGTTATATGTCCAAATCTACCACATATGTAAGAATTTAAACATAAAGCTTTTGCAAGCACCATTAATTATCATCCATTTTCCTTAGTCCATCAAATAGTTGAATTTTTTACTCACTTTCCAAACTTTTAGTTCATGATCATGCTTTGCCCAAAAATGTAATGTTAAAGCACTTCAAAATTATATGAGCAATTGTGTAAAAAATGATGTAAAAAATCTCTCGTAAATCTTCTAAATATCAAATTGTACATTTTTCACCTATAGCATCAACAAAATATTAACGATCAACAACCTTTTAAACTAAATTATTAAACTCTTTAAAATTTAGACACTTAATTAAAAATTTTAAAAAGTTAATCACTTAAATATAAATTATACTTATATCACATTAGCATTTCCTCATATCACATTAGTATCATTAGCATTTCCTCATATCACACCTCTTCACGATCACTACATAATTTCCTCATATCACATTAGCATCATTTGCTTTCTTACAAAATATCATCTCCATTTCTTTTCAGAGCAATTTTTTGATGGTGGATGCCAAATTTCCCATGGAATTTTGTTTTAGCAAATTCTGGTTATAGTGTGAGACATATAAAGCACACGATGCATATCCTATGGCTAACTTAGAATTTTTTGGCTACTGTAAACTAACCTATCTACTGAAAAATGTTCAAGATGCATATCCTTATATCACAACCACTATCCATTACTTCTAAGTGATTGTAGCTTCATACTCATGCTCCATACATACATTCAATCATTCAAAGATAACTTCAGATGAACCAAAGAGACAAAATTCACTGTCAACACACTTATAGAACCAAGTCCACATTTACAGAACCAAACGACATCGTAATGAACCTATACATTTACAGAACCACGACGGCAACGAGGTGTGGTGCATAAGAGATGATTATACAGTACGTGAAGCAGATTTGACGACAAGGACGAGGACGCACGAAAATGAGGTGTGGTGGCAAAACTTGCGGTGGCCTTCGGTAGCGATAGAGATGAGGTGTGGTGGCACACTGAGGACGCACGGTGGCACGACGATGACGAGCGGTGGGACGACGAGGAGACATAATGGGATAGCAAGAAGGCACAGTGGGACAGCGAGGAGGTGCAATGGGACTATGAGAGGTGTGGTTAGACAGCGACGACAGAAGAGAGAAAAAAATGGGGCTGCGATGGAGGAGGCGAAATGGGGGGTTATCACCCATAGTGTAAACTAAACAACGTCGTTTTCGTTTTTTTTAAACGCTGAAGCAAAAGCAAACGACGACATTTACGTCTTAAATTTACCGACAAAATACTCGTCGGTAAACTCTAAAACTTTTTTAGTCCGTCAGGCTTCCCGCTTTCTTTATCGATGAACATTTTTTACCGTTGCTATATTCTGTCGAAAAATTTTCCGGGATCATTTCTCTCTATATTTACCGACAGATTTTTTTTTGGTCGCAAAACGAAATTTTTCGCGACAATTGTACCGATAGATCATGGTTTTTCGACAATTTCATTTCCGTCAGTAATTTTTCATCGCTAATTATTAATTTGGTTGTACTACACATCCTTGTATGGACTCCACCGGCTGTACTATTCCAGAAAACGCACTCAATCCTCTTTGGTATGTTTGCATCATTTAGTGAAAATGTTACAATGTATAAGGTTGCCGTCGCTAATGGTTCTAATATTCTTTCAAAAATTTAAATTTCTATACATATATCGTTTCATTTAAGTTGGAAGCTAAATTAGAAAGTGCTAGCTAAAGAGGTCTGTGAAAGAATTGGGAAAAAGGAATGCTTGGCCAGGTGTGCTTTGTTTTAAATTTCTTACTTCACGCAAATTCTCCATTTTTAAAAATAACCTTGTCCCTGTGAGAAGATGGTCAATTGGTTACCTGTGGGATTCCAGTTGTGCCTTCAAAAGGGGCTAATTAATAGGAGGCGACATCCTAAGTACCTCTTCCTAGCTTCGTCAGAACCTTGTGCCAACGTAAGTAGTGTACATTAACATGGTTCACGCACATCACTGTTTTAAAAATCGGACCGAATCGGCCGGTCCGACCGGTTCAACCGGTGACCGGTCGGTTATCCGGTCTAGTTCATCCTAAAAATCGGCTTTTAATTGGACCAGTATGAACCGGTCAATTGACCGGTCGAACCAGTCCGGTTCGACCACTGGTTTAACAAAAATTTTATTTTATGTTTATTTTTTTAATATTATTAATATTATATATAATTAAATCCCTAAAAAAATATTATATATAATTAAATATAATT
>JAOSBL010000006.1:4997226-5007939 GCA_027568915.1 Erythroxylum roraimae | reverse complement strand
TTGAAATATATTTTAATTATTAAATCAATTTTTATTTGAATATTTATATATTTTAAATTTAATTATATTTATTAATATAATTTAATTATAAAAAATAAATTAATTAAATTATTCATAATTTTTATTGATAATTAAATTTAATTATTAAATATATAATGTTGAATTAAATTATTCAAAATTTTATTAAACTTTAAATAATTAAATAATATATTAAATGATAGTAAATCATATTATAAAAAAATAGGAACATAAAACAAAAATCAGTTTTTATGGTTTTCGTAAATTTTGAAAGCTGAAAGAAACTAAAACTAAAAATAGAAATTAAAAATTAAAAATTTAAATAAAAAATTTTATTTACTGAATTTAAAAATAAAAACAAAAATAAAAATAAACACCCCCTTAAGAAATGGTTGGATCTCACGTACACCTCGTGTAATTGAAGGGATAGGCCATGAGCAGTTCAACTAAGAAGCCTAAGTTTAGACTCAACTCTCAAGCACTAGGCCTAAAGAGGGAGGGCCTATCCCTATGAGCTCTGTAACATGGAAATCGAGCAACGAAGGCCCAAATTGAACGGAATAGCCTATTAGTTGAATCAGATTGAACGAATCAATGATTCAATCCCGTAATATCGATGTGGCATTTCCACATTTACTTGTTATCTCAACATAACTTTAATAATTTTTAAAAAAAGTAATATATTAAAGTTATATTTATTTTTATAACGTAAGAACTTTAACTATCATTGAACCTAATGTGACAGTGAGATTCTACCAAAAGCTTTATCTTACAAATTAAACAATATGCTTAAAACAAAGATAAGTATCATTCTTAACAAGTTAACGTAGTAGTTGAAGTTAAGTCATGTTTATTGAACAGTCAACAGCCTTTCATGGTGTACTTTTATTTAGTTATTGACCATTTACACTGGAAATAAACAATGTTACGTTAAGAGCATGACCTGGCCACCCTTTTCTTTTTTCTGATTACACTTGAATTTGAAGACTTTGACTATTCATTTCTCTCTTCTAAAACATTTTGCAAAAATGTATTCAAGTTTTCCCACTCAACTATTTATGAAACCTTTGTATCATGGAACTCTCAATATAAGACATCTTATCTTTTGTGCCTGTTATTCTGTTTCAAACTTGTTTCTGCTAACGTGATATAAAACGGTGTCATTTTTTAGATAAAAATATGATTAAAATAAAATAATAAATACAGAAAATCTCAGCTCTCAGTATGAAAATGGTTGATTTGAATTTTTATATATTTTTAAAAATTTTCCTCAAGTATGCCGACAATGTTGGCATAATGCAGAAAGAGAATTAAGTTTGCCGTTCTGTTTTCACTGATGACCAGCAATTATTGGTACAACACGTGTTGTCGTTTAGGATCTTATCAATCTATAGATTGTGACTGGTTCTTGGAGTTTACCAAAATTCGAAGAATTGTTCCTAATGGCTTACGCACACAATAGGCGCGTACAGATTTTTTAGTACACTTCTTTGAGGGTAAGTTAAGCTGTATTTGGAGTTTTACTCTAACGCGATTCAACACTTGAGCCAAATTACTCGTGATACTCATAATGTTCTTCTTTTTTATTATCCAAAGGAATGGAGCCATCGAAGTATGGGACCAACATACGCAATTCTTAAGTGGTTAAAGAAGAAGGGACTCTTGTCCATAATATTAATAAACATCCGAGTATCAGCAGTTTCTCTTTATATTTAAAGGAAACGATGAAATAAATATTTTCGAAAGCGTGGAGTGTATCGTGGGAAAGAAAAAAAGAATAATCCTAAGAGGGATGTTAAAAAAGACCCGACCTAATTTTAGTCCAACTTGATTAGATTAAAGGCAGACTACGGGCCAGTTTTTGACAAAATGGTCAACTTGTGACTTACCTGTTATTTCAAAAATGGCATCGTTTTGTACGGTTTTAATAAAAAATATATAAAGGCTCAGGCTCGGCCTGCCCGTGGTCAATCGGACCACGAGTCGCATCACGGGTCGATCAGCCCATGGTCGGGTAAGGTCACAGCCAACGTAGCTAAAAGTCGAGCTGAGCTAGGTCAAGAGCAGCCCGGGCTTAGCCCGACCCATTAACATCTCTAAATCTTATGTGTTTAATGTTATATTGATTATGCAACTATATTATTAGTAGAACTTTTTAACTTCTACCAACTTATTAATAAATTGTTACCCTCATTTTTTAGTAAGTTATTTTGTAAATAGTTATAAAATTCTTGCCATTATTAAAATTTGAGATAAATGTATTTTTAGTCCTTCAATTCATATATTTGACTTTTAATTATTACAATATTTTAATTCAATTCTAAAATTCTATATTAGAATTTTCTTTTTTTTTGCTAAAATATTAGAATTTTCTTTAACATATATTAATATAAATTCTACATACCATTTAAGTTAAATACATACATTATTTTCAATTATATATACAATTTGGATTTCGTTAATATCATGCAAGATTTAGGTTAAGAAAATTAAATGGTATATAACAAACACCTTTAAATAATTGACGACATGTTTATCTCGTTAGAAATTATATTTGATATATGACTTCTTTCATGCCAATATAAACCCTTATAGATAAGATAAGACATCCTAACTTTAAAGTTTAAGTATAGATGCTGATGCCACACGAAAATCTTGGGACAATAGCTAACCACTTGCGATATGATAAAGCAGACCTTTACAAGAGCTTAAAGATAGACAAAGATGCTTGTAGCTAAGCTGCAGGTATGTTAGTCGAGACACAAGCCCTTCATCTCTCAACAGGCATCAACTCTCAAAGCTTGTTTTTTAGGAATCTAAGCTAACTAATCTTTTTTGTATAATTTAAAACTCAAATAAGATCATAGGTCTGATACTTTCTGATGCTCACGATCCTTATACAAAGACAAGTGTAGAATATATTCTTATCTCTGTGTAACATAAGTAAACCTATTGAAGATTCAAGCTTTTAGGGGAGAGGGAGAGTTCTAGAGAAAAGTCACAGGGAAAATACACTTCTTTTATTTAATGGAAACTTTTCTAGAATACAATGGAAGAGCTTCTTTGCTTATACAGGAAAAGGAGATTAAAAATGACAAACAATTCTAGATAAGAATAATGTCACACCAATAACTCTACATAAGTACAATGTCACATTATATAGTAAATGAATAAGAGCATAGTCACATCATAAAAAGACAAGATGTGACACCTTTACATAAAGACAAACAACTTTAAATATAAGGACCAACAAAGACAATAAAAATCTTATTCATCTCATCTTTGTTTGCTAGATTCTTGTCATGATTACAAATTTAATAGAAAAGCTCCTCCACTCATATTGTCACAATCATTGTCTTTTCTCCTTTTACTAGGGCTCACTTCTTCTGTATTTAATTTTTTAAAAATTTATCTAGCTCCTCTTTATCAATCATGAGAACATCATCATTTGAGTTTTGGGCATCTTAGAAGGTTAAAGTTTGGGACTGAGATGGTCCCGTGGTATCTAGGCCCAAGTTTATAGGGCTATCTGGAATTGTAAAGTCTAACATTTGAGGTTTTCCATGAATGAATTCTCCTAGGTAAGGTCTAATGAATGTAGAGACAACTGGTAGTACATACTTAGGAAAATGATTTAGGTCTCTAAAGAAGTCTTTAAGACTTTTAAAGACATTTTCTTTATATCTTAGCCATTGAACTAAGGTATGCCAGAAATACACTTGGTTTTCAGAATAGATGGACCCACTACGTGTTGTGATATAAGGTTGATGGAGGACAAAGAAGCAATGGGTGGTTTACTTCTATAATGGAGTCTCCCATAACCTGAGATACTCAATAACTTATGAGAGCTGAGTTTTTCATCTCATCAGTGGTTGATACCACTTAAGGAAGGTCTATAAGAGGGAACCTTCATTTTCCCTATCATATAAATGTTAATATAAGTGTAAGGAAGGAAAAGAGATATAGTACAAGCTATAGGGTAGAGAGAGTCTATAAGTAACACAATGCATTTGCTGAGATTGGGCCATTAATGAAGAACATAGTATGATATGGTGTCTAAATGTTAAAGAGAGATAGGTAGAAATACAAGCTTGATTGTTTAAGAAAGAGATAAAGATAGTAGAAGAGGCTTATTCAGGCAAGAGTAGCTTATTGCATCAATACTGGTGGGTTTTCTTTCAATGGAGGAAAAAAACTTATTTTTCTTAACAGTATTAAGTAGGTCAGTCATCAAAAGGATGACAGGAATAGTTCTGGAAGGAGTGACGAGGCTAATACCATTTTTTAAGCCGAGAGAAGAAATCAACTAAGATGTTATGATAGCCTTTGATATGTATAATTGTGAACTAATAGAGGGAAAACTAATCTTTCTAATGAAGCAATTGACTTTCTGGGAAAAAAAAAAGTCTTTTGTTGGATCCAATATCTTTAGAAAGGACGTATTGTCCATTTCTACTGCAAAAAGATAAGGGCTAAGGTAGAAATTAAATTTTTCTATACCTCTTTTTTTTCTGCCAGAATCTCTTTGTAGATTGTATCATAGTGCTTTTATGAGGGTTTAAATTGTCCACTAGTATGTCTATAATACAACCTCTTTCCTTCTATTTCGTCTATTAATACTGCTCCCTAAAAATCTTCACTTGGATCAGTTTGTAAGATTCATTTTACTTTGTTAGGAATCTTTAATGGAGGTAGGTGCTGACTAATCTACTTTAATTACTTCACTACTTTTGTCTAATTAGGGCCCCATGGTAGCAAAATTTTCTTCTATAGCTTTGGCAATTGGCTGACATGCTCTGACACATAAGGGTTGACGTCCCTGATATAATTTACAATTCCCAAAAATTGTTGGATTTGCTTAACAATAAGGTTTGTGTCGGAAAAGTTTAGTAATTCACCAATTATATGTAGGTTGGGCTGGTAGGAACTATCATAAAACTTCATTCCCATAAATTCTTTATAAGTTTATCCAATTTGGCTTTTGCAGGTAAAGAGTATGATCCCATACTTTTTGCAAGGTCAAAAATTTGTTTTAATATGACTTGATGCTCTTGTTGAGTCTGAAAATAAAGTAAAGTAGCACTATGAGGCAACCTTTACCCAAATACCATTACTTTCTAACGATACTGTGTATTAGGAATGTAGAATGATCTCTTGCACCTATTTTTGGGGTAAATACCCAATTGTCAAAATATTTTTTTAAATCAAACTTTGAAATATTTCTGTCTCCTTTAGAAATAACACTTGTGTATTTATTTTGGGTATAGAAAACTTTTCATCTTAAAGAAAATTATTTAGAGGTTTGTAATCAGTAACTAACCTCTTCTTTCCTTCATTCTTTACTGCTCTTTTTTTCTACATAGAAGACTTGACATGCCCACTCTAATTTTGGTTTTCTATCAGTCCTTGTTTCAAAAGTATAGCACATTCCTGTTGTGCCATCTTCAATTCTTTTATATTCATTTCCGGATGAGTTGCCTTTATTGGATTAATGTCTTCATTCTTTTTGAAAAGCAATTGAACATAAAACTCTGAATTTCACCATAATGGATGTGGATGATCGAATTATTCATGACTTTCTAGGCAATATTATAAGAGTTGATCACTTTATATCTTTATATCCAATAGGAACATATTATAGCTCAAGATGTTGTAGTCTTCTGTTTACCCACTAAAATCTTGTATATTCCCTTTCGTAAGATTTGTAGCTTCTCTGCTTGATAATAAACGTCTATCCCAATAAGTATGTTAGGACTAGGAAGATTGCTTCCTAATATTTTTATCTAAACTACACAACTCAGGAAGAATTTTATCCTAACACTTCTTTTTGTGATAAGGTCTATCTTCAAGGATTTGTCATTAGCCACAGTAAAGTATTCCTCATAAGGTTGTCATTCTTTTGCAGGAAGAATTTGTGGTTTCATAACCCTCTGATAAAATCTTGTATCTATATAATCAATAGCTGAGATTGGTATGTGATACTTCTTTAGAAGCAACTAGAGTTAGACGTATGGTCGTGTTACTACTAGCTTCTTTGGTTCTAGCTTCAAACATGATTGCTTCATCATGTACATTAGCTCGTCATCTTCTTCTTTAAGAGTGGGTATTTAATCATCATTGGATATACAAACAGGTAGTGTAAATAGTGTCTCTTTATCTTCACTGTACTATTCTTTAGAAAGAGACTCGATGACCTCATAGTCTCTTATGGGCATCATAGCCTTAATGGACTGTAAGAACTTAGTATCCATTTTTGTCTTTTTAAGGAACCTTTTTGTATAATTGCCTGGTTGTCCACAAAATAACATTTGTTTAACTTTCTAGTTTCAGAAATACTTCTTTAAAAAAATCTTATTCTCTTTTTCTTTTTTCTGTTGAAAGGGTGAACTTAGAATGACTCCCTTTAGAAGTGTTTCTTCTTCTTCTTTATGTTATATTCACATTTCTCCCTGTCTTTTTTCATCTTTAAGTAAGGCTTTTTGCAAGCTTGTTTGAATTGAGTTCCACCATTTAGCATAAGTTTTAAAACCTTTTTTGTTCACATAATTTGTCTAACGTTACCAAAGCTAGTTGATAGATTTCTCTAAGAGAGATTTCATACATGCCTATTCGGAGAGAATTGATTGCTCTATTTAGTTCTAGCTATAACTCATCAGGAAGGGAGGCAATGAATGTGTACCGAAGATTGACATCATTGAAGCTATTGAGCATATAATATTTTTTAGATATTCTTTGAAAATGTTTCTACAAATCTTTCTTGTTCATAGGGCAGTACTTCATTTCAAAGTACTCACGTTTGCTTTATCGATCAATAGGATGGAAATCTCCTATGAATTCTTTATAAGTCATTCCTGGCAAGGAACTAACTTCTGGCAGTTGTATGACTTACATGCATCTGTATTCACCAAGGCTTTGGAGCCATTCTCTTAAGGTTCTCGTCATTCTAGAGACAAATGCTATTAAGATCTCTTTTAGAGAAATGTTTAGTGTTATCATTTCAAGATATATCCAAACACTAAATTCATGTAGTCAATCTCTTTATTTTATTAGTTGGATATAATCAAAAGTGAACTATGATCTTGAAGTAGGTTTATAGGTAGGAAGTGTTTGTGGTCTGACTGGGGTAGTCAATGACTCAACATCTTCAACCTCTTGTTCAACTTTTGTGTGTGGTTGAGAAGAACGTGGAATAGGCATCATCACTTAAGGTATTTAAGTGAAATCTACAAGCTCTTCAGAGCTTTCGGAGATTTTTGTCAAAAAATCAGATTCTTGACTTTCATTTTGGCTTTTAGAGTTATCTAGAACTGGTTGAAGGGTCGTTATAAATTCTTGGGTGGTCATGGGGGTTTCTTTTTTTGTTTCCATATTTGGGGAAGGTATTTCTTTAGGTGGAGAAGTTGGTGGTGTTTTGATTTGTAAAGGTTTAGAAGCATATAAAGTTGACAAATGTTTTTTGTTGTTGAGTTTGACTTGGAAGGTTTTGATGATTTTGGAAGGGTATGTCTAAATAACGAATAAGACATTTTGAAGAATTTTCTATATTCAGTAGCTTCAAGATATGATGGAGTGTTGTAAGGAGGTTGTATGATAGGAAATGTCGAGAGATATGGTTCATATATAGCTTTGGATTACTCTTTAGCCATGTCTGACTCAATTCTCTCAAGCTCTTCTCGAACTTTTTGTAGCTCATTTTCCTTCTTAGAGAAGTTTTGTCTACAATAATACTAGTCAATATATTTCTCATTTCAAAATCAAGTTGTGCAGCTTAATTGAGTAGTCGTTAATGTAATTTTCGCATTTAGAGAGATATATCATTAACCTTTAAAGTTTATCATTATGTTTGTTAGGATAGACCATTAAGTTTTAAATTAATTCAACGAAATATTTTGTTTTGTGCTACAACATTTTGTGTTTGCCAATTGAGCACTTCTTTTATCGGAGAAATAGGTACATGATTTTTTTGTGAATTGATTCTTGTTGATCATAAATAAGACCTCACAGATACCCTAGTGATCTTATTAATTTGCGCTTCTAAACGCAGAAGATCTTCTTCATATGATCTCATAATCATACAAGGTAATAGTTTTGGGATCTCTTTAGGCTTGGCAATAGGACTTGGGTTCGGCCCGGCCTAACCCAAAGTCAACGAGCTAGCTTGGGTTGATAGGCCTCGGGTCGGGCTAGTAATGTACAACAAATTGATGTCATTTTTTATTTTTTAAAAAAAATATATAAAGTTGGGCCCAAGTCGGGGATCTAGAGGCCATAGCCCAGACCAGATTTAGCATGGGTCGGGTCCGTCCAGGTTGGCCCAGACCATCTTCATCCCTAATCTCATTGGGGGATCCGAGATATCATTGGCGCGTAACATTTTGGTGAGATTTAGTATTCCTTTCCAACTACCTTTAATAGCTCATAAATACTTTTTGGTCTAGACTTAAAATTCTTAAAACCAATCCAAGTTCCGGAGCCTTAATCATCTTCATTATCTGCTTGCTTGTTCTCTCCATCGTGAGAATTAATAATTTAAGTATGCATTAATAATTTCATATTTCTATTCCCCTAGGGCAACTTCAGCTATAAATGGCTAGTTATATGATCTATTGTGTGGCACCGAATCGGTATGCCGGCAAAAGCGTTACAGCAGTGGCTTTGCTAGACCTACCCAATACCAAACCAGCCCACTGGTTGACTTTTAATGCTGCAGTTGGAGATGGTTTCTGGTTCTTACCTGCCGCGGTAATTATACCGTGAGCGACGGGAGAGTCATGTCATTTATTATCAACATATATGGATATTTCATCTTTAAAAAAATTATATTTATAAATGTGATTCATAGTCATTCAAGTTGGAAAAGGTCGGGCTTGAGTTAGGTAATGAAGAGTAAAAGGGAACCGTAATTGAACATTAGAAATTTAGGCAGTAAGATCACCCAGGAAGAGAATTTACATACACAAACCTATTGCCTTGAACATTTCTTTGGTCAACCTAATCTGTCTATTTCTTGTTTCCAGTGATTTAATTAAATCACTAGTGTTTTTTAGTTCTTTCGTGAAACCTTCAAAATATTCTATATATAGTAGCAGCCTCTCGAGGCTGGAATGGATTTACGTCAAGTTTAATAATCGTGTGTGCCCTTTTAGCAGCTTTGAGAACCATCTCCTTTTCTTGGTCATACCTGCTGCTTCTCTCTCACATCTACTGAGCTGTTCAATACCTTGTAATTCGCTCCCTATAGTTCTCCAAAGGAAACCCCTTTTAGGATTTTGATCACCGCCCAGTGTCGGTATCAGCTGGAGAATTGAATTTCTTCATCAGGCATAGCAGGTTTCGTTCTAAAGATTTTGTTTTGTATCTTTCTGCAGTATAGCGTTTGAATCATGAAGAAAAAAGGACACAGCCAAAACAAGTTCGTCCGAATCGTGACGCTTCCATTAAAAGTTTTGGGGAAAGCAAAGGATTTTTACGTCAGGAGCCTCACAAACTGTTCCATGAGTGTTAGTCATGGTCATCGCATGGCCTTGCCAGATGGGCAATTCTCTTCTTTGCCAAGGAGTTTCAGTGTTAGTTCGCTGAGGCCTGATGCGGGTGAGGATTACAGAGACCTAGTGAGAGCTGCTTCCGTCAGGAGCCTTGGTCACAAAAGCGAAATGGAAATGTACAGGCAACAACTGAGGCAGTCATCCAAAATGGGATCTGAGATTTTGCCCAAGAGCTCTAGTGTTTGTATGGGACGAATTGATGAAGATAAGGCATGTGATGACTTCGAAGAAGTTGGTGAAAAGAGAGAGGTGTATCCGAGAAGCAGGAGCTATGCTGTTGCCAAACCAAGTGTTGTCTTTTGATCGGTTAGGCGAATTCACCGTTGGTGTGGTTTGCTTTCAGCTCTTTTCTTGCTGCTATAAAATGTAATTTGCATTTGCGTGTGACTCGCTTTGCTTCTTTCAAGCTTAAAATGGCGATTGCCCTTAAGGTTTAAGATTCATGGGTTCCTCCTTTTTTCTTTTCAGTAAAGACAGATAATAATCCGGGAAAGGGCGTGCGAGCATTAATTAAACCATTAATAGAAATAAGAAAGGCGAAATATATATTTATTATCTCAATTTAACGTTTTTAATTCCTAAATATTAAAATTTTAGCTAATCATATATTCAGGTCATAATGATTTGCAGCCTTTTCTTTATAATTTTTGTAAATAGGTTGTTAATTAATCTAACAAATAGGTTTTTAATTTCTAAATATTAAATTTTAGTGATGCAACACAATTTTTTTGTCACTTCTGTATATGATTTATTAGAAACAGCCTCTTTATTATGTAAGAATAAGGCTCCGTACTATCAGACCTCTCTAAACTTCGCTTCACTGCGAAATTTCAGACTGGATGTGATGATGATTATGTTAGAAGTAATAATATAGAATAATTAAAACGTAAAAAATTAAAAACTAGTAACTGAAAGATTGAGATAAAAATATTATTTAAGTTTAAAGATTAAAAACATGATTATTCAAAAGAAAAAACTATGGAACGTTGTTGTTCGTGGCATTGCATATATGGTTATTTCTTCACAACGGTCAATGAAAATGACTCCCACCCCGCCCTTTACTCGTTCAAGCATCGGTCGAATATTTAGCCAAATTGCTGAGTGACAAATTACGCTGTGCCGACATGCAAAGCGTCCCAAAATGATTCGC
>JAOSBL010000006.1:4965290-4982723 GCA_027568915.1 Erythroxylum roraimae | reverse complement strand
GGTTGGATGCTTACGAGAATTCAAAAATCTACAAAGAGAAAACCAAAGTATCCCATGATAATATGATCTTGAGGAAGCAATTTAAGGTGGGACAGAAAGTGTTATTATATAATTCTTGATTAAAGCTTATGTGAGGTAAGTTACGTTCTAGATGGCTTGGCCCTTTTGTTGTCTCTAATATATTTTCTCATAGTGCAGTGGAAATAAAAATTTTAGAGACTGGAAATATTTATAAGGTTAACAAACATGAATTAAAACTATTTTATGCGGAGATGAGGTTTCCAGTATGTTGAATATTGATTTAGAACTTCCATCATACAGAGAAGTTTGATAAGAACCAGCTCAAACAAACTTAACAACATTTAAAATTGCGCTTTTTAAGAAGCAATCTAAAATATGATAGTTTTATTAATTTTGTTTTAGTTATATATAATTTTCATTTGATTGTTTTTGAAAAATAAATTTATTGGCTTAAAGGGAAAAGGGTATTAAAATTCCATATTACTAAATTTCATAAGGCGTGATCACATCTTTTGTAATTTAGTTGTTACAAGTAGAGACCCTAAAATTTCATAATGTTAAATCTCATAAGGCAAGATCACATCTTATGTGATTCAGTTTTTTGTAATGAAATCCTAAGTTTTCTTATCAGGCAACCCTTACCTGTGTTTCTCTTTTTAGCAAGCCATATTAAAAGTTCCTAGCACAAAGCCCCTCATCAGAAACTTCACTCTACAGTAGGCCACGCACAAACAGCTACACCAAGTCAAACAACCCTAACAGATGCACGACAGACCACACAACACTCCTCACTAGTAAAAAGATGCAGACTACGCAATTGCAGCTAACAATACATAAAACTCCCAACCAATCCTAAGATGCATAGCCAAGTGAGGCACCTTGCAACATCGTTTAAGCACCGATAGTAGGAGAGTAAGCCAGCCAAGTAACACAAATGCACAGCCTTACCAAAGACATTCCAGCACTAATAACTACAACTAGCAACTTCAACAATGATAGCACTCCTGTAGCAGCCAACACCAACCCAATACTCGCCAATAGATATACTAGCTCCAATAACCCAAGCGGCGTTCACACACCACCCACTCGTATTTTTACCCCCTTTTTTTAATTTCTTGTGTTTTCCTTTCAATTTAACTTTAATTATTATTAAATTATTTTCAATATTTTTAAGTGTAGTTTCTGTTTATACTTACCATTATTATGGGACGTTCTAAAGCTACTGCCAAGACTGCAGCAAAAGAAAAATTGTCAGTAACTACAACTGCACACCATTAATCTACTACAAGACTTGAAACCAATATTAAAAGGAAGCATACGTGGATAATGAAAAACACTTCCGTTTTGCTACCACCTGAGTTATACTTATGAGGTTGTCTCACTTTTAGCAATAAAGAGTGAAAACAACGGTACACTACTATTAAATCCCGACATATTAATGCAGGAAAGTACGTACAATACCCTTCCTTAGAGGATTTGCAAATTAAAGACAAATTTGATGATCTGCTTATTGATATGTGTTAGAAATATTTTGTGTTAATTCGATGTCCAGTCTTTATTGAATTAATTAGGGAGTTTTATACTACCTTTAAATTTAATAAACCAGACAATTTTACTTTAAGTAGTCCTAATGTTGTACAATACAGATTAATAGGAGTTAAAATCAAATAGAGTACACTAATTTTGAATTTATTATTAGGGCTAATAGATGAAGAATATGCTAATTTGACTCAGTATAAAGAATATGTCGTGGACTATGGCAAGTTTAATTCTTTTCAATCATGGAAATTAACATCTTCTTACCTGTTTGCTTATAATCCAAGTAAATCCAAGATTAGTTATTTTAATAAGATAGAGTGGATTTATATGTAGTGTTTCTTAGTCTTTAGTTATTCAAGATTGAAGGCTATAGCGTATACTCAAACTAAATCTGAGTTATTCTTTATTTGATGTATAGTGAACAAAGAATGAGTCAATTTAGGTTCTTGGTTGGCAATGTAATTTAACATTGTTCTATCTTCTAACAAGAATTTATATCTTGGTTCCCTTATCACTCATTTGGCTATTAATCTAAACTTGCTTAATATAACTAACATTAATATGCATATGGCCTGTGAGATGGAAACTTTGGATAGGGTTTTTTTAAGCAAGATGGGAATAATTGAGCAACAAAGAAAAACATTTCGTTTTATACCAAATGACCGTCACCAGAGAGGTTCATCATCAACGCAACAAGGGGATTATGACATTCCACCACCTTTGTATCTTTTGTCTCCACCAATCCAACATCAGTATCATTTTCGGTCAGAAATGTTGGAACACAAAATTTCTAAAATTAGGAAGAATTTGGATGCTCTACTCCAATTCATGGGGGTGGTACCTCCATATCAACCGACACCATAATACATCTACTTTCTAATACTCACATCTCAACGAAGTCCTCTATTCTGTGCTTTATTTATGTTGATTATTTTTGTGAGATGTCAGTATCTTATGCATACATTAGGGTCAATGTATGATTTAGGTGTAGTGGTGAGAGTGTTTATATTATGATGAAGTTTGTGGCTTTGCTTGGACTTATGATACTATGATTCATATATTGATTATTCCTCATGATAGCCTCGTAATTTTTTAGTTGTTGTTTATAAATAATCTTTAAGTTAGGGTACATTTTTCGTTTAGGAAATAATGCATGAGAGAGACAAGCATGATTAGTATTTTCCATTAAATTATTTTAAGTATCTCATTGGATTTTTTCAATGAAAGTGTGTAAGACTTGATACATTTTTTAAGTGAGCTTTAAGCCTAAGAGCACTCATCACATATGTGTTCATACATATCTTTTTTGTTGTCTGTTATCAAACATAGCTTGTTTATGGTAGAACTTGCTTTTGAATATGTGTTGAGATGACAATATTGATAAATTTGTGTATAAAGATGATAAGGGCACTTAGGATAACAATTTTTGTACCAAAACAAGCCTACCTTACTTTTATTTCTACAAAACCAATTTCAGCCTTACCTTTTCTTTTCTTGCATAATAACCTTATTACAAGCCAAATTTACCCTTCTTTTATTGATGGCCTTAATAATTTTTAGCCCCAAAATTGAAGGAATTGTTTAAAGCTTATTTGCATAGGATTTTGAGTATTTCCATAAAAAGTAAATTAGTTTATTCAAGTTGCATTGCTTTGAATTTTTTTTATTTTCTTTAATAAAATTGGGGGGAGTATTAAAAAAATCTCCTCTTTTATGTTCTTGTTTATAAAAAAAGAGAAAAAATATAAAAAGAAAAAAAGAAAAAAATTGTTGAAAAGGATGTTATTTAAATCAAGTAAATTTTGGATTGATTTATGTTGAAACTTGTGTAGATAAGTTCAAATAACTTCCTTCAATTCATTTAACCTAAAAACTTTTTTTGTGATACCTTAGCTAAGGCACGTTACATCCCTTATCAAGTGCCTTTGCATTAAGCTCATTTTATTAAGTGGTGGAGATATGATTCTTGAGCAAGCCTATGGAAATAACTTGCTATGTTTTAATTTGAGAGCTTAAAAAACCCTAAACACTTTGAGTGTGTAAGTGAATTCCTTGAGAGGGTGTCGAGTCTTGTTTCATGTGATTTTGATGGAATCGATGAGATACTATGTTTAAATTCTAACAACGTGCCCTATGAGTGCTTATTTTCTCGATTGTTATTTTATCCTAAACCTTTAATGTGAATTAGCTTTTGGATATTTTTGGATAACAAGAAAGGAGATGAGAGGTTATTATGAAGATAATTGATGTATGTTTGAGGACAAGCATGAGTCCGGTGTGGGGGAAATATATTTTGGTGCTTAAATAGGAAAATTAATGTTTGTTTTGTTTTAGGAGATGAAAAGTGGAGATTGCATCAAATTGGGACATTATTGGTGAAAATCATGAATTTTCAAGAATGTGGACAAATTACTATAGTGGATAAGTCGAGATCATGCCTAATGCTAAATTTACTTGAAAAGTTGGAACTTAATTAGGAAACTTCTTTCCATCCCTTTTATGTAGGGATTTGAATTTGTTTTAGATAGACATCTTTGCAAGATAGTATTAGATTAGGTTTAAAGTAGGAAAACATTAAAAAGGGACATTCTTCACCTCTATAAATCAATCAATCGTTCTTCTTCTTACTTTTCTCTCAATTTTTCATCTTTCTTCTATTTTTGGTGTTGAAATTGAAGTCATGTGTGGCTAAACTCAATTATTCTAATTCAAGGGGATTCAAAACTCTAGTTGTAACCTTGTGAAATTTTGTTCTAAACTTTTATTCACGTTTTAATTCAAGTATTTCTTTTTTTGAGTTCTTATATTTCAATACAAGAAAATAAGACATTACTGACGGAAAAAATTTCGTAGTAAATTAGTGACAGAAATTGATTTTCCGTTGGTAAATTTTTCGAACAAAATGGTTTTTCCGATCTCTAAAATTTTCGTCAGTAAACGTGGAGGGAAATTATTCCCGAGATTTTCTTGATGGATTATAGCGACAGAATAGTAAATTCCATCGTAAAAATAGGCGACAATAGGTGGCAGGAAAATTATGCATCTCAATTACCGACGGGACCACAATTCTGTCAATAATACCGACAGAATTGTGGTTCTGTCAGTAAATGTCAGTTTTTCCAAAAATTAAAATAAAGTCATTTAGTTTAAAACCAAACGACGTCGTTTTGAATAACCTCATAATCCACCCGAAATCCCCCTTCTTCCTCCCCTCTTTCATTTTCTCTCTTCTTCCCTACTTCATAGTCGTCGATCCCTCTTCCTCCTAAGCATTCAATGTCGATTTTTGCTTGTTTTGGTCCATCGTGCGTTGTTTTCAGGTAAGTTTTCTCTTGGGTTTCTGATGCATCCAAAAAATTCGTTGTTAGTGTTGAACGTGGGTGGGTTTTCATGGATTGTGGGTATATGAATGTGGGTAGGGTTTTCTTGGATTGTGGGTATTATGCTTTTTTACCTAATGTCGTTAGTTTATTTGTTGTTTGAATGTGTTTTTATTGGTAAATAATGGAAAAATGTAGTGATTTTGTTATTAGTTAGAGATGAATTCGAGTTGCCTATGAATTGTTTGATAAAATGTCTCTTAGGGATGTTGGTGAGACTTGGTAAATGCCTAGACTTGGTTAATGCCTTGGAATCTAAAGGAGATGCCTAGACTTGGTTACATAAGACTTGAAATGTAAAATTAACAATTATATGGAAGGATTTCATATAATAGAATGAATTGGACAATTATATGGAAGGTGATATTCGTGAAACAATTAATGAGCATTTTTATGTATTAATATGGTAGAAGTTAAATATACTCTAATATTCAATTATGTAGATAATTGCATGAGATTTCTTAGTTATCCCAATGCTTACAATTTCTTCTAAGTTTGCTTTTTGTACTACTTGTTGAATAATGAATTCTTATCACAATTTATTTCATCCAATAACTTAAGAAGTATTGATGTATGTGAAGAGTGTTGATGCATGTCAAGAGTTGGTATATACTAAAATACTTTTATGACTTCAATAATTATCTCCATATGATTGTATATTTTGTTTTTTATATTATGACATACATAAATAATGTAGATATATATGTGGCTATTCATCATTTTAAAAGTTTACTCGAAGAAATATTTGATGACTAAATGTATATCTATATGTTAATAGTCGTGTATTTATTTAATCAATTTTTTTGGTATAATTATGTATGATTTCTATTATGAGTTCTTTTTAAATATAAAGTAAGTGATGT
The DNA here is from genome assembly GCA_027568915.1 of Erythroxylum roraimae. Classification (NCBI taxonomy): domain Eukaryota; kingdom Viridiplantae; phylum Streptophyta; class Magnoliopsida; order Malpighiales; family Erythroxylaceae; genus Erythroxylum; species Erythroxylum roraimae. Next base: position 4,976,920 of record JAOSBL010000006.1, on the reverse strand, counting down.
GAAGTGATGCCACATTGTATGACAATCTTCTTTTAGCTTCTTGTTAAATTATGCTCTTGGTTTTTATGTGTATCTCTAAAAACCAAATTGATATATTTGATCACTCCCTCTTTAGCTAATCTAGATATACTGATAATTAAAGAAATGGTAAACACTAAAATTTTCATTTGTTCAGTTAAAATGATAGTCTCTTGTTTTTATTATGACATATTTGTCTTGTTTTCTTTTAGGTAAAATTAAAAAGAAAAAGTATTGCATATCTTGTACAATAAAATCTATAATTGAAGTTTAAAAAATCTTTTTAAGAAGGAATTTATGAAGGTACTCAGATTGTTAATGTTTGAATATAACCTTTTGAAGAGATCATTGACACACCCGACTTGATAGAGACATAATAAGTTAAGGAAGTTGAAATCCTCCCATTAGTTTGATTTCTTTATGAAGATTCAGTACATGACTTGGAATGGAATAGTTGAGGTCATGTTTATTAGGAACTAGAACCTTGTTAGGTACCTGATATAGACATTTGTGAAAGAAGATAGTGATTTGAATTCACTACTTTACGGTTTTAACATTTTGAAAATTTAGTAAAATATAGTTCATCGTATGCACTTCCTTGCCTCCATAATGTTGAACTCATAAAGATAAATTGTTGAGTAAATCAAATTTTGTATAGCACACGTTATTGTAAACTTAACTATAAGATCCTATTTATAATATACTTGCTATATGTTAAAATGTTAAAAAGAATTTTGACAATTAACATTTTATAGGTATTTCAAGAAGTATCAAATTCCTTTCCTATTGAAATGTGTCAAACTTTGAGGGCCTATACTTATAGGGTAAAAGAAATAGAAATGATATGCAATCATACTGACATTGTCATCCCTAGTTATAACAATTAATTTGTATTTCCTATGAATATTTAAGTTAAAGATGAGCACAACTAAATAATAAATTAGTTATAAGGTGATTTTTAAATATATTAAAGATTTAAAGAATAATAAAATAAATTTTGAGTAAATTATTATGTGTGTGAGTGTGATGTAAGCTAATAATGCATTTTAAAATCAAGAAACATTATATTAAGTTCTAATTAAGCTATAATGTAATCTTAATAATAATTGAGTTGTATATGATTCCTATTTATTGGTAAAATAAGATGTATATAAGGTTTCTCTTATCCTAGATCTCTTTATTAAACTTGTATAAGGCTATGCCTATATTCTTTAATAATACAATTCTTTTAATGTATAAGGCTATTGCCTATAATACAATTCTTTATAATATAATTCAAAACTTATCAAAAGGTAGCTAATTGTTTATTGTCTTTTTTACATGCCATATTTTATGTTGAAGAGTGTCGATAATTGTCCAATCTCATCCGTCTTCTTTGCAGTTTGCGATTGTCCGTTTATCAAGGTAAGTCATTCAACTAAGTAATTTATAATGTGACTAGTTTTTTTTTATTCTTTGCGACTTTACCTCTAACAATGATTGATGAGTTAAAATCTAGAGTATATCTGAAAACAACATTACGTAATTGGGTTATCTTGGTGTAATTAAATCTTGCATAAATATAATTAGAAATGGTTATCTTGTTTTTGTATGTTTTACTTTAATAAATTATACAAATGTGTGTTGTTTTTTGGAATCGGTTATCTTGGTTTTGTTGTTTGGAATATTGTTAGAATGATTGATGGCTAAATTTACGAATTACATAAGTATTTACTACATGTTGAATTAGTTTGCATAATTATGGATGATTTGAGGCATAATAAACCCTTAAGATGGTATATAGGTTGAAAACCTATAATGCAGCTCCCATGAGGCTTATCGGTGAAAATTCTACAAGCCTAAAAGTTATAGCGAGAAATCCCTTTCTCGATTCACGGGTGTAAACAATGTCACGTATCATAGTGCTTGTTTAAAATCAAACTTTGGACATTAACTTGTAGGTTATTTGAGTTTTGGAAGTTAGTGTTGTTCATAACTAAAATACATATTAATACCTTTAGATTATACGAGGAATCGTTACGAGAGCTAATACCCAAAACAAGACATGATGATATCAATAAAGAAGTTGAAAGACACTTTCCTTGATGGTTCGAGAAATATGTAAGTTTTCATATCAAAATGTTTAGATAACATTATACTATTTAATATGATAAACTTTTTTTGTGTAGGCCTCAGAAAATCCAATAGAGAACAAGTTCAAATGTGATCTTACAAAAGGACCTTTGCGAACTGTTAAATCGTATCTGGTGTATTTTGTCAATGGATATAAATTTCATATAGAATATCATGGTCATAGCATAACAACAGTAAATAGTTTGCATATAGGGAGAATTGATGGATACTATGATAACATTATTAAGATACTTGAAATTAAGTACTTTGCATTGCCAATAAAACGGAGTGTGATATTTAAGTGTGAATGGTTTGATCCAACTCCTAATATTGGAACAAAAGTGTATAGCCAATATAATCTAGTTGAAATCAACCAGCGAAGAAGATTTAGACAATTTGAATGTTTTGTGTTGGTGATGCAAGCGATCCAGGTGTATTATGTTCCTTTTTCTAGCTTACGATGAGATAAGTAAGATTGGTTGGCCGTTTACAAAGTAAAACCTAAAGGTGTTTTTGAATTGCATGGAAAAGGAGAAAAATAAGAGAATTGATGGTGAAGCATTTCAGGAAGATGGTTATGAAATAAATACATATGTAACATATGACGAGAATGAACCTTTGAACGATCTAAATAATGAATATGTTGAAATTTCGTCTGAAGAGGATGAGAAGGGAGAGAGATTTGAAGAGGAGCCTGAGTTTATTTTAATTCTTCATAAAAAGAGGATGATGATGATTTTGATTTATAATTAAGAGCTGATAGCGATTAATTTGTGTCTGTAATAGAATATTATATGAATAAATCTATTATTGCATCAATAATATATTGTTATATATTGAATTTATATTGTTCTATTACTAGAATATTTAAGAAAATGTAAACTTTAGGTTAAAAATATGCCACCAAAGAGAAAACAAGATATGACAGGGCCAAGGTTAAGGTTACCACGATTCAAGGAGCTAGTGCTACTTTAGGTGAAGCATCACATTCTGCAGATGCTACACAATTAAGTGGTGTACGTCCAGCTACTGCACATCCATATGAGGCATCACCTTCTGTACCTGCTGCTACACCATCCAATAGCTCAGCTACATCATCCACCAGCCTTACACCATTCACCACCTTTATACTAACAGAGATATCAGGGGTAAAGATTGCAGATGAAGGAGGCAACTTCCAACCTGGAGTTAAGGGAGTTGATGGAATAACTTACATCACAATTGTTAACAGTTTGTAAGTAAATTTCTTAAAATTTTGTAATACATGATAACACCATAGGTATATACTGAAGTTATAAGTTTTAATTTGAAAATTATCTAAAATAACATATATATTAGGTTGGTTCCATTTGGAACGTGCTCAAGAAATATCTCATCCAAGTTCAAGGAGATAATAGATCTTGAGGGTTATATATGGAAGAATGTCTCTCAGGCGACAAAGGACTTTTATTATTAAGAGTTTGAGGTACACAAAATATATTCTTTAATCTTTTTTATTTTTCTAATTTTATACATTAATTAGATAAATATTGTCATTTATAAGTACTTATAGTATGTTTTTCTTTTTTCAGAAAGATTTTTTTTGGGATTCAAAATTTGATGCTGTAATTTATAAAGTATGGGAGAGGCGAGCTCTTACATGTTATAGAGACTTTCTTGCTTTGATACACAAGAATGCTATACGACCACTATATATATCTGAAGAAATATGAAGTCGTTGGTAGTAGTATTGGGTATCACTCGAGGCAATGTCTGTTTCAACGCATAATTCTGCAAACAGACATAGAGGACCGAATGGAAAGAGTCTACTCGTACACACTAGAGGATCTATGACCCACCAGGAGTATGCAGACAAACTTGTAAGTATCAAAATTTTACACTTATATTTTGATTTTTGTACTTTGATGTATAAATTTTCATTTTAATTTAATTTGATGCATGGTGCCATTAATGGTTGTGTTGTTGATGTATGAAATTTAAAATGAAAATATGTGTATTATGGAGAATAATAATGTTATAAATGTCTGGTGCCATTAATGGTTGTGTTGTTGAGTTTAATTTTTTTGTCTAACAAGGGGTAAATATAAAAATAGAGGAAATTATGTCTATTTTTTTGTAAATTATAGTACACTTATAATAATTTATTCTAATGCAGGAAAAGTCTATGGGCACGAAGCCTACACCACACCAGCTCTTTTGACACGCTCACGCCAAGAAGCATGATGGTGTGACCTTCGTCAATACTCATTACAAACAACTTCATGTATGTTAAATGTATCATATAATATTAATTCTTAAAAACTATCACTTATTAACATAAACAATTATAATGCTAGGACTAAATACAAGAAAGCATTGAACGACAGTTTCAGAAATTTGAAACTATTGATGAGAATCAGGCATATCTTGATGTAGTGGGTGTTAGGGAGCTTCGTGGAAGGATTTTTCGTCTTAGGTTTATTTGTAAACACATGTTATTCGCAATCCTCCACATCCACTACAGCTACATCTAGTAGGCATCTGCATCAAATGAAAGAGTCATTCAGCTTGAGAGCACAATAGAGAGGCTGGCAACTCAGTTGCAATAGTCGGTGGAGTACATAGCCCAACTTCGTAATGAGATGAATCAGTTGAAGGGGAGGAACAAGATCTCATCGCAGCAGTCAGACCATCCTCCTTTACCACCGACATAACTTAGATGGATAAGTGAATATATTTGATGCTTTGCTACTTTTAATTTTTTGTATAAATTCTTAATATATAGTTATTTTCAAGATACTTATTCGTGTAAATTATATCTGTTTATTATATTACCATTAATGACGATAATATTGACTTTATATTTATCAATTAATGTTATATTATTTACAGAAATTAAATGTAAAAATAATAATAAAACTATTAACAGAAAACTTGGGCATGAAGAGAGAAATGACGGGTGAAATTTCCCGATGGTTTACAATAATCTATCGCTAATTACCGATGAAGTAATATATTTTGTCTTAAATTTGTTATTCCATAGGTATTTTAGCAACGAATAATTGTTATTCCGTCAGTAAAATACTCTGACGGAAATTGTTTTCCGTCGGTAATAGAAAACATTTTATGTTGCTATATTTTTACTGATGGAGTAACAAAATTTCGTCCCTAAAATTTACCTATGACCGTTTCTTAGACGACTTTTTCTGTCGGTAAATTTGTTTCCCAAAGGAATGACTTTATTTTTCATCGGTAACTTTTGTCGCTAAAATTTAATTTTCTTGTGGTGTTTGATGAGTGATTAATATTGATTAATCTGACAAATTAATTTAATGTTAATTATTTTATAGCTATCTATGAATTCAATGATCTATAATTATCACGAAGGATTGGTATAAGTAGCAAATAGGTTATTTATTAATTTTCATATTTAACTTATGATAAACAAAAAAAATAAGTTGCAGCTATCTTGATTATTTAATTTTGGATTTAGTCTTTTTCACTAAGCTTATTGTTATCTTTTAATTGATATGGAATGGTATCATACCTAGTCAATTGATGGTAAGCTTTGGTTTAGATATTGGGTTTGAACCAATTAATTTAGAAAAAAATTGAGACTTATTATGACTATCCTAATATGTTTCAGACTAATTGCTTGAATTGTAAATATTATTCTTTTTAAACCAATGATCAATATTACAATTAGACGAGATCTTTTACTTAAATCGGAGTTTGGTATGTACTTTAGTCCCCAATCTACTTTCCTAACATAAAGAAACTAGTTGAAGCAAAAAACAATGTCAAGCCACAATACTAGCAAAGAAGCAATAAATCTTGTAAGCAAGTTGCATAATTAATGAAGCCACGAGAATAGTTTGTTCCCCTTAATTAATAATTAGTGATAAGACAACACTTAAAAAGTAGCATTTATTTTAATTCCATACTTTCTTTCTTCTAATGTTTCCATGCAACTTACTTAATCGAAAAAGATTTAAGGGTAACTAAATTTAAAGTTAAATAATTTATAAAGTAATAAATTTAAAGCTAAATTAATTTATGAAGATAAATATTAACTTTTTATTTATGTATGAGGTGTTCTATACTTCATTTTTCAAAAAAGTCTTTCAAATAATATAATTATTTAATTTGTTTTTTTGAAAGATGTAAAAAAATTTTAAAGATGATAATTATTTAGTATGTACCATACCCTTCCTTAGCGGATTTGCAAATTAAAGACAAATTTGATGATCTGCTTATTGATATGTTTGAGAAATATTTTGTGTTAATTCGATGTCCAGTCTTTATTGAATTAACTAGGGAGTTTTATACTACCTTTAAATTTAATAAACCAGATAATTTTACTTTAAGTAGTCTTAATGTTGTACAATACAAATTAATAGGAGTCAAAATCAAATAGAGTACACTAATTTTAATTTATTCTTACAGCTAATAGATGAAGAATATGCTAATTTGACACGGTATAAAGAATATGTCATTGATTATGGCGAGTTTAATTCTTTTCAAGCATGGAAATTAACATCTTCTGACCTGTTTACTTATCATCTAAGTAAATCTAAAAGTAGTTATCTTAATGAGATGGAGTGGATTTATATGTAGCGTTTCTTTGTCTTTAGTTTTTCAAGCTTGAAGGTTATAGCGTATACTTACACTAAAGCCGAGTTATTCTTTATTTGATGTATGGGGAACAAAGAACGAGTCAATTTAGGTTCTTGGTTGACAATGCAATTTAACATTGTTCTATCTTTTAACAAGAATTTATATCTTGGTTCCCTTATCACTCATTTGGCTATTAATATGAATTTGCTTAATATGGCTAACACTAATATGCATATGGCTTGTGAGATGGAAACTTTGGATAGGTTTTTTTTAAGCAAGATGGGAATAATTGAGCAATAAAGAAAAACTTTTCATTTTATACCACGCGATCGTCCCCAAAGAGGTTCATCATCAACACAATAAGAGGATTATGACGTTCCACCACCTTTGTATCTTTTGGCTCCACCAATCCAACATAAGTATCATTTTCGGTTAGAAATATTGGAACACAAAATTTCTAAAATTGGGAAGAATTTGGATGCTCTACTCCAATTCATAGGGGTGGTACCTCCATCTCAACCAACACCATAGTACATCTACTTTCTGATACTCACATCTTAGGGGAGTCCTCTATTCTGTGCTTTATTTATGTTGATTATTTTTGTGAGATGTGAGTATCTTATGCATACATTAGGTCAATGTATGATTTAGGTGTGGTGGTGCGAGTGTTTATATTATGATGAAGTTTGTGGCTTTGCTTGGACTTATGATACTATGATTCATATATTGATTATTCCTCGCGATAGCCTCATAATTTTCTAATTGTTGTTTATAAATAATCCTTAAGTTAGGGTACATTTTTAGTTTAAGAAATAATGCATGAGAGAGACAAGCATGATTAGTATTTTTCATTAAATTATTTTAAGTATCTCATTGATTTTTTTGATTGAAAGTGTGCAAGACTTGATACATTTTAGTGAGCTTTGAACCTAAAAGCATTCATCACAAATGTGTTCATACTTACCTTTTTTGTTGCCTGTTATCAAACATAGCTTATTTATGCTAGAACTTGCTTTTGAATATGTGTTGAGATGACGATTTTGATGAATTTGTGTATAAAGATGATAAGGGCACTTAAGATAACAATTTTTGGACCAAAACAAGCCTACCTTACTTTTATTTCTACAAAACCAATTTGAGCCTTATCTTTTCTTTTCTTGCATAATAACCTTGTTACAAGCCAAATTTACCCTTCTTTTGTTAATGTCTTTAACAAGTTTTAGCCCCAAAATTGAAGGAATTGTTTAAAGCTTATTTGCATAGGATTTTGAGTATTTCCATAAAAAGTAAATTAGTTTATTCAAGTTGCATTGCTTTGATTTTTTTTATTTTCTTTAATAAAATTGGAGTGATTATTAAAAAAACAAAATCTCCTCTTTTATGTTCTTGTTTATAAAAAAAGAGAAAAAAGAAAGAAAAATATAAAAAGAAAAAAATTATTGAAAAGGATGTTATTTAAATCAAGTGAATTTTGGATTGATTTAAATTGAAACTTATGTGGATAGGTTTGAATAACTTCCTTCAATTTACTTAACCTAAAAACATTTTTTTTATCATACCTTACCTAAGCCACGTGACATCCCTTATCAAGTGCCTTTGCATTAAGCTCATTTTATTAAGTGGTGGAGATATGATTCTTAAGCAAGCTTATGGAAATAACTTGCTATGCTTTAATTTCAGAGCTCAATAAACCCTAAACACTTTGAGTGTATAAAGTGAATTCCTTGAGAGAGTGTCGAGCAGCCTTGTTTCATTTAATTTTGATAGAATTGATGAGATACTATGTTTAAATTCTAACAATGTGTCCTACGAGTGCTTATTTTCTCGATTGTTATTTTATCCTAAACCTTTAATGTGAATTAGCTTTTAGATATTTTTGGATAACAAGAAAGGAGATGGGAGGTTATTATGAAGATAATTGATGTATGTTTGAGGACAAGCACGAGTCCGGTGTGGGGGAAATATATTTTGGTGCATAAATAGGAAAATTAATGTTTGTTTTGTTTTAAGAGATGAAAAGTGGAGATTGCATCAAATTTGGACATTATTGGTGAAAATCATGAATTTTGGAGAATGTGGACAAATTACTATAGTGGATAAGGCGAGATCATGCCTAATGCTAGATTTACTTGAAAAATTGAAATTTAATTAGGAAACTTCTTTCCATCCCTTTTATACAGGGATTTGAATTTGTTTTAGATAGGCATCTTGGCAAGATAGTATTAGATTAGGTTTATAATAGGAAAACATTAAAGAGGGAAGTTCTTCACCTCTACAAATCAATCAATCGTTCTTCTTCTTACTTTTCTCTCGAATTTTCATCTTTCTTCTATTTTTAGTGTTGAAACTGAAGTCATGTGTGGCTAAACTCAATTATTCTGATTCAAGGGGATTCAAAACTCTAGTTGTAACCTTATAAAATAAAGTTTTGTTCTAAACTTTTATTTACGTTTTAATTCAAGTATTTCTTGTTTTGAATTTTTATATTTCAATACAAGAAAATAACACATTACTGACGGAAAAATTTTTGTCGTAAATTAGTGATGGAAATTTATTTTCTATTGGTAAATTTGTCGAAAAAATGATTTTTTGCGATCGTCAAAATTTTTGTCAATAAACGTGGTGGGAAATTATTCCCAAAATTTTCTTGACGGATTATAGCGACATAATAGTAAATTCCATCATAAAAATAGGCGACAATAGGTGGTAGGAAAATTATGCATCTAAATTACCGATATAACCACAATTTTGTCGATTTCTCCAAAAATTAAAATGACGTTATTTGGTTTGCATAGTTAATGAAGCCATGAGTATAGTTTGTTCCCCTTAATTAATAACCAGTGATAAGACAACACTTAAAAGGTAGCATTTATTTTAATTCCATACTTTCTTTCTTCTAATGTTTCCATGCAACTTACTTAATCGAAAAAGATTTCAGGGTAACTAAATTTAAAGTTAAATAATTTATAAAGTAATAAATTTAAAGCTAAATTACTTTATTAAGATAATTATTAACTTTTTATTTATGTATGAGGTGTTCTATACTTCCTTTTTCAAAAAAGTCTTTCAAATAATATAATTATTTAATTTGTTTTTTTGAAAGATGATTTTTTTTAAAGATGATAATTATTTAATACGACTGATATAAATTTCGGTCACTTATATATAACTTTTCAATCACAAGTACATTATTATGATTAAAACATTGACGTATATTTTTTTATTAACTAAGAAACATATTGAAATTTGAAATTTCTTTTTTAATTTAAATATTTTATCCATAATAAATATGTTTTATAAATTAAATATATCTTAAATTTAAAGAATAAAAAATTACAGTGTCAAAATTTTTAGAATTTTTTCAGTTCAGTGAAAATATTTTAAATTTTAAATTTAATTTTTAAAATTCATATAACTCAAGTTAAAAAGTTAACTCTATGAGCTTTTAATATGCCTAATGGAGCAACCTTTCGACGTAACATTTGGACATCCACATTACAATATTGTAGACAATTTGTATATGATCTTTTAATTATTTTTTTATGATTCACAAGCCTCACATAATTTCTTTGGGTGATTTTACCATGTCCTACTAATATTTGAGGCCTATGAAGAGTTGATGTCATAAATTTTGACTTTGTCTTAAAAATGGAGCTCCTTTCGTTTGTTGTTTGCTCTGTGAGTTGGAAGTAAACGAAATAATTCTACCACATTTATGTATCGTATCTATTTTTTTAAATATTCAATAGCAATTATGTTCATTTTTTATGACATTTATCATGTTTCTAGTATGAAATTGAGCGCCGATTTTCTTTATTCTAGTGTCTCACACCTTATATGTTCAATTTATTTTTAAAGTAAGTTGGAATAACAAGTGGTAAAAGCAAGTTACAAACCTAAATACTCTAGTTTGTTCTAGATTTTGGTTATTAACCTTTTCATTTTGGCTTTTTTCTTTCAATCTCTTACAGTGCACGTTAGTGTACTTAAATTTTCTGTCTATTGCTTAGTTGATTCTTCCTTGTTTTGATTCTTCAACTTTAAGTGTATATTATCAACTAAGTATGTATGATTGTTCATTATTGATAGTATGTGAACATAAGTTTGAAAATATATTATGTATAGAAGTTAGATAAGATTAGACTTTAGTAACATTTCATAAGGTTTAGTGATAAAAAAAATGGTGATTGTTTTATACGAGTAGTATTTGGTTTATATAAACTATGTATGCTTAATATAACATTGAAATTTGTATATAAAAGGTAAATGGTGATGGGTGGTTAGGATGGGAAATTAACTTTATTTTATATTGAAAAGTTTGTTTACGAGGAAGATATGGAATATGTGGGTTAAGATATTAAAAGTTATGACATTGAAATTTATAGGTTTTATCATTAGGACCATGAGAGGATGCTCAAGAAGCAAATAGATTTATATATATATGGTGTTAAGTGGTTTAAATAATAGGTTGATTAAGGTGATAAGATGATATTTGGTTATGTTAATTAAACTTATCTCTTTTATTTTGACTATATTTTGGTGCTTAAATAAGATAATGAATATTTATTTTGTTTTAAAAGGTAACATGTTGGATCCCGTTTCCAGAACCCAACTCTTGCGAAGACATGAAGCGTGATGCGTGCATATTACCTTGAAGAGTTATCTCATTAGCCATCATTTTTTTTCCATAACATCCCAAAAATTTACTCACAACTTATTCAATGGTGTGCCCATACTAACCAATCACCTTGCTTGAACTCATTTCTCCTGCTTGCGGACAGAATTGGGAAAACTTACAACCTTAATTTCAATTTGACTTCTTCAAATAAATCATAGCTCTATGTCTCTTGTTTATTTTGAATCAAAAATCACCTCAATCGGAGTTCTATAGCTCAAGATATCAT
>JAOSBL010000006.1:4929385-4964839 GCA_027568915.1 Erythroxylum roraimae | reverse complement strand
TTAGATCCAGCTCGAAATCAACCAAAAACAACCAAAAAAATCAACCACGGACGGAGGTGAGCGCGGAGAAGAGGAGAATACCTTGACCAAAACTGCCGAAGAAGACAACACCAGAGATGCACCAGCTCGACGGCGAACACGCAGCTCCACACGACAGCGAACAGAGACAGACGGGGCAGATGGAAGAGGAAGAACGACGAAGCAGTAAGTGCGGGGTTTTAATCCGGTTATCAAATAACCGGTTCGTCAGAAAACCGGCCGGTTCTCTGATAAACCGGCCGGTTTTTATATTTAAGGGTTATTAACTAAAACCGAACCGGACACTTGGCTGGTTCAGACCATTTCCGGTCGGACCGGCCGGTCCGGTTCAGTTTTTAAACCCTTGTTTAAATGTTGAAGAGCGTTTAAGACATAAATCAAATTTATAGATTCAACCTTCATAAGGTAAAGATTGAGATTCAACTTGGCATATTGTTTAATGATTCTAACCAATTCATGAGAGCCAAATGTGTAAGTAAGTACTAAATCATACATTTAAGCTAACTTGGTGAGAGATTTAAATAGCTTATAATTAAATATTTTTAATATTTTTGGTCATTTTTAATTTAGGCACCATTGGTATTGTGGATTAGCTATTCACATATATACATGAAGATAAAAGTTCTTTAGCAAAAGCAAACATGTAATCCTATTTTTTATTAACAAAAGCGTGGGTACAAAGTGACTTCCTAGTAATTACTTCAATGACCTCCCATGACTCACTATATGGAAGCTAGCAAATGTTTGTTTAGAAAGATTTAAGACTCGATGTTGGGTGCAATATTTGTTATAGGGGTAGAAAGTTTGTGATAGAGGAAATGTAATGAGGTGTAAAAGCATAATATGACAAGTAGTGAGATCACATGAAAGAACTTTTAAGGTTAAATCCTGGTAATAAAGATGAATTGGTTGTTGAAAGGTCATCACTTAAAGATGATTTAGAGCTATAATTTGATATAATGTATGCATTTTAAATGTTGCAAGAAATGGTTCTTAACTAGTTGTAGAAGGTTGATCAGGCTAGATGGTTACTTTAAGGTTGATCGGACTAGATGGTTACTTTCTTAAAGGTATTATAGAAGGTGAGTTATTGACAACAGTAGAAAGAGATGAAAATAATCAAATGTTTCATGTGATATGAGAAATAGTTCATATTAAAACAATAGGCAATTAGATTTGGTTTTTATAGCCGTTGAAGAAAGACTTGGATTTAAAAGATAAAGATGGATGGATATTGATTTTTGATCAATAAAAGATTTAGTATGAACTTTATTAGCTTTTATAACATGAATTTTCTCATGTTAGTTTTTTACTAAATTTTATCAATTGAATGTTAAGTGAAGGCACTTTATAGGCAGTTCCTAAGGTTTGAACTAAGGTCTTATGGAAGACAAATGTTTGTTAAGTGGAGAAAGAGGGATCATAAACAACTCAAATTAGAAAGACTATTCTGCAATGTTGTAAGTCATCAAAAAACTTGACTTAAATTATTAAAAGCATATTTCAGCTATTCATTCAAGTGTAATATTGGGGATAATAATCTTTGTGAAGCAGTTAATGAAATTATTGTTGAAGTTTGGACAAATAAAATTATCACATTGCTTGAGAAAATTAAGGTGTTTTCATAAAGAGATTAGTAAAAAATAGAAACATGGCATGTAAGTGGATAGACTACATTGATTCAAGAATTAAAAACAAATTGAGAGTTAATAAGGAGTTAAGTATTGATTATGAATTTAAGAGTAATAGTACTAGTGGATTTGAAGTAATATAGAAAAAGAATTAAGCATGTTGTGAATTTGAGACATAAGACATGTAGCTCAAGGAGAGAGATTTTAGCCTAAAACTGAACATGGACCACTATTATTACCTTTGTTTAGAAAAATACCAGGAAGGCTAAAGAAGAATAAAAGAAAGGAGAATTGAATGAATTTCACTAAAGACAATAAGTTGTCAAGGATATGAATAAAAATGACTTGTCAAATATATCTCTAATAAAAATATAATAACACTATATGTCCAATGAAAAGTGTCACAACAAGCATTTTTAATGAAGGCAGAGATGATAATATCTCCTTGGGTGATCTTAGCAAGTTTGAGAATTTTCGTAGCTTCACTTGTTGTCAACAAATTACAAGAGAAGAAATTAAAGGAGTTTTGAGGAAGATAAAGAGTGAAAAGATAATAGGACCTGATGAACTATCCATAAAGGTGTGGAAGATTCTAAGAAAATAGAGTCTTAATTAGTTAGCTAAGCTTTTTTGTGTGATCTTCAAGTCTGTCAAAATGTTAGATGAGTGGGACTTAGCAAGCTAATCCCCCTCTTCAATAACAAATAGGACATCCAAAGTTGTAAAAACTATGAACGCATCAAATTACTTAGTCATAATATGAAGTTATAGGAGAGGCCGATTGAGAAAAGAGTAAGAAAGGGTGTACCTATTTGAGGAACTAATTTGGTTTCAAGCCAGGAAAGTCCACGATAGAAGCTATACACCTCCTTAGATAATTAATGGAATATTACAAGTAAAGACAACAGGAATTATACATGGTTTTCATTGGTTTTCATTAACTTAGAGAAGACTTATAACAAGGTACCTAGAGAAGTCATGTGTAGAAGTTTAGAAGTTAAAAGAGTTCATATGATATATATATTGGTTATTAGGGATATGTATGAAAGTGTTAAGACTAAAGTAAGGATAACAAGAGGACATAGAAAACGTTTCTCTATCAATATCGGGTTACACCAAAGATCCTCATTGAGCCCCTTTCTATCTATGGTAATGATGGATAAGCTGATCAAGAATATTTAAAGAGATATGTCTTAGTGTATGTTATTTATTGATGATATTGTTTTAGTAGATGAGATAAAAAAGATGTCAATCAAGCTAAAATTTTATAAGATATATTAGAGTCGAAAATTTTAAATGCATCAAAATTAATATTGAGTATTTAGAATATGATTTTTTAAGCGGGTAACATCTGATGTGAAAATAAAGATTACTTAGTCATACCACGTAAAGATTATTTTAGATACCTTATGTCTTCATCCAATTCCAAAATAATGAAGTAGATGAAAGGTCATCTTATCAAGTAGGCCAGTTAAATAGAGATTTGCATCAAAGAGTTGTCCGTGATAAGAAGAAACTGTTTAAGCTCAAAAGAAATTGTCCCTCCCGCCACGTACTTTCCATTGACAAGACATAAATCGAATTGTCCAGAAACTGATACGTTCATCGAGGGAAGAGAGAGAGAGCAGCTGGTAAATGAGGACACGGTTGTCGGAAATTGAGGACGAAGATGAGCTCGACGAGGAACCAGGGGAAGTGATCGAATCGGCGCCGCCTCTCAAAGTAGGTGAAGAGAGAGAGCTTAATAACTCTGGAATCAAGAAGCTGCTACTCCAAAAGGGGGTTGGCTGGGAGACCCCTGAGTTCAACGATGAAGTTACTGGTAACCACATATATGCATGAATAAGATCCTTTATTCATACTCGCAAATGTCTGTGATATGCGTTTAATCTGTTTCTATGATGCATTACATTTCTAGTTTTAATGGAATGAGTTTAAAATGCAGTTCATTACGTGGGAACTTTGCTTGATGGGACGAAGTTCGACTCTACAAGAGATAGAAATGTACCGGTCACTCTCAAACTGGGTAAAGGTGAGACATTTTTGTATCTTCTTGGGGTTGGTTGAATTCGGTAGTTTTAGTTGGTTCTTTGTTTTTGCTTGATTTTTCTGTGTTTTTTACAGGTGAAGTGGTGACTGGGTTGGATCATGGAGTTATTACCATGAAAAAGGGTGAACGCTCGTTGCTTACATTACCTCCTGAGATGGGCTATGGAGTTGCTGGTCGGGAGGGCGTGCCTCCAAATTCGGTTGTTCAATTTGAGGTTGAATTGGTTTCTTGGATAACAGTGGTGGATGTGACCAAAGATGGTGGTGTTATTAAGAAAATTATAGAGAAGGGACAGAGGATGGAGCATCCCGGTGACTTAGATGAAGTTCTTGGTACATTGAACTTTGGTTATGTATATGCTTTTGTTTCCTTGTTGATCTTAATGTGTCCCAGCAGACTGATGTGGTTTGGTTTTGATGCAGTGAAGTATCAGGTGACCCTTGCTGATGGTACAATTGTTGCCAGTACACCGGAGGAAGGGATTGAATTTCATGTTAAAGATGGTAATGCTTATGAATAGAATTATATGGTAAATATTTCACAATATCAGTCATTTCTGGATGATGCTGATCTCTGCAGACTGTTGACTAATCATTATATTTAATACAGACCATCTGTTTCCCGCATTGCCGAAAGCTATCATAACCATGAAAGGAGGAGAGAAGGTTAAAGTAATTGTTCAGAGTCAATGTACGTGGCACCACTGTTGTAAATAAATATCCTATACCCTATATCTCATTCGTCTTTTGTTTTCTTCTATGATGTATATGTATTAATTTCAAATTAGTAGTTTTAGTTAATTTTGATTGGATTAATTCCAGTATTGAACAGTAATAAACAATTGTGTGATCTTAAAGGGGGGGCAAAACTCATGGTATTTGTCTTTTAAGTTATAGCTGACATCTCTAGTTTCATTATCTTTCCTATTATGATATAGAAGTTAGGAGATTTTTGCTTGTGGGTGAGCTTCAAGAAAGTTTTTTTTTCTTAATCAATGTGGAGTTGAAAAGGTAACCATCTTTACGGTGTTCAAAACTAATATTCAATTTCATTTCTGCAAGTAATGGCTTAACAAGCCACCCTTTGGAGTTGTTATGATTCATTGACGTTGCTGCAACATTCTCTTACACTGTGTGTAAATTGTAATGCAAAGTCAATATCAGAAGTTGATCTATCCCTTTCCTGCTGACATTTCTGTCTGTTGAGACTTTATTTTATGTGTTCCCAAAGCTGCTAGCCTATTGTATAGGTAGTTAAGTTATGTCCTTATTTGTATATTCATTTCTGGCATATAACTGTGTTTATGATTGTCCTAATGTGGGATTTGGGCACAAGACGCAATTATAGCTGTCCAAGTTCTGTTGTCGTCATGGTATGGCAATTTGTATCTAGTTGGAGTTTCAACTCATGTAAATCATTAAGTTGGTTGCTATCCAAGGGCCTTCATGCTTATACCTTTAAGTGGGAAAAAAATGCAGATGCTTTTGGGGAAGAAGGGAAAGATGTTGGTGATGGGATCATTCATCCAATTCCACCAAATTCTGTAGTGAACCTTGATTTGGAGTTGGTCTCCTTTAAGCCTGTTGTTGATGTCACTGGCGATGGCAAGGTATTTAAAAAGATTCTGAAAGAGGGAGAGGGAACCTTGTTTGCAAATGAAGGTGCATCTGTGAATGGTAAGTGCATTGATTAATACTTGCTGTTATTTGAGCAACTACCTTTGTGGCATTTCATACTGCTTACGTGGATCCTCTATGATGGAATCAACAGTAAGTGAAGGCTTTAAGTTTCATATTATTAGTAGAAGAGAATCTATACATTTCATATGTAGTGAGATAATCTGCCAATTAATTTTGTTGGAAGTTTTCTCATGAAAAGTGTAGCTTCCTAAATTGGTAATAGATGATTGTACCTTGACCAACAATGTTTATCGTTTAGATACTCATTTCATGGTGCAGTTAGCTATACGGCTAAGTTACAAGATGGAACTATATTTGAAAAGAAAGGAATTGATGGAGAGCAGCCTTTGCAATTTCTGACAGATGAAGGTTAGTTTATCTCATATGCCTTTTTTACTTTGGTCATTAAGAATATCTGGGAATGAAATACCTTTGCTTTTATATATGTAGAACAAGTTATCTCTGGTTTAGACAGAGCAGCAGCAACAATGAAGAAAGGCGAGCAGGCAATCATAACCATAAGTCCTGAATATGGTTTTGGAGGTGTTGAAGTGAAGAAAGATCTTGCTACTGTGCCTCCAAATTCATTGTTGGTTTATGAAGCTGAAATGTTAGATTTTGTGAAGGTACTGCTTGTGTGATTATGCAGTATAGTAAAAAGAGTATGCTCGGCTATCTTTGCAATGAGCATGTAATACACAGTACTCACTAACTCTGCATCCTTCCATACCTCTTCAACCTAAACAACTGTTGAGGTGTTTTATTATGTAACGTGGGTCATCCTATCTGTATATTTTCTGACGGTTGATTAACAGGAGAAAGCAGCGTGGGAGATGAATAATCAGGAGAAAATTGAGGCCGCTGGAAGGAAAAAGGAAGAAGGAAATCTATTATTTAAAGGTGAAAAATATGAACGAGCATGGAAGAAGTATGATAAGGTAACTTGGTTTTTAGAAATTTGGAAAATTTCCCAAATGATGTTCCCTAGGTGTAAATGTTCAGAAATTTCGAGTACTTTTCGAGTAACGTTTTTCTCATTCCATCAGGCGGCTGACTATGTTGGAGAAGAATCATCCTTTGGGGATGATGAGGAAAAGCTAGTTAAAGCATTAAGAGTATCTTGCTGGCTGAATGGTGCTGCTTGTTGTCTTAAACTTGTTGATTTTCCCAAAGCAATTGAACTATGTTCAAAGGTAAGTGCTAAATTTGAAAGCATTTTCAATATCTTTCTAGAATTTTTAAAAGCAAATCACCAAATAGTTTATTTGTCACACATTTGGGTGTGACTTATGGAAGTATTTTGCTGTTGACGCCGGTGAATGCTGAGATATCTTTGTGCATGGGATCTCCCAAGTTTACTAACAGTATTATGATGATTATTGATGCTCCTCAGGTTCTAAATATTGAGTTCACCAATGTAAAAGCTCTGTACAGGAGGGCACAAGCATACATACAAACTGCTGATCTCTTCCTTGCTGAATTGGACATCAAGAAAGCTCTTGAGGTGGACCCTCATAATAGGTATTGGAAGACATTATTACTGCTAAATTTAAAAAAAATGCACCATCTTGTATCATTCACTTTTATTGTTCCCTTTTCAGAGAGATCAAGTCACTTCAAAAGAGTCTGAAACAACTTCAGGTTGAAAGCAACAAGAGGGATGCAAAGCTTTACTCAAAAATGTTTTCCCGAATGTCGACTGACCCACCTCTGGTTACAAAGGTATGTGATTGTACTGTCACTGAAAATTTACTTCGATACTTGCACTTCAAAATCTATTGTTAATACTTGTGGGGCCGTTGTTGACATTTCTGGTAGAAATTGAAAGTTGAGAGAGTAGAGGATGAAAAGAGATGAAGAAACCATCGTTATGGACATGGAGAAAGTTGCTGATAGTTCAGGTCCTGAAAACAGAATGATTGTGGACACCTGTTGAAGAATTACCTTGATATGGCGGTACTTTAAGTATAGTTTTCTTCTTTGGTTACAAGAAAGCATGAAAAAGAGATAGTCGAGCATTTACATCCATGTAATGGTGATTTTGGCCATAAAAGGAAGGATTATTAGCTGTGTATCTTAAGCTAATTTTTTTGTCATTGGCATTTCACAAAGAACATGTACTTTGTTTTGTAACATCTTCAAATAAGGTGTTCATTACTTTAAAACATACTTTTTCCTATAATTGTCCCTAGTTTTAGTTTTTCTGGTATTTACGAGGATGTTTCTGACATTGGATAGGGAACTGAATTGACTATCACCTTTCAAGGTACTCTTTAACACCAATTGAGCGGTAGGAGCACCCTGTCCCATGATTCAACCCTATGCTATTTAGGCTCTTGTTGTAATCAGCTATTTCATTATTTGTTAATTGATTTTAATAACGGTTATTTAAGAGTTGATTATATTTGTTGATTTAACTTGTACATATTATTAGATGTTTATTAAAGATATTTGATAAAATTAGTTATTTATTATTAATTGATGTTTAATAAAATTAGTTATTTAGTATTAACTGTTTAAGTGTAAAATGACTTATAAGGGTATGACGTAAAAAAAAAGAATTTAAAAAACTATGATTAAATATTTAATTTTACAAAAATTTAAGTTTTTATCTCTAATAAAAAATGTAAAATTTTTAAAAAACTTTGTCATCATAATATATATTTTTTATTTTGTAATCAAAAAATTAATCATTATAGCATAATTCAAATTATGAAAGAAGGATATAATTAATTTTTTATCTATTAATTTTTAGTTGATCATTAAATTTTTTTTCTTATAGAATTTTTAGAAATTAATTTATTAAAGTTAAATAAGCTAATTAATAAGTCATTTATTAAATATATCAATAGTTTTTTAAGATAATTAAAAAGTTAACTTTTAGTCGATAAATTAAAAAATAGCTTATCAGTTGTTTACTAAACACCTCGGTCATATATTTACGTGGACTTTATATAAATATGTAGATAAAATTTAATAAAAGAAAGATAAAAACTAATTAATCAATGGTAACATAAAAAAAGATAGAAACTGATTAATCTTAACAGTTCGTCTGATCTCCTAATTTATATTACATAAAATGTCTGACATAATCTTAAAAAATGGTAAAAGTCTGACATAATCCCAGAAAAAGGAGTTCAGATTATCAACGGGTTAATCTTTATTAACTCATCTCGTCAAGGAGGTTGACAATCGGTTCCCAATTACGATGGCTGAGCTGTTGATAACATGTTTTTTATTTTATTATCATCATTACACTGATACACTCTATGATTTATTTTTGTTTTTGTCGCTTACTAACAAATTAGCAAAAGACAAAATCAAGTGAAGCCTCCTTACCTAATTGTAAAGAATATTTTATCTACCATTGAAATTGATGAACAAAAATGAGTAGCAAAGTCCAAAGGAAGAGGCAGCTCCTAGTCCTACCCCCTCCCAAGTGTTCTGTTTTTGTTCTTGGACTCGTTCAGCTCCACTGGAAACTACTACATATAGATGAATTTTCTTTTCTTTTCATGTCACATGTGCGAACGAAGGGGTCCATTTCCAATATTATCAAAACATGATACTATCCTACACCTCCATATTAACCAGAACCCTAGTCCCGTGGACTACACACCAAAATGGACCACCAACTTGAAATTATTAAGAAACAACAGGCTGCAACAATTTGCAATTGGCCAAAATTTCCCAATTTTGTCTTCTTAGTCATAAAATATAGGTCGATACCTTTGTTTTCTAGCGAAATGCATGACTCGTGTTTGGTTCTAAACTGCAGCACTCTTACTCTTGCTCCTGTCGCCTTATCACAACTGTACTTCTTTTATTACAAACCTCACACTATAGTTCGTTTTCGTCAAAGTTGCAATCCCTTACGGCTTCTCCATAATTATCGCCAGAATACTATATATGCGTGAAGTTGCATTCTATTGTTGAAAAAAGACAAGCAAACACTTGGTCATGGCAACCTCCAGAATCATGAACAACCCGAGCTTTTATGTTTTGTTTATGTTGTTACACTGTTGGCTGCAACTAGCAGCGTCTTCATTGGTTAATCAGCTTCCTGGTTTTCAAGGGCCACTTCCTTTTCATTTTGAAACTGGGTTAGTTTTGTTATCTTAGTTTCGGGAAGATGGTATAGTGATCAGAGTTATAGCAGGAAGTTGGTTACTTACAGTTTGTAAAATGGGCAATTTTCAGTTATATTGGTGTCGGAGAATCAGAGGACGTGCAGCTCTTCTACTACTTTGTCAAGTCAGAAAGGAATGCTACAGAAGACCCTCTCGTATTCTGGTTGACTGGCGGCCCTGGATGTTCTGGCTTCTCAGGTCTTGTTTTTGAAATTGGTAAGGATTATAAGAACCAAGTTGCTTTGTTTGAGTCAAGTTTCTGTATGGTTTGCTAATGAACTGAGCGAGTTCTACTCGTTTTTTAAAGGTCTTCTTTTTGTATAATACCTTATAACAATTTGGATTTCTTTGGACTCGAGAAGAAGATTCTCAAAGTTCTGAATTCTCCATAGATCTTTATGACCAATTAGTTCAGGTGATGACAATATCATATTAAACAAGATCCAAAACTGATCCAAAGGGACTTCAGCTTTTCTGGGGGGTATTTTCTTGCATGTAATAAACAAATTACAAGCTAAAAACAGCTGTTCGAGTTGATCGATGGTCAATTGTCGATGTAGGTCCACTAAATTTCAAGGTTGTGGAGTACAACGGGAGCTTACCGACACTGGTCTACAATCCATACTCGTGGACCAAGGTGATCAGATCACTTGGTAACCATATAGAGGGAGTTATTTCTCTTGATATGTAAATATACTGACTGTTGAGGTTTCAGGTATCCAGCATAATATTTATGGATCTCCCTGTTGGGACTGGATATTCCTATGGAAGAACACCCCATGCTTTTCATTCGAGCGATTATTTGTCAATCTCTCACGCCGATGAATTTCTGAGAAGGGTAATATATATATATATACATACTGTTGTACAATCCCAAACTAGTTCTCAGGGGCAGTGAGGCAACAGCTTTTTATTGTTCTTGTTTCCTACTGATATACATCCAAATTGGATTGGTGTTATTCTTGCAGTGGCTAAAAGATCATCCAGAATTTATCTCAAATCCGCTCTATGTTGGTGGAGATTCTTACGCTGGCCTCACAGTCCCAGCTATAGCTAAACATATCTCTGATGGTATGCATAAAGATAAAATTGATGAAGCTGAAGCACAGTGCCCTTTTGTTCTTTGTTTGTTGATTGTTAAGGTTACGTATTTTCTGGTAACGCAGCAAACGAGGCCGGGACCACACCAGCGATAAACCTCAAGGTGAGTACTCACTAGTCAAGAGTAACGTATGATACATTTGATCCCACCCTTAAAAGAGAAACGGAATTCATAGTGTCCTTCATCTTCAAATCTCTATGCAAAACCCCCAGTACTAGTAGTTTAGTCTAGAATTACTAATTTGATATTGGACGGTTTCAGGGAGTCCTAGTTGGAAACCCTTCGACAGATTCTACGGTGGATTACAACTCCAGGGTTCCATACGCGCATCGAGTGGGACTTATTTCTGATGAACTATACCAGGTGATGATCACAAACACTCAGTTATTAACCTGAACTCACGAGTTTCAAAAGTAGAATATGATTAATCATCAGAAACTAGAACTTGTATTGGAGATTTTAAATTGCAAAACGAGCAATGCAGTTTCAGTTCATCTTGCCATTGTAATTTACTACAACCAGTATTGTTCGTAATTGGTGCAATACTTGACAACTTGTACTTTGTTCCAGTTATTGAAGAATAGTTGCGGGAACAACTATTTCAACCCTGATCCAAGCAACACCGAGTGTACGAAACATGTGATGAAATATTACCAGGTAAGGCAGAACCCTTTCTATGTTTCTGTCCGAAGTATTATTATCAGATATATGTTGGTTGACATACATATGGTTGTGTTCACAACCTTCCAGTGTACATTTGCGATAAACCCTGTTCATATTTTGGAGCCCATTTGCGGTTTTGCTTCCCCAAGGCCAGAACAAATGCTTGACAAGAGAAGGTCTCTTTATCGAGATTACGTTCATTTGGAACAGATACTTCCTACAATTGGCTGTCGAGTAAGTAGTCCAAACTTACCCTATAAATAACATAATCATATTCTTTGTTTCACGTTGTCGCGCGTTGTTTCAGAATTATGCATATCTGCTCTGTAAGTACTGGATGGATGACAAAAATGTCCGCAAAGCACTTGATATAAGAGAGGTATGTATGTGTTATATTCAGACTTAGTCTTAAAACAAAATCATGAGAAAGACAAGACAGTAACACAAAAACTAATAACTTTAAGCAGGGGAGTATAGGGCAATGGTTGAGATGCAATTATGGAATATCTTATGAAAATAACATCCAGAACAGCACAGAGTATCATGCATACCTTGGGAAGAAAGGTTACCGCATACTAGTCTACAGGTTCTCACCTCCTGTATTACATTTTATATACACTACTTTCTTCATGGAGTTTGTGAATTATACATTGACATCTGGGAATTAAATCTGAAACAGTGGTGACCATGATATGACTGTACCATATGTCGGAACTCAGGAATGGATAAGGTCCTTAAACTACTCCATTGTTAGCGATTGGCGACCATGGTGGGTCAATGGCCAAATTGCAGGGTCTGTACCAAATCTAAACCTCTGTTTTAACTTTTTTTTTTGGGCAAGTGGAAGGGTTTTCCTGCAACTTCAAGGGCAATAGTTTCATATGGTTTTTTTTTTAATGCATTTGAACTTGAGCAGATACACGAGGACTTACTCTAACAGGTTGACATTTGCGACTTTAAAGGTAACTGAAGGGATTTATTCTCTTCCTCTTTTCTCTTTCCCTGTGATCATTTCTGGTCCTTCTGGCTTTTGCAGGGAGCAGGTCACACCGCTCCAGAGTACACGAGACCAGAAGCTTTGGGCATGTACTCAAGGTGGATACTTGAGGAGCCTATTTAACTACGTATTCAGAGCCTCCACACAGACATTGGAGTCTATACATTTATAGCTATTATTGGGAACTCCTTAAGGATAGAGCTATATAATTAGTCAGAACCACTTGGATTAAGCATTAGTAAGCCTTGGAACACTGAGGCATGTTTACCGTATCAAATGTACGTTGACCGTTACAGGTACGATCACTGTGCCGAATTACGTTGACCGTCAGCAAGTGTCCAAAAGGAAATAAATTGCCTTAGACCTTGGTCTATTAAGGTGACGTCTTCCTTTAAAAATATAAAAATATCTTTGTGATTTTTACTTGGTTAAAAATATTTTAATATGTTAAATTAGTTGAAAAATATTATATGATATTAATTTTTTATTTTATTATTTTTAACATAAAGAACTATTAAATTTTTTTTTTCTTATCTAGACCCTTTTTAAATTGACTAAGTTTCAAATTCTTTTTTGAGCATTTCACTTTAATTCTAAATCCAATTTAATTTCAAATTTGTAGTAAAAAGTGTTTCATGGAGCTAATGTTTTGCGTAACAAATCATACCAAAATTGAAATTGGGAGACTTAATTGTACAAAGATCCAACTTTTTATTTTGGGTACAGATAAGTGACAAATGAAGAAAACAAACAAACAAGATCATCCTCGTGATATTCTACCATGGAGCTCGCAGACATGCAAACTTAAAAAGGATTTCTTGAGGCATTAAAAGTTTTGAGAATGCTCAACTCCATAAAAGATATTGTGAGAGCAATTGAAAGTTATCCTAATAGAAATATAAGGCAAATGGAAGGAGTTGAAGTGAGATCGGATTACTTATGTATGGCCAAAATGACATCTTATCACCTGATTTTGAACATTTTATAACAAAATCCCTTTCTTCTACAATGTTATCTGTTAAGATATAGGTTATGATATCTTAATATTTAATTTTGGATATTATTTGATAATTGGACTTAGTTGCGTTTCAATGAGAGTCTTCTAAGACAAGTTTGATAAGTTTAAAATCCTAATTAAGATGATATTTAGTATGTATATCCTATTGTGGGATGATGATTATCTTCTGAAAATTTAACTTAATCTTAAGCAGTTGATTGGGGTAAGATATGGTTATATATGCTACTGATTTTTTGAAAGATGACGTAACTTGAGTGGAGTCCTTAGAGCGTTCTTTTGTAGTCTTCATTGTCAATGGGAAGTCTTTTTTGCAATTGTAATTTTTTGTAGTTGTTTTGGGTGATTGGGTTGGACAATCAGTGAGTGAGTGAAATCATATCTGTTGGATTTTTTTGTTGCTTTAGCATGATTTTAGGGAGCAGAATAATTGTTGATGGTTAGCTGCATTCTTTCCGGTTGATGATCGAAAATTGAGAGCAAATTTAACAACTGATTTTCTTGATATGTGTGTGAGTTTTTGTTAGGCTGAAACATTGGAGCTACAGTTTTAGGTGTAACCTAGGCTGAATTGTTTGTTCTGCACTTTTCTTTGGTTGTGTTGTCGATGTACAAAGCTATGATTTCTATCTCTGGCCTTTTGTGTGCCTTTTGTTGGGTATTCTCTGTTTGTCTTCAACGATAACAGTGCGCTATGGAGAAGTTGAAAGCGTTAATTTTTGCAACCGAGTTTTACTGATGTGTGTGTGAATCTTTGGTGGCTATTTTATTTTTTATGGGATGTTAGTTTTGTGGCTAATAATTATGAGTTGTGTTGTGAGAAAATTCTAGAAGTTGCAACTGTTATTTTTGGTCGATAGTGTGATATTTGTTGAGTGGATTGGGCGTTGATTGGGTACGTTTTTGGTAGCTATCGATAGTGGAGATGTTGTGCGAAAAAATCCGACAGTTGGTGCGGATTTTGCAGTTCAGATTTTTGCAACGTTTCGGTGAAGAAACATTTAGTATTTTTTTGCTGCTGTGGGTGTTATGTTACGGTGATAATATCGAAAGACTACAACAGATTTATTGGTGGACAACTTTCCAATCTTTCATTGAAGAAGTTGGAATTATTAGGGATTTTTTTTATCTTAAGTGTTTTCGTTATGTTGAATTTTGTTTAATCACTTGAGTTGTTTATTTTGTTTCGTTATCATTAAATATTGTTTGAGAAAATCCTCTGTTGAGGTTAGTACAAGGCGGTCGTACTATTAGATGTGAATTACTTTCACGAGTAGTGAGAACGAGGGTTGAGTGAGTCGACTCAATAAGGCTTGTATAAAACTATTGTTGTTAGTGAAAGTACTAAGCTGGGAGAGGGCCTCGTAGACGTAGGCAAAGTGTGCTAAATTGCGTTAACAAACTTCATGTGTTGATTTGTTAATTTGTTTTTGATTATTTTTGTTTTTGTTTTTGTCAGAAAGTTTATAGTGACTGCGACCATTCATAATTTTTGCGAAACATCTTTCAAAAATTTTCAATTGATGTCAAAGCGGGTCTTCGAATTAAAACTTAGTATGTCAAGTTGGTGTAGATTTGTGTTTCACAATTATGACTATAAAAGAAAGGGCATCGATCATCAGGTCTCCGTTGTTGGATGGTTTCAATTATCGTGCGTGAAAATCACAGATGAGAGTCTTTATTCAAGCATAGGGAACAAAAGAGTGGAACTCAATGCTGCATGGTTAGACACATCCAATTATAACTGATTACAAGGAAGAAGTAGTACTGAAAGATCCATTTGAGTGGACAAGAGCTGAATAAGAGAGAGTACTTGGAAACTCTCAAACCATGCATGTCATCTTTAGTGTTATTAATGAAGGTCGCTTTTTAATTATATCAACTTGTGAATTGGAAAAGGAAGCCTAAGACACTTTGCAAACTATACATGAGGGATTAAAATCTGTGATAGATTTAAAACTTCAGATGTTGGCTGTGAGATTTGACGAGTTGAAGATGGATGAAAGTGAAACCATTGGAGACTTTCATGAGAGACTGCGTGATAGCAAACTAAGCACATCAACTCGGAAAGAAATACTCTAACATGAAACTGGTTAAGAAGACATTGAAATCGCTACCTCCAAGGTTCATACTGAAAATTGTAGCAATCAAGGAAGCTCATGATATCAATGAATTGTTATTGGATAAGATAATTAGAATTCTTACTAATTTTGAGATGAATTTATTAAGGGGCAAATAAGAGAGAAGCAAATGATTGACATTGTAAGCTGAAATCGGTAAAGCCATGAATGACATAGGAGATGAATCCGGTGAGAATGAGGATATGAAGTTATTGACAAGAAATTTCAACAAGTGGTTAAAGAAATTCAAAAAGGATAGATCCAATTTTAGGCAAAACAGTAGAAGCTTATTAAATAGTAACTTCAAACAACAAGCTAAAATTCAAAAAGGTGAAAGAAAATTCAATGTCATGAATGTCAAGGCTTGAACATATGCAAGTGGAATGTGTTAACACTTTGAAGAAGAGAAAAGGGAAGTCTTATACGAGCACTTGTAGTGAGAATAAATCCGAAAGTGAGTATGGTAGTGAATAAGAAGTTGTGAATAGTGCTGTGATAGTTGCTTGATACAGTAAAAGTCTAGTTGCTTACTTAACAACAATTAAGAAGGAAGAAACTAATGATGAAACTGAGGATAAATCAATCCAAAATTTTGGAAAAAACATAGATGAATCAGCCTAAAGTTCAGTTTCAGATTATGACAGTGATTCGGATTACAAGAGGGAGTACATTTGCAAAGCTTATGAGTTAATGTATGCTAAATGGGTCCAAACATGTAAGAAAAATGAGAAGTTGAAGGAGGAAAACTCTACCATGAAGAACATCATTCAAGACCTTGAGAAGAAGTTGTTATCTACAATAAATGAGCTTAATGAAACTAATTGAAGCTGATCAGTACGGAAAAGGGAATAAGAATGTTAAATGGAGGAACCGAAAAGTTAGAAAAGTTGTTAGAAATTGATAAGATTAAAGGAGATCTTCAAGGTATTGGCTATAAAGGTGAAAGTTCTAAGTCTAATGATGAGAATAATGACACAACCAGATCTGTCCAAGAAGAAATCTCAAGGAAGAATTGGAGATTTATACCTACATGTCATTTTTGTGGGGTTATCAGGCACATAAGGTCGAAATGCTACAAGTTACTACAAATGATATTTCAAAGGGGTCAAAATCGAAAATCTAGACATTCTTCATTAAATTTTCAACTGCAACTCATGTTACCTAAAAATATTTGGGTTAGAAAAAATCAGCCTCACACATCAGACTAGACACGCAAAAGAGTTAATACCAGAAACTGTCTAGATCCACCATTAGTAGTTACTGGAAAAGAAACCAACTAGACATTTGATGATAAAGATGATGTGATGAGGAATATGCCTAAGTTTGAATTTCTTCGAGGAGCACAGGGACTGTGTGCTTTACATTTTTGAAGTATAGTTTGATGTTGTTTCTTGAAAAAAAAAGATTCGACGGAGTTAACATCTAGACTTTTTGAGTTTTTAATTTATGGGTTTTTTAAGGTTTAGGTGATTGTGTTTGTCTGACTTTTTCTTACTTGTTGAATAGTATATTTGATGTGAGAATGAGGCTCTGCTTGATGATTTGAGAATTTTTGCTTTTAGATTTTGATTTACGGAGTTATGTTAAGAAAAAATTGATACTTAGTTGGAGACCTGTAGGAAGATTTGGGTTTTCTATGAGTTGAGGTTTTTCAAGTTTTATCTTGATTTCTCTCTACATTGTAGGTTTTATGAGTTTGAGCAATATGCTTTCATATAATTTATATAAGGAGGAGATTGATTAAGTTTGATTATGATTCATTGAATGCATTTTTGAGGTTTATAAATTTAGTCAGTCATATGCGGATGGCTTTGATGTGAGTACTAATATATTGGCTAATGTTTTAACTGGTGGTGGTAAATTGTCATTTTGATGTGCTTATGAATCTTCCGCTATACCTACTGATGATTTTTATGTTTCTTTATTCACTGAGATTGATTGTGTTGAAGACGTTCTTCATTTTTCACATTGTTTTGTCCCAAAAGGGTGATATCATATTGTTTTGGTGATCGTGTCCATTCAAGGTATATGCGTGACCATTAATCTTCTCTTTTGACATCTTTTGTCCCAAGGGAGAGAAAACTATGTGGAACATGTTTGTGTTAATTTTGGATGATTGTGTATGGTTGAAACTTGTTGACTAATTAAGGGGGAGTTCGTTGACTGATAATCTAGTTGACTGATTGAGTTAAGATATGATTATATATGTTGCTGATTTTTTGAAAGATGACATGACCTAAGTGGAGTCCTTAGAGCTGCGTTCTTTTGTAGTCTTCATTGTCAATGGGAAGTCTTTTTGCAGCTGTAATTTTCTGTAGTTGTTTTGGGTGATTTGGCTGGACAATGGGTGAGTGAGTGAAATCATATATGCTAGGTTTTTCTGTTGCTTTAGTGTGATTTGAGGGAGCAGAATAATTGTTGATGGTTAGCTGCATTCTTTCCGGTTGTTGATCGAAAATTGAGAGCAAATTTAGCAGCTAATTTTATTGATATGTGTGTGAGTTTTTGTTAGGCTGAAACATTGGAGCTACAGTTTTAGGTGTAACCTAGGCTGAATTGTTTGTTTTGCACTTTTCTTTGGCTGTGTTGTCGATGTACAACAGTTGTGATTTTTATCTCTAGGCTTTTGTGTGCCTTTTGTTGGGTATTCTCTGTTTGTCTTCAACGATAAAGTGGGTTGTGGAGAAGGTTGAAAGTGTTGATTTTCTGCAACCAGGCTTTGCTGATGTGTGCGTGAATCTTTAGTCGCTATCTTATTGTTCGTGAGGTGTTAGTTTTGTGGCTGCTAATTGTGAGTTGTGGTGTGAGAAAATTCAAGAAATTACACCTGTTATTCTTGGCCGATAGTCGTGTTGACTGGGTAATTTTTAGTGGCTTTTGATAGTGGTGTTGTGCAAAAAATTCCAGCAACTGGTGGGGATTTTGTAGTTCAGATTTTTGCAACATTTCGGTGAAGAAATATTTATTTTTGTTGAGTATTTTTCTACTACTGTGGGTGTGATTTTACGATGATAATATTGAAAGACTACAACAAATTTATTAGTGGACAACTTTCCGATCTTTCATTGAAGAAGCTGAAATATTAGGGAAGTTTTTTTTTTAATCTCAAGTATTTTCGTTTATGTTGAATTTTGTTTAATCACTTGAATTGTTTATTTTGTTTCGTTATCATTAAACATTTTTTTAGAAAATTTTCTGTTGAGATTAGTACGAGGCGGTCATACTATTGAGTCACAGGTAGTAAAGACAAGGGATAGTGTCGAGGATTGAGTAAGTCGACTTAGTAAGACCTTATATAAAACTATTATCGTTAGTCATCATCATCATCATCATCATCACACTCAGTTTGAAGTCTCGCATTGAGGCGGGATTTGGGGAAGTCTTATAATACGCAGTCTTACCCCTATAAAGTAGAGAGGCTGTTTCCCGGTAGACCCATATGCAGATGTGACAGGTAAAATGATGCAGAATACCAGAAACAAGAATTTAAGAACTGACCCGCATAGAGATTAAGTAACTATAATCGCACTTAAAAGACCTGCATAGAGATTGAGTAACGCATATTATCGTTAGTGAAAGTATTAAACTAAATCAGAGTCCCGCAGATGTAGGAATTTCGTATGTTAATTCGTTATTTCGTTTTTTATTGTTCTCGTTTTCACTTGTCAAAAAGTTTATAGTGACTACAGTTATTCATAATTTGTGTGAAACTACATCTTTCGAAAATTTTCACCATCTTTCATATCCTCCTTCCAAGCCAGATCAGTCTTGTAAATGTCAACTAGCAGTGACAAAAAAAACAGACGAGAATCCTCGTAAATGTCAATTTCAGAGCTCGCAATAATGCAAATTCCATCTTATTTTCCCGCATAATTTCTTGTTAGTAAAAGTGACCATGTCTGTTCTCTCGCGGCCTTCCTGGCTTCTCTTCTCTTCCAGTATTTTTCTTTTTGGAGTGATTATTAGCTGAAGGCAAGCACAATATAATTAGGGACTGAACAATACAGCCAGTTATTAGTAATTATAACTGACTAATCAATTAAATATTGATTTCTTATTTTTTATTATTTACAATAAAATTTAATTAATAACCACAAAAAATTAGACGCAAAACAATTAGGACGGATAGGATAGAGACGTTGCCTGCTGCTCTAAAGTCAGAGAAGCAACCACTACTGAAGCCTAAGTTTCAACTACCCGAACAGACAAAGAAAAGAACAAAAACATGTTTATCATATCTAGAAAATCGTCTCCAAAGTTGATATTCTGTAGTTGACTAGTCACTCTCTTGAAATGGCCAGTGAAACTTCACCAGCGTAACTCTAGCAAGAAGATAAAAGCACCTACTCTTTTTTTTAAAATTTTTATGAATAACTCCCGCACGAAGACTGATAAAAAAAGTAAAGAAAAAGATTAAAAATACTACTAAGCATGTGCAGATCTAGAATTTATCAAAAAAAGATTAAGACTCTAAGAGGTCAGATGATTTCCATGAAAAGCAAAACGGAAAAAAGAATCAGAAGATTAAATCTATTAAAAGAATAGAAAGATCATGACATGACGCTTAAGTTAGCAAAACAGGAGTGACTAGCAAGGGTGTATGATACAAACATTCTAGAATGCTACCGTTGCTTAGGCCCGAAGAAGCGACAACTGATGGGTAAACGCTCTTACAGAACCAGGCGTGGTCACTATTTACTACAACATGATGAGGCATCTTCAAAGAAGGGAATGACAACTCAATTCTGCCATATAAAAGTTGTTTTTCAGTATCCCCTTCCATATCTTCCACTTGCAGGCAATAAATACAAAAGGAAACCGGCGAAAGTAAGTTCGAATCTATTCCAGCAAAAGGTTTAAAGGTGTGAATTATCTTCCAGCACGATCATATATGCTCCCACTTTATTTATCATGCAGTTCCCTTTTTGGAAGTACATCACGCCTCCTGAATCTGAACCTGAACTTTATGCCTACAACAGGGGTGCAGACATCCAAATTAACTGTTGGAAATCAATTCTTTAATTACTATACCAAGTTATCCCATTCATCTTCTACCATGAGTATGGATCTATGTTATGCCTAAACCAAGATCTATCTTCTAGTTAACAGGTCAGATAAACAGTAAATGTGGTTGATAATCTGAATAAAGGGCACAAATAGCATTTGAGGAAATCATATCAGCAATTTTCTTATAGCATTGGTTTGATTTGATTTTCCTATTGGAGACAGACAATGCTCACATTGGCAATAAATTAAAGGTGAGATGAAGAATAGATCATTACCATTGGAGTTTCTTGAAAAGAACTTTAGGACTTCATCAATGACTATAACCTACAGCGAATACATTAACATCAGTTCTTGGAAGGGGAGTTCATAAAGGTATCCAAAACATCAATGACCATTATCAGGAGAATCCACAAGCAAGATTCATCAAAGGATATAAAAATGAGAAAGGCACTTTCAGAAACAGCTGTTATCGTGTATGATTTTTGAGTTGCCTACTCAGTCACTAGTTGAAACTATTGTATTGAGCACTAGCAACCCCTAGTGATTAAACAAAACCTCTACTTCCTCAACGCCCTCACCCCTCGTCTTGTTGTCTTTAAGGCTAGATCCATGCAATAACAATCTAAAGGAACATTAAGAAAAGAAGACAGAAGATGTATTCAGTTAACAGTAACACAAGCTAAATTTTTTCTGGAATTTCATAAGACTGGAAAACAGACTGTGTAACCCTGATCATAGGCATTCATGCCTGCACGTAACATGGACAACTGAAGAGCAAAGAAATCATTAAGGGGAAAGAAACCTAAACATAAACAAGTAATTATGTAAATGGTATCATTGGTTGAAGAATAAAGATCATATAATTTAATAATTGGTAAACTGGGAGCATTGAAAGTCACCACATACAGGGAATGAAAGATATAGGACAACAGTCCACTCGGCCCAAGATAATGGAGTTACCTGCATGACACCATATTGCACATCAACAATAAGTTGGATACAAGAGGTGAAAGTAAACAGCTCCAAAATGAATGTGAAAGGGAAACTTGAAAAGAAACTACTTACTGAGAAAAGTATGGATAGTGGATGGACGTATAATATTAGCACATGAAGTAGCATGGTTAAGATAATTGAAGCAACAAGCCATAAATTGCTCCAAGGAGGAATAACACTGACAATGATAGGTAAACTAATGTCAAAAGCTGATGTCAACACTAATATCCAATTGAATTCTTCTTTCCTTTTTCAACCTAACAGACAATTTCTAATCTGGGAATATAGCAAAATTAAATGACCAAGAACTTTCTAACAAACAAAAAGATTATTTAGATGAGATTACACACATGCAGGGAAGTATACATGCCTAACTACTAATAGGAACCATGCCATGTATAATTGGGTTACCTCCTAAATGAATCAAAATGAAAAAAATCTGAATTTGAGAAACAACTCCTTAGCATACAGGAAATCAAACTTAATACTCACAGAAGGGACTGGTTTTCACTGAGATTATTTAAGGCATTAAACATCTCAACAACAACAAGCACTGTCATGGACATGGTTGAAGGATGCTTATCATCAAATATACTGCAAGGGTAAGTTGTCTTCCTTGTTGAGCAAGTGTCAAAGTTCATCTACAATCAATAAAAGCAATAAGAACTTCAGAATGGGAGCCAAGAACATCACAATGAGCAGCATTCAAATGTAATCTTTTATAGACAAGAATAACAAACATCATTAGCATCATGAAAGAACTAAGTAATTTTTAACTCAATCTGGACTTTTAAGAGCAAGGAAAATAATTTACAAGAAGACAAACCAAAGAGTGCAAATAACAATTAAAAATTGCCACTATAAAGATGAAAAACCAAGCTGTAGAATGAAATAGGTAAACCTCAATCATGTGAAGAAGGCAATGTGATGATAAAAGAAAAAAAGGAACACATTCAAGGAAGCTAACAACAAATCATTTGGAGAACGCCACCAATTAAAATAAACACATAAG
The DNA here is from genome assembly GCA_027568915.1 of Erythroxylum roraimae. Lineage (NCBI taxonomy): Eukaryota > Viridiplantae > Streptophyta > Magnoliopsida > Malpighiales > Erythroxylaceae > Erythroxylum > Erythroxylum roraimae. Next base: position 4,942,401 of record JAOSBL010000006.1, on the reverse strand, counting down.
AGTAATCAAGGACAATAAATGTGTAATCATGCATAGAAAAACTTCAACCCTTTATAATTGAAATGTGTTCTCTTACCAAGTCACTATATGGTAGTTTTGGACCATTGTCAGAGTACATATACCACCACACAAACCCAGCAACAGTCGCAAGACCAACATAGGCTGCATAAAGGGATATATGCCACACATATTAGGGAGTTGTCAATCACAATGTCGCACAAAATACTTTTCAAGACCATAAAATACAATGTTTTAATCTAGAATGCATAACTTCGAATGAGGAAGTTCTCCTATGAATAATTATTAGTAATCACTTTGTGGTACATTAAAAAGGTAGAAGATTTATGTTAAAGTTACAAAGGTTCGAAAGAAATTTTGTGACACTGCCACCTCCTTCTTCCCTCTCTATATCGACGTTGAACAAAATTTACAGATAAGCAGCAATATGACAAGCATGAAATTTTAAATTACCTCCAATAACCAGATAACGAAAAAACAACCACCCATTGACCACAGCTTCATTCACCTGCAATCACATAGTTAAGAAAAGAATAATAAGAAAAAAAAAAGATAAGAACAGCAGTGTTGCCTTGTAATAAAACCCATACCTTGCGAGGTTTGGCTCTCATTACATCAGAGTCTGGCTTGTTAAATCCAATAGCAGTGGCAGGCAGGCCGTCAGTAACCAAATTGACCCAGAGCAGCTGAACCTGGAAGCAGTCACAGAAATACCCAAAATGTGCACTTAAGATACTATAGAAGAAAGCAGATAAATCAAACAAGAAGGAAACCCATGCCCACAAATGAGAGGCATTTATATGTGATTTACAGCAATAAGAAAGGGAGATGTATCACAGCTTCCAAAATATTCTTTCAATTTTTTTCTCAAAATGCAGCTCCAATTTGGCATACATTAAAAAAAAGAGACAGTTATGCCAGAGATGATCTCTAAGTTTCTTTCATTTATCTCGCATAAAAAGAGATGGTCATGATCTCTAAGTTTCCTTCATTTATCTCGCAACAAAGGAGATAGTCAAAATCAGATCAAAATATTCAGATAGATAAAAACTTACTGGGGCCAAGGTATCAGGTATCCCAAGTACAGCTGCCACAAAGATGCAAACAACCTCACCAATATTTGAGGAGATCATGTATCTTATAAATTGCTTTGTGTTGTTGTATATAGCTCTTCCCTCTGCTACAGCCTGCCTAGGAATGAAACCGTGAAGAAGTCGAATGAAGCATATTCTTGAAAACATAAACAAATTTGTTTTATCTGCTTATGGTTGTTTTACAATGGTATTACTCTTAACCAACCATAATATTTAATTTGTTTCTGGTTCACAGCACAAGTAAATTATATTGCCTATAGAAAATAGGCAATCCAATAAAGAACAGTTGATTATTTCACTGTCAAAAACAAGACTAATGGAACTGTTCTGTGAAGAAAGAGTCTACATTACCGCAACAATTGAAGCAAAATTATCATCAGCCAAAACCATATCTGAAGCACTCTGGTATGCCAAGAATAAAGATTGTTAGAGAATGGGAGAAATATTGCACAACGAGAATTAACCAAATAATCATGCACGGAACAGCTATGCAAAATAAGAAAGTGATAACCGTCTAATTGCTTTATATTACACAGAGACTGACATTTATTTAGACAGGAAAAATGAATCCGTTTACATTAAAAAAAATTTAATGACAACAAGAAGTTGAATCACACATCTTGACATTTAGCTTCAGGACAGGGGAATGAAAATAGCAATAATATGTGTGATTCGGAGCAATCACAAGTCAAAAAAACTAAAGAGTTTAGAAGGAAAGTGAGACTTTTGAATCAGTCTAAAACCAATTATGTTCAGAGCTACTAAAACCTCGTATAGTGAGCCATATACGTTAAGACTTGTTGCCATTGGGTCTGTGGCAGTGATTTTTCAGGTTGTTGAAGCATGATCCACGACAAAACCCATGGTTTATGGTCCTATATTACCATTATGAAATGTAGTATTCCATCAATAAGAGAGGGTTTTGTGTACCTTTGCAACTGCTGTTCCAGATCCCATTGCAACTCCTATATCAGCTTTCTTTAACGCAGGTGCATCATTGACACCATCGCCAGTCATAGCCACCTTAGCAAACCAGAAGAGAACATATGAAAAAGAAACAACAAATACTTCTATAATCATGGAATAAATATTCGAGTGGTGGGCATACACCTATAGATTTATTATAAACACAAAAGGTATTAGGGTATAACAATGACACTGCATTATGCCATGTGTGTCTTGATATTCTCCTTGTAACACTGTACTTTTAAATAACTCCTCCCTAATTCTCCAGTTACAGTCCCAAACATAAATGAAAGCTGAAGCTTTTCTCTTCTAGTCCTCAGGACGTGCTAGCTCTCAAACGTACATTAAATTCAGCAACATTATACTTATAGTTGTCAATACTTCTTTAAACGGAATCCTGACTTTACACTTGCACTTCTCTGTCTGTTCATTCAGACATACATACACACCATCATCCTTCTGAGTATATGATAGAATGAATATAGGATTGCAAAATATTCTACATTGTAAGAGGATTACCACTTCATTTTGATGCTGCAATGCTTCCACCAGCATCCTTTTGTGAGAAGGTTCAACCCTAAAAGAAACCGATGTTTGTGAATCTCCAGAAAACTACATCACAAAGAAGCAAATGGTTCTGGGAAGTCCCAACAGATGACACAGAACACACCTGGTAAAAAGTGCCATACGCTGCAAAGCCAATGTCTGCTGTAACGGAGGAAGTTCTTCAAACTCGGAAGCAGTGAAAGAGCGTCCAATAAAATCTTCAAATGTATCAAAAGCACCAATCTTACGACAAAGTGATTCAGCCGTGGACTGAGGTGATTTCCAATATCAGATAGGCAAGCATTATCGTGGAACAAAGATGCACTGAAAGGAGGAAACTGAACTACCTTGTTATCCCCAGTAACAACTATAACACGTATACCAGCAGTCATGCATGCAAGCATAGCATTTCTTACTTCTTCCCTTGGTGGATCAAGCATTCCAACCTTTGATTGAAGTCAGAAGACAAGGTAAACAAAATATTAAAAAAGGAACCTAATTGAGTTGTAAGAAAGAAAATGCAAATCTAAAAATGTGCTGACAGAATAAAAGGGACCCTATGTGCACTGCAAATACAGGGAGAGACAAGCAAATGACCATTCATGAACAAGTACAAAAGTTTGGGTGATGGGTTTTTGTGAGTGTGCAAAAGTGAAGACATGTATTCAATTTCAAAGAGAGGCAATCTCAAAAGATGTTCACATATAGAAGTTACAAAAGTAGTAAATTTCTTCCTTGTCTTCTCCATGGTTCCAGTGAAAAGCTTGGTTCATAAAAAAAAAAAACAGAAGAAAATTAAGGATCGTTCAAACCATAATCATGTATCAATTTGTCAATGCACATTTAGGGATATATGCAGAAATTCACATAAACACTCGCACAGTGAATATTTTATTGACTTTTGCCAAGAATGCATACCAACCCAATAAATATGAGGTCTTTCTCATCATCGAAGGATATACTCTGTTGACCTATTGGCATATGTTTTAAGGCAAGTGCCAAGCATCTCAATGTTTCTTTTCCTGCAAAGCTGATCATAAAGACAGGAGTTCATAAAATAAAATCAAGCATTTTGAACATTAAATAGGTTCTTCAAACTTTGATATATACAATAAGATTCTAATCTCGGTAAATGATACATATATTGTGCATTAATACCAACAAATAAAGAATATATGCAACTACTGCCTTGCAACTTAAAATTGAAAACCAAGACTGGAATGTATTAGAGTTGCGTTTCTGCTGTCTTATAAAACTTTCCACCTTGGTCCAATAAATTAAACAATGTTTGCTATCCAAGATATACATGGCCATACATCACAAGGAGAGAAAGAGAGTAAGAGAAATCATCAATAGAACCTTAATTCAAAACAACATTTTTTTTCCAATATGAGGCTGGAGGGATATGACATTGATTGATCAATCCTAACCTGTGAAACCTTGACTCCAGCTCATCACGAATAGCAGCAGATAGTGGGGCAGTAGAACCATCATCATTACAAAGGATATGGGAGCATCTGGAGATAATACTCTCAGGAGCACCTTTTGAGAACATAACCTCCATCTGCTTTCGACTGCATAAAACACTCATCATTTTCCGGTCACGAGAGAATTCCAAAACAGAAACCTGTAACATGTCAAAACTCTAACATCTATCAGTTATATGATCATTAAACAGAACCCGTTGCTAAATCAGTTTACATGGCTACTTCACAATATCACAATTTGACGCAACTAAGACATACTGTAAACCACTAAAATTAATATACAAGTATTTCAGCAAGATGGTTACACGCACACAAGGAGAAAAAGAAGGTTTGATAGTCAAGCAAGGGTAGGGGTTATCCAAGCTGATGAAGTGCGCAAGTAAATACAAACAAGAGGACAATGGAGCTTGGCTCAATTGATTGTCCAAAAAACTAGGGAAATTTGGTTCATTAGTTTTCATTTGAGGTATTTCTTGAAGAGAGAGGGGAGCTGGATGTCTATGGCTGGGTGAAAAGGATGCATGGTGTATTGTGCAAGGACTCTTTCTGTTTGTTTTGTTTGTTAGCATGAATGGTAGTAGAAACTTGTGAACCTTTCAAAACAGACCTTTAGACTCAAGAATCATGATTTATGAGGCATGTCATATGCTTTAAGTACATTGTAAGGATACAAAATTGTATATGGCCAATTCTCTGAAGCTGGAAGACACCCGCCTTGAGTTTTTTAAAAGTTAACACTGATGTAGCAATCCCCTTGGATGGAAGGTGGCCATATGTGAGATTTGAAGAGACAACAAGGATGTTCTCACAGGAGCTAGTTTCTGGTGTCAAACAATGAGTTCAGAGATGTAAGTAATCGATAAGAAAGCTTGTTTGCATGGGCTCTCTTTGGTGCAAGAGCTTGCTTAGGGCTGGTTCATGCCCTCGTTGGTGACAGACGATAACTTGTCCTATCAGGTTTGTGCTGCCGCAATATGGAATGAGTTTTCAAAGCTTTCAGTGTATAGAACAAAGGGCAGTATGGTGCCACATGTTGTGGCAAAGATGAACGTAATTTTGGGATGGGACAAATTTGGGTTAAGGGATTCCCCACTGTAATGATCGAACTACTTGTTTCTGATTTTTGGCAATAAATTATTGAATAAGAACTTATCATTCAAAAAAAGAATTAGGGCCAGGGCAAACTACAGTATGAGCTAGAATGGAATAAAAAACATTAAAGCCAAGGAACAAAAGATGAAATTTTTGCTAATGGAAATAGTATTCCTTATAATTCAATGACCAAAAAATGAACTGGGAGAAACTTGTCTCAGCATATTTAATTGACGTATTCACTCTCTCTTTAATCACTGTGAGCTAATGTAACATACTCTCACCACCCCATACCTCCCTAAAAAGATTAAACCTTGGTGGAAAAAGAAACTTACAACTGAGCCACGAGGCTTGGGGTATTCACTCTAGTTATAACCACACTAAACAAAAGTTCCCTACCTCCATGTGAAGAACTTTGAGATATAAGAAATAAGTGAAGAAGTGTACAAAAAGAAACCAATGTATTCGTCATACCTTTTTCAATTGATGTTCCCAGTAGTGATTACAATATGACGCACGCTCATGATTGCTCAGCATATGCAGAGCAGAAGGCATGGAATCAAAACCAGGAAGGCCAACCTGGAAGAAGACAATATAAAGGCTTAATGACTGAGCCAACAGAACTCAGAGAAAGACAGGGAAAGGGTGAATAAAACAACTGAATACATGCTATAAACAACTAGTTTTATAATTTCAAGCTCCACATATCAACCTTCTCTGTCAGAACACGAAGAGCTACTTCAGTTGCCTCCCCAATTTTTTCATAGTTACCCTTGTCTGGATTATACTGTAAGACTGACTCATTGCAAAGGGCTGAACACATTGCCATATGAAGAAGACACGGCAATTGAGCTGGAAATTCAAGCTGCAAAAAGAACCAAATGTCACATGGGTATATAGCTAATAGTAGAACCAGGAAGGGTGAATGCAATAAGCTACCGACATCAATGTTTAGTCATAAATACAAAGACAGATAGGCCTTTCCATTGTACCAAAGGATATAAAAGATCAAAGCAAGGTTTCAATAAGAAATCTTGCTTTTTTACTAAAAAGTATGGCATCCTGACTGCCATGGTTAGACATACGCAGTACATTCTTTGTATGCTACTAAATAAAATGACCCACACATAATAAACACTTAAATATTATGTGAAATCGAACTAAACTCGCTCATATTGGTCCACGGACATATCAAGATAAAAGGTCAGCCAACAAGTAATGCCCTTGAATTAAGAACTTTAACCAGACAGAACCATAGAGCCTTTAATCAACTTTAAGCATCCAAAAAGGAATTCAAAATTCATAGAAACAACTAGTTTGCATGACTATCAAAGACTTATAAAACCTGGAATAAAGTGAATCCAAAATTTTGTAAAGTCAACATTAAAAGTCTCAAAGCATATCAAAGAGAGAGAGAGCCCTATAGAACTACATAGCTTTATGGCTAAAACTTGTCGATTTTGGCTGCCACGAAATTGATTTATCAATCTAATTCCCTGCAAGTTGCTTTACCTATCACATCCTTGGTGTAAAGGGTTGAATGATGAAAACATGATTACCTGCATTCCGCTACTGTCAAAAATAACACCTTCAGGAGCATAGGTTGTCCCACTGACACTGTACTCAGCTGTCAAAGGACTATGATGAACAGACTGAACCACACATATCTGTGTGGGAAACAGAATTAGAAAATCACATTATAGAAAAACATTGCATATGCCAAGAATCACTCACAGCAGCAAATTAACCAGGTATATACACAAAAGCCAATAGCTTTCAAGATTAAATGCTCAGAATAAATGCATTAATGAATGAGACAGACCAGGTTCTTTGATATATATATATATAATAAAGCAGAGGTTCTCTATGTGGAGCATAGATATATAGAAAATGAAGCAGAGGTGGCTTACTCATGCAAAGCTATTTAGGAAGAAACAAGAAGTCAACAGACAAAAACAAATAGTATAAAGCTACAAATTAGCATTCTTCATTGACGTTTTATGATAAAATCACCTTTGAGACAGACATCATATTAGTTGTCAGTGTTCCAGTCTTGTCACTGCATATTACTGTAGTGCAGCCTAAAGTTTCCACTGATGGCAAAGACCGCACAATGGCATTCAACCGAGCCATTCTCTTTGTTCCAAGAGCCAAACATCTAAAAGCAGAGCATAACATGCATTATGACAACAATAAGCGCAGGAAAGGGGCACGTATAGGTAAAGCTTCCTTTGGAGAGTACGAAAAAAGATACAACTGGATGAACTTAAAGTGCAACATAGCAATGTCACTCCTCCATATTCACCTCCAGCAGTGTCATAGTGAAGCAAGTTTTTTTTCCCCCCTCTTGAAAGCTGGGGATTGCTTCCTCATCAAAGCTTCCTTCCATGTAAAAGCCTATACTCACTGAAGTACCCTCAAACAAACAACCAACAAATCCTTTTTCTTTTGCTTAAGCGTAAAGGCGCTTAGTCTAAACACTTCCACTATAATCTTAATTGGAAATCTAAGGCTAAAGGAGTATAAACATGATTAAAATAAAATTCAAGTGCTTACGTTGTAACAACAGCAGGAAGACCTTCAGGTATTGCTGCAACTGCAAGAGCAACTGCAATCTAGGTGGGCAAATCACAATTGTGTAAAGTTGTCAACAAAAGAGTGGAGAAAAGGATAAAGAAATGAAGAAGAAGAAGTACAGAAGAAGAAGACATAAAAGGGAAAACACAAGAAAGGAAAAGGGAAGGAATAAAGATGAGTAACACCAACGAAATGAAATAGAATTTGATATATCTAACAGGTGATACTCTGAAAGCCATCAAAGCACTGAAATGAGCCACAGAATAATACCTTGAAGTAATGGATTGCACCACGCAAAAACCCACCATGGGAAGGGTCACGAAAGTGACCAATGTTTACAATCCAAACCAGTACACAAATTCCTGCAATAACCTTAATGCAAACAGAATGATCAAATTAAACTGGCTTCTTTGAAACAATAATCAAATAGTAGGTTGAAACTGAAATCTCATTACACAAAAGACCAAATAACTTCCAAGATATTATGCCTCTCAAGGTTAATTTATCCAAGTTAATGACATAACTGTGCAAATCTTTATATATGCAAGCAGGAAGGAGAATGGAAATAACCTTAGCCAAAAAGGTACCAAATTCGTCCAATTTCTTCTTCAATGGAGTGGCTTCCTGCAACAAGTAGGAATAAGCAGTTACAGTAAACAAACTCATAAATGGAAGTATGGTTGAGAAAATAATAGACTTCTAGTAAAAAATAATGGTCATATAAGCACTTCAAACACAGATGGAAAGGGCTGAGCACAATTATCCAGAAATGCAGGTCCCCACAAACAGAATTATAACAGTGCCATAGAAAAGTGCATCAGGATAACAATTCCATAAAATGGCTGCATCTACTTTATGAAGGCGCCAAAATTGGTCATTTTCATGAGAAGTATGGATTCCAACATATATATCCTGGACAAGAAGCTGGAACAAACAAAAAGTTTATAGCAATCACATCTTCTGTGCGCAACATGGAATCATGTATGCTCCCCATGGCAGTGTTAGCACCGACTCCAACAACAACAGCTCTTGCTCTGCCTGCCACAACCACGGTGCCCTGGTAATCACAATACGTTACAACTGCTACATAGTGCAGAACATGTTGAAAAGCATGACAAGAAACAATACATTTACTAACCCAAACAAATAATACAATAACTGAGAAAAGTCATACAGCATTATAAGCATAACCAAAAATAAAATTATAAGAGAATGCAATCAATGAAATTTCTCATGTAAGAAACTATTAAACATAATTTTTATCAAGTGTTGAAATGCTTTTGGATAAAACTTGACAGTTGAAGGATTCAACATTCCAATCAGGTTTTGGCATTCCTTAAGCTCATGGAGTTCATCATTTTATTGCTTGAAATCAGAAAACCAAACTTTTTAATAGTAGTAAGGTTAGAAAAAGTCCTAACAAGATAGATGCTACTTCAACTCAATTGAAATAAGTTAAAAGGTTATTTGTCGTAGTAGAGGACGTTCTGCTTCATCCCAATCACCACCTATAAACCAGCAGCTACATTCACCTACAATTTTGAAGTTCCGTCTCAACCAAAACTGAATAGGGATTCTTTATGGGTATATTTCTTTGTCACTAGAATTACAACCTAAGCAATAAGATTTACTCTCCTGTTAGTAGACTTAACATTTTAACGTAGTCAAGGTATTGCTCTCCTGATACAAGCTAGCCGGTTCTGCTAGTTATTTCAATCGCATCGTATACAGCATCAGCAAGCTCACATTTCGTCTCCATACTCGGAGTAAATGTTAGTTGATACAAATCATACCTTGAAATGGTCAAATATTCAATCCATGGGTTATAACTATTAAGCAGAGTTATTCACCTAGAAAATGAAAATGATAGTTAAACCTACTGACAACCCTTCCAAATTAAATCAACTTCACTCCCAGGCCATGCCTATAATGATGACGACGGCAGCCCTAATTTGGCACACTGATTTTGGTGCTTTCGGCAATCTAGCAGATACCACAGAAGTGACTGCTCTTATCTTGAATAAAATACAAGCAAGGAACCTAGAGGAAGTTGTACTGAGGATCAAATAACCATATAGGTAATGATATGGCTGAAAAAGAATTACCGAGAAAAGAATGTTTGTCTTGTCTTGGTATACAGCATTTGATGCCACAGTGGAATCAAGCACTTTGTCCACTGAGCAGCTTTCACCTATAATTATCAGAAAAATTATTATGTGGACCAGAACAAGCACATATTAGCATATCGGTAGCAAGTATCAAATAAAGTCCTAGCCACCACAATTCCAACAAACACAGGATACTTTTAAAAAATCTCAACTAATCACAAGTAAACAGAAAAGAAACAAACACAGAATACCTAGATTTCTTTTAAGGATAAAATTAGGAAGTAGAGGCAGCATATCCCAGTAAGATTAAAATACTTCGTGTGTGGACTGGAGTGAAACTCGAGCACTGTCTCAGACAGACACTAGTTCACAGAAGAGAAGCTATGGGAGGGAAAGGTTTATTAACCAGATCCAATAGAACTATAAATTATGACACGATGCATTACTGGTTCTAGAATAGACTGCCGGAGTTTCTTGAAGTATGAAACCAGTTGCAGCACACCATATGCACCACTATATCACAAACAGAGAGGTTTTCAATAAAATGGCTTAGCACATGAATTAGTGACTCTATAATAAATGGACCAGAGTTTCTTAAAGTATGAAGACAGTGCAGGCACACATTATGCACTACTTTTCTACAAGACGACAGTTTTTCATAAAATGGCATAGTGTATGAATTAGATTTTAACAGTCACAATCCAACATACCCAATATAGAAGCATAAAACTTTTCTCAAAATAGTCACTTTTTCTCTCCCACGAAGCTGATTAATGTCATTGCAAGTAAATCTATAGCCATGCAGCATTAAAAGTTTCCTAAAGTCTATGAACATTAGGAGTTAATAAACAAGATTAATCAAAATCAGTAATACTTAACCTTTTCTCATGGCAGATGACTTTCAAATGGAATGAAAATTGGGATGAAATAGTTATTGAAGTATCAAAGATAGAAAAAAAGCATTAATCAAAAAGAAAGAGAAAAACTGAGGGAAAACCTGTAAGGATTGCTTGATCAACACGTAACTGATCACTTAGCATCTCAATCATTCTCATGTCAGCAGGAACCTTACATCCCACTATAAATAAGCCAAAACATGGTCAACTCATCAGATATAATGCAGGCATTTTACAATCATTAACTACTATGAACATTGAAAATGCACAATCAACTTACCACTAACTTCCACAACATCACCAGGGACAAGTTCTGTAGCTGGAAGAATGGAAAAGCAACCTGAAATTGTAGTTTTACATCTGTGAGTTTGTCAGAAATCAGAATGTAATAGAAAAATTATTTATAAAGTGCCATTCACCAATAATAAGAGCTTCGATATAGTATAACAAGAGAATAAAAAATCTGACTGCCACAATATCCAGTTTTCTGTTCCTCATTAATCCCTCCTACACTCTTAATGAATTAACCCAAAGGCAAGGACCAATATAGGTAGTTACATGAAAACAGTAAAGTAATATCAGGCATAGAAAATGGCAAATAACCAAAAAGAAAAGTTTAGAAAATGGCAATGCTTTCCCCAAACAAAGGTCACTACAAATGAAGTGATTAGAAATTTGTAATCAAATCTGTAGTTGCAGTAACTAATGAACAATGGCGAAAACCTTATCATAAAAAGTCAGGTTAAGAGAAATATGAATGGTTATTTCGATTTTTTTCCATACCATTTCGCAGCACCGTTGCAATATCAGCTTGATAGGCACGCAACTCCTACAAGCCAGGAAAAGAATAACAAAGAAATAAAGGTAGAAGGTAAGAAAGGAAGCCTTCCGCAACAAAACAACCATCATCATAAAAAGAAGTACATTATGGAGCATGTAAGGAGGTAAAGGAAGCTTACTTCACCTTTATAGTTACTTAAATGTCAAAGTACATGTAGAAGTTCCTTTTGAAAGTTCAGGCACTTAACATGGAAACTCAAAATGTTTTGATATCATAAATGCATTTTAGAGTTAGTGTTAAATCAATTATTGCAGTTTTGGTCAGTCATGGAAAATTTAATTGGGAAACTAATCAAAGTAGTAAAAAAGAATTCAAGACCAGTCTGGCCAAAGTTTTGCAAGCATTTGAATAACTAGTTAAAACTCGTCCCTTACCTCAAGAGCCTTCTCAGCATTAGTTTCTGTAATCACACCAACAGCTGCATTGGCAACCAAGATCAATAGGATAACCTGTAGCATAAAACAAAACTCAGATTATTGTAATTGCTTAGCACAGACCAAATATGTAGATGAAGCACTAGAAGTGCACCACCTACTTGTACCTTTGTGCGGTCAATGGTCAAGCTGTTGGGTTTGGGTCACTTCTAAGTGGAGCCCAAAGCCCAAGTATAAAAGGGTGCTTTTAACCCTAAAAAGGTTAAGAAAAATTGGAGAGGTTCAACCGTCAGGAAAAAGAGAGGGAAAAGAGAAAAGAGAGGCTTAGGTGGGAATTTTCATTATTCTTCCCATCATTGCGCAGTCTTCTTCTAACCTTCGATTGCATAGTGATTTCTTGTCGCATTGGCCTGAAATTTTAACCAGAGATTCCTCTCTCATTGTTCTTCATTCTGAACGGTGGAGATTAGATTTGGAGGTCTTCAAGGTGCCCTGATCTTTAGTCAAAGTTGCTGTCAGATTCTAAGGGTGATATTATTCTCAACTCTTTGATTCTTTCATCTTATTGATGACTGTTGTTGTCTCTTGAGTTGAGTGGTGACTCTAGTTATATCTAGAGGTGAAAAACCCTTTGTAACTTGATTGGTGATAGTGGAGATTTTCTTTACTGGACTAAGGGCCGTGGTTTTTCCTCTCTCACACTGAGAGAGGTTTTCCACGTAAAAATTGCCTGTGCCATAGTATTGAATTCCGTTACGAAATCCGGTATCGGATTTTAAGTTTTGGTACCGGATTTAAATACCGGTCGGTACCGGCCTATTTCAGCCATACCGGCCGATATTCAAAATATCGATCAAATACCGGCCGGTACAGAAAATTTTAAAAAATTGGGCGACTTTTTTGCAAAATTTTCAAAATTTCCCTCCCTCCTACTCTCTCATTCCCCCCTTTTTTTCAAAGTTTTTAAAATAATAATAAATATTTTATTACTAATAATAATTATAAATTAAACAAAAC
>JAOSBL010000006.1:4912043-4929285 GCA_027568915.1 Erythroxylum roraimae | reverse complement strand
TATATAAACTAAAATGGATAAGATATAAACAAAAAAACTAAATTAAATAATATACAACTTTACAATATGACAATGGATTATTTTGTAATTTTTAAAAAAATTCAGGGACTATTTTATAACTTTAAAAAATTACCCGAAATGATACCTGGTATTAACCGGTACCGGTACAGTACCGTACCAGAACCTAATCCGGTACCAAGTCCGGTACAGTATTCATAACGTTGCTATGTGCTTTATTTCTTGCTGCTTAGTTTCTTGCACTTGTGAGTTTGTTGGCTGTTGTTTTTCCTTTTGGTGTTGGTTGTGTTTGTTCACACAGGGAAAGGTTTATTGGTTCTGGTTACTTTGTTTCCGCTGCGTGACCGACTCCTTCTTTCCTAGCAAATGATATCAGAGCTTTTGGTTCGGGATATTTGTGGTTGTGGTGAACAATGGAAGTTGTCAATACTAGTAGGATAGTTACTTTGAATGGCACCAATTATGCTCTTTGGAAGGGCAAGATGGAGGATCTACTTTATGTGAAGCATTTTCACTTACCAACATTTGCCACTGAAAAGCCTAATGATAAATCAGATGAAGAATAGAATCTCATGCATAGACAGGAGTGTGGTTTTATCAGACAATGGGTTGACGACAATGTGTTGAATCATATTTCCGGTGAGACACATGTTCGGACCTTGTGGGAGCAGCTTGAGAAGCTATATGCTTGAAAGACTGGGAATAATAAGATGTTCTTAATAAAGCAGATGTGAGCGTTGAAGTATAGTGATGGGACTCCTATGACAGATCACTTGGATAACTTCCAGGGAATTATGAATCAGTTGTCAGCAATGGGGATTAGATTCGATGAAGAAATAAAGGGTTTGTTTCTCCTTGGCTCCTTACCAGACTTTTGGGAAACTTTTAGATCTTCATTGTCAAATTCTGCTCCGGATGGTGTTATCTCTATGGATCTTGCCAAGAGCAGTGTATTAAATGAAGAAATGAGAAGAAAGCCTCAGGGTTCCTCTTCGACAGATGGCTTGGTGACTACCTCTAGGGGGAGAAATAACAACCGCGGTTCTCAAAATAGAGAGCAAAGTCGAAGAAAATCCAAAGGCAGATGCAAAGATGTTAAGTGCTTTCATTGCGATAAAAAAGGGCACTTGATGAAAAAATGCTGGAAGTTGAAGAAAGAGAAGAAAGGCAACAAAGGCAAGGAAGAAAAGAAAGAGAATGACAATGAGACTTGTGTTGCTACTGCCATCGAAGAAGACCTTGTGACAGTCCTTGATGAGAGCCTAGTTGGGGTTGTTTGTGATGAATCAAGCTGGGTTGTAGATACTGGTGCTTGTTCTTATGTTACATCAAGGAAGTATTTTTTCTCATCTTATACTCCAGGTGACTATAGGGTATTGAATATGGGAAATGGAACTATCTCTAAAGTGGCTGGCATTGGGACAATTGTGTTAGAAACAGATACGGGAACTAAACTTATTTTGAACAATGTTAAGCATGCACCTGATGTTCGTTTGCACTTGCTATTTGTTGGTAATCTTGATGATGAGGGTTATGTGAGTACCAATGATAGTGGTATATGGAAGCTCACTAAAGGCTCCTTAGCGGTGGCTCGTGGTGGAAAGCGCTCTGGCTTGTACTGGACAACAGCTTCAGTATGTACTGACAGGGTGAATGCAGTTGGGAATGACACTTTAGTGTTATAGCACAGGAGACTTAGCCACATTAGTGAGAAGGGATTGAATGTGTTGGTCAAGAAGAATCTCTTATCAGATTTGAAGGGTGCTAAACTGGAGAAGTGTGAGCACTGCTTGGCTGGAAAATAACACAGAATTTCTTTTAAGACTAATCATCCTTCAAGAAAAACTAAGTTGCTTGCGTTGGTGCATTCAGATTTGTATGGTCCTATGAAGATAAGGACTTTGAGGGGTGCATTGTATTTTGTTTCCTTCATTGATGACTGTTCCAAGAAATTATGGGTCTATGTCTTGAAGACTAAAGACCAAGGGTTGGATGTCTTTAAGCAATTTCAAGCTTCTGTTAAGAGAGAGACTAGAAAGAAGCTGAAGTGCATTCGCACTAACAAGTGGTACTTGTTAGGAAAAAAGGAGTTGGTCACGCAGCGGAAACAAATTAACCAAAACCAATAAACCTTTCCCTGTGTGAACAAACACAACCAACACCAAAAGGAAAAATAGCAGCCAACAAACTCACAAGTGCAAGAAACTAAGCAGCAAGAAATAAAGCACACAGGCAATTTTTATGTAGAAAACCTCTCTTAGTGTGAGAAAGGAAAAACCACAAGACCTAGTCCAGTAAAGAAAAACTCCACTATCACCAATCAAGTTACAAAGAGTTTTTCACCTCTGATATAACTAGAGTCACCACTCAACTCAAGAGACAACAACAGTTATCAACAAGATGAAAGAATCAAAGAGTTGAGAACAATCTCACCCTTAGAATCTGACAGCAACTTCGATTGAAGATCAGGGCATCTTGGAGACCTCCAAATCCAATCTCCACCATTTAGAATGAAGAACAACGAGAGAGGAATCTCTGGTTAAGATTTCAGGCCAATCCGATGAGAAATCACCATGCGATCGAAGGTTAAAAGAAGACTGCACAATGCTGTGAAGAATAACGAAAATTCCCACCTAAGCCTCTCTTTTCTCTTTTCCCTCTCTTTTTCCTTACGGTTGAACCTCTCCAATTTTTCTTGAACTATTTAGGGTTAAAAACACCCTTTTATACTTGGGCTTTGGGCTCCACTTAGAAGTGACCCAAACCCAACACAAGCTATATCTACATTATAAGGAAATTTGGAGGAATGTGATGGCAGAGCAAAAAGCAATAGAAACCGAACAGCATAACATTCAAAAAGTTAACTTGTAGGCATTTGAGAAGATCAGTTATAAGTTGATCAAGTGAATGAAAGTTTTGAATGCTTAAGACAATTAACCACATCTAAACACAAATACATATAACAAAAACCTATCAGCGAAATTCCACATGAAGACAGGAGTTCTTAACTATTCATCTCACTCGTTGAGGCACGTGTATATATATCTGGCCACAGAGAACTTAATAAAATTGCAAATATGATACGAATCAGGTCAGCTAATTAGAGGGGAATTAAAGCTTACAAATGGCTCTAGAAAAGCTGTTAAGCCAGTCTCTCCATTAATCAAAGCCAAAATGAAAGAAACTAGGGCAGCAGCAATCAATATCTTAACAAGCAAATCGTCAAACTGCTTGAGAACCAGTTTCCAAAAAGGAGTCCCTGCAATGATCGAGTATAAGAGAGGAAATTCGCACCATCTATTGGAAAAGAAGCTATACATGACGGAGGAAGATATATTTACTTACTTTTTTCTTCAAGCAGCACTGCAACCGATGACCGGAGCAAGCCAACCAAAAAGAAACGTCAAATAAGAAAAAATCGTTAAATCAAATAAAAACTGACAAGTGCATTCCAATCAAATCTAGTAGTTTTTCATACTAGATTTCTTTTCATTGCAACAATTTGTCGACGAAAACAATGTAAGTGCGAGGCTCAAGCATGCAATATTCATAGTTTTTAACTGACGGACAAGACGTACCGTTTTTACCGTACATATTTGCATGTAGCGCCACCTGCAAAACAAAAATTCATTAGTTCAATTATCCAATTCATATTAAAAAACAATGACGTTCAACTCAGTGAGAACGAATTCAGAAAATGTAATAAGTTCAGTTCAGCTTCAACTCCCAATACCTGAGAGTCGCTCAGACCTTTCGCCGGGTCCACCGCGAAGTAATCCAACACCTGGCCAAATAAGACAAGAGAAGCATGCACTTTCTTCAACCACCACACAATCAAGGACAAACGACGCTGAAATCTTGTGAAGCGAGCGTAATTACCTCCACGACGGATCTGGCGTATGCGTCCTCCATCGAGAGACTTAAGAAATCAAATCAAATCAAATCGGTGATGCTATGACCGTGATTCCGGTAATTCCAATCTTGTACTCGTTTCTCGAGCTTCTTTTAACTGCACGGTTCAAGTGAACTAAGCCGTGTTCACGCATGCCTCGTTTGTTTTAGATCTATGGGCGTTCTGTTTAGCTATTAACAGAAGTTTCATTCAAGCAATGTCACGTCTCCTTCTTGGACCCTAGGGTTTGGGCTTTTTCTTAATGGAGTTTTTCGAATGTCAATTGGGCTAGAGTTACGAGGGTCGCATAGCGTCAACTCTAAGCAGATTTGATATTCAAAAGACTGATCTGGGATTCTGGGCCTTCCCAACTCTCTCAAAGAGGAATAATTTGAAAATATAAATAATTCAAAACTAAATAGTTGCGCTTTTTCTATTAAAAGGTCTAAGGTCTTTTCTTTTCCTATTGACGACGAGTCGTTTCCGGGGCTTTTTACACATAGAATTACAATTTTAACAATGATTTGCGTTTGCCTAGGGTCGCCACGTCAGGCCCAACCTCAGAGCTTAGAGCAACGACGCGTCGTAACACCATTGTTGGGTTAAGAAAAAGACAAAAAAATGCCAGTCAATCCCCAATACGGATCCGGTTCAAATACCCACTTGATCATAAGTGAACGTAGGCGCTAAAACCTCAAAAACCTAACAACGCCCACTCGCCTTCTCTGTTATGCTCTCTCTCTTTGCCTCCGACGCATCGTTTACTCTTTTATAAGCATAAACCCTAACAGAACGACTTCGAGGTTTAGCCGGTCGATATGCTCGGAGCTGCTTACCGGAACAGCTCAATCGACTGGAGGCCGTCTGCCGTTGTAGCCCTAGCCACCAGCGCCGACGACTCTCAGGTCGCCGCCGCTCGTGAGGACGGCTCGCTTGAGATTTGGCTTGTTTCTCCCGGCGCCGTCGGTTGGCACTGCCAGCTGGTGCTTAATACTTGTCCTGTGTATTTAAGTTCATGTTACTTGTATTGTTGAGTGAGTTTAGTTTCATTAATCAGCTGCGGTTTTTGATTGATTTCAAGTGTAGACTATACAGGGAGACGCTAATTCGAGAGTTTCGTCTCTTGTATGGTGCAAAGCTGGCTCTAGAGGTTTGCCTTGTGGGAGGTTGTTCTCGTCTAGTATCGACGGTTCGGTTTTGGAATGGGATCTTTTTCACTTGAAACAGAAGGTGGAACTTTTTAAGATCATAGTCGCTTACATTTAGTTTTCTTTGGACGAAAATCGTCAGAATCACTTGTATTAAGAATTTTAGTTTTTCTATTGACAATCATTTTCAAGATAGTAGCTTTAGAATGAAGTTTAGGTGAATGATTAAGAAAATACAGTCGGGAGTGGATGTGCATTTTGAAGATAGGGAATGGATGGTCTTTCTAGTTGCAAACTGCTTTGTTCTCTTTAATCATATATTTTGCTGTTTGATAATGTATTGAATTATCAATGTCATCTTATTCGCTTATGCAGAGTGTGCTAGAGTCTATCGGGGTCTCAATTTGGCAGATGGCTGTAGCACCCTCTAATAATCTGATGATTCATACAGAGTCCCAGCATCTTGGAAATGGATATGTAAAACATATAGATGATGGAAGCGATCACGAATCTAGTGACAGTGAAGATGAGTCTGATTCAGATAACCTCAATGAATTGTTAGACGTTGAAGATCCTTGTGTTGCAATTGCTTGCGACGATGGCTGTGTTCGGCTTTACAGAATTCCTGATTCAGATGAATTCATATACTATAGAACATTGCCTAGGGTCAGTGGTGAGACATCTGAACTTCTAAGTATGCTATCTCCTATTATTGCTCTAGCTTTTGTGGAAGGTATGTTGATAATGTTTCGAAATTCAGGCCGCGTTCTAAGTGTGACGTGGAGTTCTGGTGCAAATAGAATATACTCAGGGAGTAGTGATGGGTGAGTCGGCTGGCCATCTTCTGTGTTAATTAAGCTAATGTGTTTACTTATTTTTAATGCGAATATTGTATAATTAGGTGAACAATCAATCTTGCGGAAGCTATTTATACTTGCACTGTAGGGCATTTTTCTGTTATTAAACTTTTAAGTTTATCCTATCTTATGCATGGCAGACTCCTTGCAGGTTTATAAGGTGTTGGGATGCTAAAATAGGTCATGAGATATACAGGATCACGGTAGGGCTTGGTGGTCTGGGTTGTGGGCCTGACATTTGTGTGTGGTCTTTACTTGCATTGAGGTAGGAATTGAATCACTGTTATCTGTCTTATGTAGTATGTTTGTTCACCTTCTATCATAGTTCTGCCACTAAGCAATTATTGTCAACTTCAGATGCGGTACACTTGTTAGTGCTGACAGTAACGGTAGTGTTCAGTTTTGGGACTCAAAATTTGGGACACTTTTGCAATCTCATTCGTCTCACAAAAGTGATGTGAATGCATTGGCAGCTGCTCCAGGTCATAATAGAGTGTTCTCTGCGGGATCTGATGGCCAGGTATAGCCATTAACTTCGAAGCTAAGAGTTGGGGGAACTGTGATCCAAGTATTTCAGTTGCTTTGGAAGAAGTCATTCTTGAACATGTCAACATAGATATAGATTCTCCTTGATTCTGGTCATTGTTAACTTTGTTATCTGGAAACATTAATTTCAAATTGTTTCATTCTTTAGGTTATTCTTTATAAGCTTTCTCATGAGGCAATCGGATCTAGCGATGATATTTCAACTTCTAATATGACCAAGAAATGGGTGTATGTTGGATATGTACGAGCTCACACTCATGATGTTAGGGCTTTGACAGTAGCTGTACCAATCAGTCGTGAAGGTTTGTTTAATGTCTTAGTTTGTGCAATTATCTTTTATCATATCGTGTGTACCTTGCTATTTGGTTGTGTCTTGATGCTTTTGGCTTTTCTTACAATTTGAAACTATACTTCTAATTAGCAGATCCTTTGCCTGATGAAAAAGTGAAAAGGGTACGTACAAAGAAGAGACCAGTAGAGTTTAATTACCATAAGTGGGCTCATTTGGGTGTTCCAATGCTCATCTCTGCTGGTGATGATGCAAAACTCTTTGCCTATTCTGCCAAGGAGTTTACAAGATTCTCACCGCACGACATATGCCCTGCTCCTCAGAGAGTTCCCATCCAGTTGGTTCTGAGTACTGTATTTGAGCAGAATTCTTTGCTTCTAGTGCAAGCATCTTCTTCCTTGGATATTCTTTGTGTTCGCATCAAAGGTGGAGCTCTGCCAGTTATGGGTTCTGGCTTATCTAAGGGACATGCATCTACAGATTTGGTGGCTCGAATCAAGGCTAAAGCATCAAGAAAGATCATTTGTAGCACCATTTCTAATGCTGGGACATTATTTGCTTATTCAGACCATCTTAAGCCCAACCTTTTTGAACTAAAGAAAAATGAAGCTGGTAAAGGTGCATGGACAGTTAATAAAAGGAAACTTCCAAATGAACTACCATTTGCTCATTCCATGGCATTTAGTTCTGATTCTTCACGGTTGATGGTAGCTGGGCATGATAGAAAAATATATGTAATTCCTTTCCTTCCCTTTTAACTTTTTCTTTTTGGTTTTTATTAACTTACCTGTTTGAGATGCTCAAGAATGAGGGAACCATTTACTGACCCTGCTTCCTGTTATTTACACTTGTACTGCTACAGGTTGTGGATGTGCGAAGTTCAGAGCTTGTACAAACCTTCACCCCTTGTCATGAGGAGAATGATGAAGGATTATCGTCTACTGAGCCTCCCATAACAAAAATGCTTACCAGTTGTGATGGACAGTGGTTAGCTGCCATTAACTGCTTTGGAGATGTATATATTTTTAACCTGGAAACGCAAAGGTCTGAAATAAAACCTTTTGTAGATTCATATGGCGCGTGACTTCTAATAACTTTGTTGTTGTTATCATTGGTTTGTTATTTTGTTTCATGTTGCTTGGTTCTGATGTCTGTTTTTCATCACAAATGAATGTGCTAGAACTGGAGAGTTTATGTGGTTGGGTTTTGAAGAAATTCATATGCATTACCAGACAAGAGGGTCCTGGAGATGTCAAAAGGGAATGAGGAATATAAATAAATGATAGTAAAAACTCAGTAAGGCAGTAGAGCTTGTACGGATGAGTTATTCTATTGGAAAAGAGATCATGATGTTTATGTTTAGAGGAGTATGACTTCTGATTTATCTTTCCTGTATGCCTAATTATTGAGCAAACCAGTTGCTTTCTTGTTAAGAGGTTACCTTTCAATTATTGCAGCTAGTTTCATGAACAATTTAATATGCCACATTGTCAGTTATCTATGGTTGAGTTTACTTGGAACCCATGACAAAGCTTTTATTTTAATGTGGAGTTGTGAATATACAGATGTTTCTGTTTTTGTGTTCTTCATGATTTTTTTTTTTCCTGAAACAGACAACACTGGTTCATAGCAAGATTGGATGGGGCATCAGTAACAGCTGGTGGTTTTCCCCCTCAAAATAATAATGTTCTTGTTGTGACAACCTCATCAAACCAGGTCTACGCATTTGACGTAGAAGCAAAACAGCTTGGGGAATGGTCAATGCAGCATACATTTGTTCTGCCGAGAAGATATCAAGAATTTCCTGGAGAAGTCATTGGGCTCTCTTTCCAGCCTTCAACAAGTTCATCATCTGTCATTATTTATAGTGCCAGGTAATACTTACAGTTTCTTCATTCTTTATTGTAGATGAACAAGGATTAACAACTTTGAATGGAGATGGAAGCAAACGACCTCTTTAATTACAGATTGAGTTTGCTGACTCACCTCTCTCGTCTAGAGAGAGAGAGAGTCTATGTTGCACAATTACTTGTGACAGAAAAAGAAGTGATCTTCACTATTGTTGAAAGGCTGTAAAATGTGATTCAAAAATAAAAGGGATCCTGGTATTTGTAGTTAGGTTTTATCCTGAGTTATAGCAGATGAATTCATAGCATTCTTTGGTATTTATTTCATCAATGTACCAATTTCCACATGATACAGGGCAATGTGCTTGATCGACTTCAGGATGCCAGTAGATAGAGAGGAAGATGGAGACATGTTACATAGTCCAGTCAAGAAGTTACAATGTAATTCTGTTAATGGGAGACTGAAGCGTAGGTTAAAAGACTGTCAAATAGAGGCTAAGCATAAAAGGAATTTTGAGTTTGTTGCTTTCAGAGATCCAGTTTTATTTATTGGACATCTTTGTGAAAACTCTATCTTGATCATGGACAAGCCTTGGATGGATGTGGTTAAAACATTCGAGGCTCCCCCTGTTCACAGACATATATTTGGGACGTAAGCACGATATCGAAGTTTTTCCATACTTCGGTGGAGAATACGAGCAAGGCAATCAATCCAGTAGCTTTGGACCACAATTTTGTTTTCAAATTATGTGGTGGATGGCTTTGGAGGCATTGGGTGTTGGCATCCATGTATTGTAATACTCAAATGATTTGTTGATCAGTAAAAGTAGGCATTTTTTAAATATGTTATTTTCATATTTGTTCTAATACATGCCTTGATTTGTATGTACATATAGCCAATTTCCAAACCAAGTAGTTAATTTCAGACTTGTTATATAAGATGATTTACTTTACGTCTGAAGTGAAGACCCGTCCACTTAGAATAATAGAACATAACTGTCTCTTTTCGAAAGAATTCCTGTTAGAATGAACTTGGAAATATTTACGATGATATATGCTCATTGCCTTAAGGTAATTTTCTAGCGGAAGACTGTCTATGTAGTCCTTTTCATTATCGTTTTTCAGGGGACGACGAGAGCTGGAGTATACATCAATATTAGCATATGGACTAGGTATTTGTATCTATGTGGCTCGAGGGAAGACACCGTAACTTAGGCTTTAGGCTTATCTGTCCCTCTTGTCCTTATGTTGATCAGCCCATCAATGATTTTATATTTGTTTCGTGGTTCTGTAAAATGGAAGATTAAGGTGTTCGATCATTTACTTGGCTGAATAATGTTGCCTTCTGCATTACGAAAAATGGAACTCTATGAATGCAAAAGCAAAACGCAAGAAGGTGGTTGTCGATTGACGGGCACTTTCTAAGACCCTATAGTCCGAGATTCAATGAATTCGTGCGTTATCTAAGATCTCTTTGTAGCAAGAACCTAGGCAACTACCTAGTAGCGGCCTATTGATTTGCACTAGTCTCTGTCTCCTCCCCAATAATTGTATCCTAGTTTAAGGTAAAATTGCATGATCAAGTTATCAGTCGGCAACTATGTCCTTGTGCTGTCAAGTCATTTCCATGAAGTAGAAACTACAAAAGAAGATGATTGACAGGACAGAGATGGAGGGTGTTTTATCTGAGTTCTTTTTCCAAATTATGGGTGCTCAATCCCAGAATGGGAAACCCTCCAAAAGATGATTTTCAAGTAACCCTCCAAAAAAACAAAAAAGTAAATCAATTAAAACCACCATGGATCACATTACAAGCAAAGTAGTAGATATGATGAAAGGTGGGGTGCATCTTTTTGGTGGCCTCTTGATGCTATATGAGGCTTGCCTTCTGTTTTTGTCTGGCTCGACTCCAGAAAAATGTACCCAATTTACCAAGCCTACCTACTTCTGAAGCTAGGCTGGCAAATAAGTGGAAAAGGTAGGTCACTGATGTATGCTTACTAGTCATTTGGTTCGCTCGGCGCATGTGTGCGTGTGTGTGTTTGTGGTTGAGTTAGGTACAAATTGTTGTTCATCAATGGTTAACACCGGTAAACCCTGCTCTTGGATGGACAATGTCTTTCTCTGAACCAAGCTTCTTGTTTCCTCTCTTCCTGTCCTATTCTATTCACCCTTTTACTCCTGCTGATCGCATTCCTTTCTCGCCTTGTAAAATGAAAGGAGTGTTTGTGATTGTGATTGTGATTGTGATTCTAGTAGGAGATGGTTGAAAATGTTCACAAGATCTTCAGTCACTAATACGCACTAAAGTGATTAGTTGGACGCTGCAGGAATGATGCAGAGACAGAGTTTGAACAGCAGGCCTAGTACTTTCCTTATTTGATGTCTACTTGTCCCAAAAGAGGGAAAAACGGTAGCCGTTAAATACAGAGAAAATAATTAATTATATTTGTTTTTCAGGTTGTTTCCCTCTGCATTGACAGGAAGGCATAGAAAAACATGCACAACAGAAACAAAAAGAAGAATAAGGAATGAAATCCATTTAAGATATGCTGCCCTTTTCCCTTTACACATTGGTTCCGTCTCTCCAGACCAACTGCGGTAGCAGAGATGGCAAAAGATGCTGCTAATCATTGCTCTCTGTCACTTCCAATTTCTTCCTTGAAAATTACCTGTCACATATTCTCCAAAATCTGAATTAATCCCATGAAACTGTTGTTACAATGTGCCCCAGGTTCATAAATTTCCATCACAATATCTAACCTGGTTCTTTGGAAGCGGATTTAGAGGATTGAAAGAATCCAAATTGTTTTTTAAATGGAGATTTTCCCTGAGAACAAAATGAAATGACGTCGGACATTGTTGATTGCAATATCTAATAGCATTCAGAAACTGGAAATTTCCTGGAGGAATACCTTGCAATGTGTTGCAGAGAAACCCTGCGAATATTCCAGGCTATGCTCTTCATTCTTGGTCACTTTCTGTATAACAACATTAAGAACGTAGACACTTCTCTCACAGTTGCGCATATGTATGCAACATTTATAGACATGAACAGGAAGACCATACTAATTAATTATCCTGAAACTTGCCTTATTCAATACAGGAGAACTAGCAGTGTCATCCAGGCACTGTTGCTGGTGACTTCTCACATGATCTTTGTTCAGCTTTTTGCTCTTTCTTTGCTTTGTCGACTTGTGGAAGCAGTATTCATCATCTTCACAATAATGAGGCGGACCAGAGGATGCATCTGAAACCATTGACAAGTCCTCTTCTTCGTCCTCCAACTTTGCATGATCTCTACCGCCATTATATCCACCAATTCCCTGAAACTGGTTTTTGGAAATAGAAGATTGATCCAAATATGATGTCCAACCAGACTCACATCCACTACTGCCGCATTGAGAAGTTGACAGATCCATTCTGAATCCTCTCTGTCAAAGACAAACTCCAAACGGGATGACTTATATAGGCTCCTTGTTACTAACAGCAATAGGAAATAGAAAGAGAGAATTAATGAGTTGCTCTCAGTGTCACTCGATGTTGTTCTCTCTCAATATAAGTAGAACAGATGAAGCAAGAGAGCTAAGAAAAAACCAAATGAATCAAATTCAAATCCTAGAGTAGTTTTGTCCTTAGCCCTATCCTTTCTCCTCTCTTATTTTTATCTCTTTGTGAATCAATCAAGTCGCCAGTTGGCTTTGAGTGCGTACGTATGCGAGAGTGACAGAAGGGAAACAACAGCAGTCGTTAAAAATTCATGATAAGGGATTTATATATGCACTTGTGGTAATAACACTCGGGTTACAGCACTAGTCACCCACAAGAAACTTCGCTTCGAGGGGCTAGCTTTCTTCACTTTTTTCTTTTAAATACTATCTTTTCCTTCTTGGCAAACCTAGGAGTTCTTAAAGTACTGCAATTAAAGTACAGACAGTGGAACAGTAATTAATATCCGCCTCATAGCTTATAGGATATGGAAAGGATGTTGAACTTGGTAGTAAATCCGTGACAGATCATGGGGAATGGAAACTTTCGCATGTTCTTATATTATGACAAGCAAAAAGGCCATGGGAGTTTAGACCTGTCTAATGAAATTAAAAACCTGAAGGGCTAATTATGCAAAACATTCTGTGCAGTCCCTTGCATGTAATATCTATTCTTGTGCTCACAATTTATAATAATTAGGGTCCTGAGTCGTTAGCTAAAATAAGGTGAAGCACATTATGTTGGCCAAAAACAGTCTCTTGTATATTTCCTTTCCATTAATTGTGAAGCTTATTTCACTTTCACATTACTTTGAATTCCTATATGAAGCCAGATATTGGTGGATAATAATAGCACACTCACATCTGAATCATACACTTGACACAGACAAATTCGTTCAAGTGTCTGCCATATCAAAATCAGAAAGTAGTAGACAGTGAAACTTGCATTTGGCTATAACTGTGCATACAGTGATCTCAATAGTTTTATGTTAGCAGTTTCTTGCTGTCCTATCTCCATTTATCTTTCCTGAATTTTCATGGGAAAAGAAGTATAAGGCCATGCCCTTCAACGATTGATAGTGATTCTTTATCCAGTTTGACAGAATTATTGATACCTGTCCATTCGATGAGTGCACAGAACAAAAGCTATAAATTTATCGTCCCCACGTACGCTTGTTTGCTTTAATAATCACTCTTATCACCAAAGTCTCTGTTGACCCTTTTGTTGTTCACTTCTATTAATTTAAGACAGTGGCCTTAGTCGGCGTCTTAAGACTTGCAAGACTCGTGTGCCTGAACTATGATTCCCACTTGGCTTGGCTTTATATTATTCTTTTGTAAGTACTTGTTCTAACCATTTTCCAATGGTTAGCTTGCACGTAAAATCTATACACCACATCACTGACTCAATGATGACTTTGTGTTAAGTTGGAGCTATCGCATGAAAGCTCACCAGCATTGAGCCACGTATATATAGTTAAACTAAATAAAAATATAGAATCTCGGTTAGTGACAAAAGAGCTTTCCCATTTTAAGGTAGAAAAGCCACCCTCGTACATCCAAGATAGCTGTTTATGGGGCCCTTTCAATAATGTTTGTGATCTTTTTATTGGGGGAATAGCTTCAGCTCTAGCGTTTGAATAATGCCAACCCCAGAGATTGTACAATTTCAGGCAACATATGCATATCTTTGGATTCGCAAACTGTCCTGTAATTAGCGGCAATTGTCCCATTGCAGACCCTTATTTTGTGAAAGCTGCCTGGACATTTTCTTCAGAATGCACTTAACCTGAACTGAAACACCAACACATGCTTAAGCTGGTTGTCAGGTACAGATGATTTGTTGTATACCGAGCTCTAACTACCATCACACTAACCACAAATGAATCTGTTTTGACGTGCAATTAGCATAGGAAGAAGCGACCAAAAATCTGCAGTGACCCTTTTAACTTTGAGGCCAGAAGCTGACGGCTGATATGATCTAAAAATGACCATGAAGTGTGATTTATTGTAAAGATCAATCATGGGGGCCAATTTAGGATCCTCTTCTGAATCATAAATGGTCCCAGACGCTCATGTACACGCTAATGTTGCACATGCTCTTTGTTAGCTTGTGGCCCTTTGCCAGTCCACAGGATCCGTAATTCGTGTAAGAACACAGAGAATTGGTTTAATGTGATTTCTGGTTTTTCCATTTTGGTTTATGTTTTCAACTATTTCCTCTATATAATTGAGGGAAGGAAAAAGAAGCTCAATAATTCTTTACGTCAGTGGAGAATATGTAGCTGGAGTGACGTGAAGGATATGTAGCTGGAGTTCTGTTAGGAAGAAGCTAAAATCCATCAACCCGCTTTCCATTTGACCTTCTCTTTCACCACTTCTCATCTTCTGTGAAATTTCATGTACTTTTCTTCCATTCAAGACCACCGAGTTCTTAAAACCATTAATTGCCATTGGCTAGACAAGGGGTAGTTGATGGTTTTAGACCTAAATATCCGACCCCAGTAGCCCTCCCCATGTAGCTTGCACTCATCAAATAGATTTGAAACGGCTAGAGTTATGGGCCTCTCATCAGCTGCTGGAGGTTTGTGAACATGGTCCCCAACAATGGAAAGGGAAAGGTCAAATCCAGTTGCTACAGTGTGGCCATGGAAACACCACTGTCTTCTCTCACAAATCTAAACTCTTCCAAGAACACTAAAACTCCCTCCCCATTTGTTTCGAATGAGTAAAAAGAATACATAAACAATTCTACACTTCCCTTCTCGTCCATGGCTAATGCAAACAAGTACTGCAGGGTCCTTATCAACATGAAATAATAGTCAAACCTTCTTTTGCAAAAGAAAACTCCACTTTATCTTAAGCAAGTCTTTGTCACATTAATTTGGTCATCCCAGTTATTGTATAATGAAAACAACCTTTTGGATGAATTACCGTACTTCATGTCCACAAATTCCACCCGAAGTCTCCAAACTCTGCATGTCATAACCCAGCATATCACGTAAAATATAAAAATGGAATCCGAGCAGATCCTGCTATATCTTCAAAGTACGAGAGTATGGATCCTGAAGATCTAAAATTCAACATTATTTTGACAAGAATGTAAAGCTGTGTCTAAATGGATAAGAAGTTGAATTAACAGTACTCAACTGATGCCAAATTATTGTTCCTATAAACCTGTCATGACATTGATAAACCCTTCAACTTTCACATCTTTTTACGTGACAATAATGCAAGTAATGTACAGAAGAATCAATTGAATGAATCTAACATGACAATTAAGTGTCACTATTGCTTGCGCAGATTAATCGGTAGGTTTCTTCCAAACTGACATCCACAGATAGCGATAGCCCGCTTCTCTCTTTGTTTAACACTTGTTGTTGGCAACTATGATCTACAGCTACTATGTATCATAAGGTAACGAGTGTGTGGATCATCTTTTTTCTCTGATTCAGAAAGAAAAGGTTAAAATTTGTAGTTGGAAACTTGGGAAGCTCACCAGCTCAATTCTTTAATTTCTTGGTCCCATGCACGGGGCAGTGACTTTAGTTGGTAGGGCTAGGCCAGTCGGTCCAATGAGTAGCCTCGCAGCACATTTCAAGGAGTCCACTACATGAATTTTATTTTCATGTCTTCATATATAACAACCGCACTAATATTGTCTAAAATACAATGATTAAACACGTGAACAGCATATGAAGTTGAGGTATTTAACATTTATCACTTATAATAAAATATATTTTGTATAGTAAAATGTAAAGTTAGAACATTTAGACAATTAATAATTAAAATATTTTGATAAATTTTAATTTCTAAAAAAATTGGTAGACAGATATTATATCACATTCTTTAAGTAATATTTTCTTAGTTTTTCAATATCAATAATTGACAATAAATGATTAAGTACCAGTTAAATTCAATTTACCGTCATTACTCTATTTATTAATAAATAGAAAACTAAACACTATATTAATAAATTCAAAACATATATAAAACATGTGTTTTCCAATTACTATTATTTGAAAAAATTACTTAACAGCTGATTATCTTGTTTTATTTATAAATTCCACATAATCTAAAAATAACATTTATTATAATTAAGTTTCAATAATTATAAATTTAAGAAGGTAAATTTTTATAATTAAGTTTCAATAATTATAATTTTATTTTTAAGAAGGTATTTTTATAATTAATCAATATTTTTCTAAGAAAAACAGCTATTATGTTGAGCAAGCAACCTTTCACCAAATATTAAATTGTAGTATAATGTTAAACAGTCTTATGGTACATTTTAGTATGCAGCAACACGAGTTCTACAATTTAAATGGAATTCATTCTATACAAAGGAAAGCCAGAGAATCAAATGTATGGCTTTGGTTCGGAGTACATCGACCAAATGGGGCTGCAGAAACGGGACCTTTGGAGCTGTGAAAAGTCTTGATGTTTGCAGCAAATACAACAGAATCATACGTAAAGAAGAAAGGGCCATATTGGTTCCGGGTACAACTCCCCATGTTTACGGCTGCCAAAAACACGTACATATGGGTCGTCAGGACTTTGGAGGAATAATGAGCGGCCCCATTTTACTCTTCAGATTCGATTTCCAGTCTAATCCATCCACGGTTAGTGTTTGCTTTATTGATCAAGCATGCTTCATATGGTCTCTGTCCTCCCAATTTCAACTCATTCATTGCAAGATTTTATCATATAAGCTTCTATTCTAGTCCACTACTTGCAACGCTAGTTGCATCCATTATCCCATATTTAGGTTTAAGGTCGTTTTTACAGGGGTTGCATTCAAACTAAACCTATTACGACAAATTTGTCTGCCTTTTTGTTTGAAGAGTTAAATCCGAAAATTAAAGATAAAGTTTGGATTTTAAAAAATAAATAAAAATTTAAGGGTTAAGTTTGAATTATAAAAATAAAATAAAAATTAACTCGAGTTAATAATTGTAAATAATTTATAATTATCGTTTAATACTTTTTTTAAATTAATTAATATTTATGTATGTACTATTTAAACCTTATTCAAATTATAAATTTTTATAGTTATTTAATTTAATTTTGTTTATGAATGACGATTAATATTTATATGTATTATTGTAAGAGGTTATATTTTTATTTCAAATCAACCTTATAAATTTATTATTTTTA
>JAOSBL010000006.1:4865670-4879149 GCA_027568915.1 Erythroxylum roraimae | reverse complement strand
CAAGATCATTCATGTTGCTCTCAGCTTCTGTGAACTCCATTTCGTCCATTCCCTCTCCTGTGTACCAATGCAGGAAATCATGTGTCTTGTATGTTTCGATATTATTATCAACCTTCTACTTTATTTTGAGAACCCCCTTGTTCTCATTAATGTTTCATTTGTTAGATCAACCAAAACCTATATTTGATTTGAGTTCAATCAAGTCATTTTTTCCTTCATTGCTTTCTTCTATTCTTCTTTAGCATAATCATTAAGAGCATCATTTACATTTCCTAACTCACCGTCTTCTTGTAGGATAATCATACGAATTACTCCTTCCATTTAAAAATAAAACTAGGGAATCAGTATATTATGATTTCTACATAAATGGGATTCATGAGATACAAATTCATTAATTTCTTGATTACTCCTCTTCGGATAAGATATAATAGGTAAACTCTCATTGGTTTGCAATCTGAATTGATCTTGAGTTAATTCTTCATTTTTTAGATTAGTTCCACTCGGATATAGTCCTTCATCTTAATTCCATGTAACATAATCAATCTGATCAAGAGTCTTATATAAAAACATATATTTTCCTATTTTACCCTCCTTTGGAAATTTATTTTCTAAAAATGTGACATCTTATGATTCAAATTCAATTATTCTTTCATTATCTTTTTCACCTATACACTTATATCCTTTTATGTGTTCAAAGTATTTAATAAAGATAGTTTTCTTTCCTCTTAGGCCTAGTTTTCTATATTTGTAGGAGATATCATAAACATAGGTAACATACACCTTTAGTTTTATGCTTGTCATATTTGGTTTTCTATATGTTTATATCTCTTACAAAGTGTTTGTAACTGATTTTACAGGAACATAATAATTAAACATATGAGTGGTTTCAATAGTTGATAGGTAAATTTGTTTATGCCATCATAGTCCTAATCATTTTTATAAGCATTATATTTCATCTTTTCGTAATATTATTTTATTGTAGAATTTAAAGAATAGTCAATTATCTTTCTATTCCTTTTTTATCATATAACTTCATATAAGCATCCTTGATCAATTTTTAATAATTTTGTTTTATTTCTAATTAAATCTCCACTAAATTCATATATTGTATGAAATATTCTAATACTTTTGATTTATAAGAAATCAAATAGACGTGACCCGAGTTCTATTATCTATAATAGTGATGAAATATATATTCTTATGTGTTATCCTCACATTCATTAGACTATAAATGTTTTAAATGAATTAATTGTAATCAATGATTTAAAAATCTGACTAGACCTTTCAGTTCGACTGGATTTGGCACGAACCGAACTGGTTTCCTATTTGGTTTTAACTTTTAACTGTTGGGACTGAAAACCAGCCGGTTAAATAATAAACTGGCCAGTTTTCTCTAAATCATTAACTGAATGCGTCTTCTCCAACACCCAAACACCAAATCAGTAGAGAAAGACGAGAGCTTTATGTGATTGTCACTTAAGAAATCAATAGATTGTAGTGAAAACCAATCTGGAACCAAGATTGAGCAAATAGGTAGCTGAGTTTGGCACTAAAAACCAGAACAAAAGCTCAAAATACACAGAGAGATTTTTTGGAGCACCAAATGCAATCTTCATTCTAATAGACCATGGAAGAGGGAGAATTGAGTAAGAGCAACAAGCCACAACTCCTCGACTTTCACCGCCATCTTCAACAACACTCTATCTGTAAAAAATTATGATTGATGTTAACTAAATCTCAAAACAAAAGAAAATTCCAAAATCCATATTATCTTCAATGAAATGAGAGGTATAATTAGCGGAAGTAAAGAGATTTCTTCGCAGGGATGATGAGTTCAGGTTTGAAATGGAGGCTGGTGCTTGGCTATAGGAGAGGCAAAAGAAAGAAGGTTTAAGTGCTATTAGAGACGTTGGGAAATTAGTTTGCAAATTGCAAATGGTTTTGATAAAAATTGAAACTTTGGAATCTTTTCCAAGAAAAAGTTGATGGGATATGGGAGATGTGAGAGGGAAATAAAGAGTGATCTAAGCTTTTAGCTTCACGTTATATATAGAGCTGAGTAATGGTTTTCTCTTTTTAACCTTTTCTTTTTTCTTTTCTTTTTTACAATTATTTGTGTTCTCTCCAGTAAATTTTTTTATTTTTAATTAAAATATCCTTCCTATTAAATTTTAATCATAAAATAATAAAAACACACCATATAAACATTAATAAACTAATAAAATGTAACTAAAATGATAATTTAATTTAATTTTTAAATTTGAATTGAATTAATTAATAATTTCAAAAAATATAATAAATTATTAATTTGTGGTGAATTTAATTAGTTCACTATAAATTTAAAATTTGAGTTAGATATCATATAAGTAGTATTTGATTAGTTTATATATAATATTTATGTCACGTGTATTTTAACATTATTTTTTAACTAGAATTTGAAAAAGGGATTGCTCTGAAAAATAAAAATTATTTGAGTGTAGTGTAAGAAGTTAATGTAAATATTTTGGATAAAAGTGTAGTTTACAAGTTTTTAGATAGCATTAGAGAATTTGAAAATTTTATCAATGATGAGATATAACCTCCTCTAGAAATACAATTTTGATTTTTTTGTATTTTTTAAGTTTTATATTATACTCAAATTTAATTTGAATTATTAGATTTGATTTATTATAAGTTCATTGTATAATAATAGACATTGGTGTATTTGTTATTTCAATAAAATATTTTATTTGTACATACATTTATAATTTTTACTTTGTATTTATTATATACCGGTTTTATAGTGGTTTAATACCGGTTGAACTTTTAAACCTTAAACCTTTCCTTTAACTGGTTCAATCTCTGGTCCAATTTTTGAAATATTGATTGCAATATGTTAGAAGCTTGTGTTCCCTTTCCAAATAGTTTTCTTGCCTTTTACAAACTAAATAATATTCACAAATTGGTAGATCTACTTGATTTGAATTACCTAAAAGGACTTCTTTAGCTAATTGACTTATTTGATTTTGACCACTATGTCATAGTCTAGTATGCCCTAAAATTGCAATATGATTTAGATTACTTGATGATGTAACTAAGGAATAACTTATATAACTACTTGATAAACAACATATGATATAATAAGACCATCCAAGGAGAGCACAACCTCTCTTAAAATTATGATATGATTATAACTACTTTTGGTAAACAAATTCCATAAGCACTTCACTTAATCTATCAAACTAAGTACGTGGAGGCTATTTCAGTCCATATAAAGAGTTTTTAAGTTTGCAAACCTTATCACACTCCCCTTGAGTAATAAACATAGGTTTTTACTTTATATAAACTATTTTTTCTTGTAAATTCTTATGAAGGAATGCATTTTTGTCATCTAATTAATGTAACTTTAAATTATTAGTAAAAATCAGTGAATCAATTATATTCATTAAAGTAAATTTAGTAGTAAGTGAAATAAGCATACACAAAAAGAAAATTTAGCAAAAGACATAGGAATTTTGATATGAAATAAAAGATTCTCGTAAGTTACTTCTATTAAGTGCCATTTTTTTCTTCCACCTTACCATTAACGCGAGAAGCACGCCTTAAGTGGAAAAGGGAGACTAAGACAAGAGATAAAAATATTGTCATCACTCTATCTTATTAAAAGAAAGACAGAAAAAAGTCTAACAATCGTTGGGTTAACAATCGTTGGGTAAGTAAACTCGGTAAATGATCTGAGATTACCTCTGAAAATTCCCTCATCATAGGAATATCCTATGATCTAAGACTCACCTCCCTTGTATCTATAATATGAGCTAAATATATCTCATATTCATCCAATATCAATCATTTAATAGTAATGGTTGAGATCACACAAGTCAGAACCACTTTGTGATCCCCCCATAACTATAACTTTTAGTTTACCCTAAGACTCTATCATCACCTCCTTTATATAACAATCCATTATAGCCTAATGTTGTGCCAATTAGTTCATCCCAAGAATCACATCAAACTCCCTCAATCCATCACTATCAAGTGAATTGATAGCCTTACTCCACTAATCCTCACTAGATCCCCTCCTTACACTATTCACTACCACACAATCTCCCACTATCAACCACACTATCAGGTCATATCCTAATGGACTAACCTCCCCCAGAACTTTAGAGGCAAATTTTAAAAAAATGTAGGAATGTGTAGATCCTGGGTCTATTAAAAGATAAGACTTAATATTAAATAATGAAATCATACCAGAAATGACATCGTTAGTAGCGGGTGCCTCCTCTCTCATCATATGGTATATCCTTGCCTCAGTTTGACCCTATACTGGGGATGTCCCAATAGTACTTGCAACCACTGTTGGTCTACATTCAGCTCCTTTACCACCACCTTTACCATCAACTTTTCTCAAAACTCTACCGGAACTAAAAGCACCACTCTTACTACGTATTGTCTTTTTTACCTTTACTCCTGAACTCCTTCCTATTAGCAGACAACTCCTCTATAAATGTCACCTCTAGGTCCCCAACATGGTCCTTTGTGAACTCTCCTATAGGTATCACAACTTTGTACCTCTCCAAGTTCTTTACTAAAAGGTCCTCTAAACCTCTAACTAACCCCTATATCTTATCCAATCGATGGTGCACTAGTAGTACTATGTGGTCCTAAATCCTTTCAAGCTCCTTGATCTCTACCAAACCTATAGAAACTACCATTCTTGCTCGATGTAGCATCGACTCTCCTAGATCCCCTTACACTAGTAGACCACAAATGACTAGCTCCCTTCTTAACAGACGGACTCTCCTCTTTGTACTGACTTTTTGGTTGCCTCTTTAGCTCTCCTCTCTTTTTACCTTGTTCTACCACGTCCTCTACTCAGAGTACAGTCTCTAGTAACTTCTTAAAATCATAAGTAGAAACTATCAAACCCAAACAAATCTTCATTCTCAAACCATACTTAAATCGATAAAATTTATGTACCGTATTTGTCAATGTCTCCAGTGCATACTTAGATAAAACTGCAACGTGAGTCTCATACTCTACCACCAACGCCTCCTTTATTTGAACCAAACTCGTAAACTTCATCTTCTTTTGATCCTAATATATCGACGGAGTATATTTGTCTCTAAAATCTCTATAGAACTCCTACCAAGTTATCACTTGTGAAGATCTCTTCACCGATTTCCACTAAGTTAATATATTGTCTTGGAATAATGAAACATTGTACTGCAACCTTCTTTCTAAGGTATAGTCCATACGATCTAAAACTAACTCTGTCTTCCTCCCACTATACCTCAACCTCTTTAAGATTAGTAGTGCCTCGAAACTCTACCGCACTCATCTTACGAATTTGCTTTTAGTTACATTATACCCTAAAATAAACTCAGGCTAGAGCCATAATAATAGCCTGGTGCATCATCTAAGGTGGCACTGGCATCTCTTCTCTTACTCGATCCACTCCAAAATTCCCCTAATCAGGCACATCTAGCACATATCAAATTACCCAATTCTCCAGTCGATTATGGGCTAGCAATATCATGTCCTGAAACTAACCTAGATAGGACAATAATATATCACTATTTTTCATTTCATTTAATTTGTCCTTAGAAACGTAATCTCTCTCTTATACCACTTAAATGTGGTGCTCCAAAATTCTTAAACCACAATTTATCCAGATTGTTCCACATTTACGTCATTAATTACTAAAATCCTCATTAGTCCTAAAAATGATGTTTACCATACACAAAATTATTTATACAAACATAACCATCCAAAAAAACATATAAAATAAAACAACTACACTCGATTTTATCTGTTGGCCCTACCTAGACTCCACTATGTCAATCATGTGCATAGAGGTTATTGGCAATCTCCCTTTCTCTTAAAATATATAGTAGCAAAGGGTGAGTAGTCTACTTAGTAAGGGTAACGGGACTGTACTCTTAACGTCAAATAACTCAATATATATTGAAATTAGTCAAATGATAAAACATACATATAATACTGAAATAAACATCAACACTCAGCTTGTCCAAACACTCAATAAACATTTAAATTTTATGATTATTAATGATTAATACTAATTTTGTTTTATTATTTCCATTTATATTTTATCTCTTTGTTAACTAAATTGAATGGGCTTTGCTTAACCTAATAAGCTTACATTCAATGGTACGCGGACTCATCTCTACTCATTATAATCATTCACTAAGTGAAATTGTAATTAGATCTATAAGTATCGGCATAAGGTACCCAATCCCTCAATCTAATTTGGTACCCCAGTGCCACTCCAATACCTAGTCATCGACAAAAGATATCCCTATGATTTAGGATATCTTAATACCACTTTGGTATTTAGCCATCAGCACGAGACTTTCTCAGGACCTAAGGTGCCCCGATATCTACTCCACGAACAGGTATCTAGCCATAATTCACTTATATCTCAACAACTTATTAATTTAAGGCTATCGAATATAGCCTATCCTAGGCAATCCACAAATTCATAGCCTTCATAGTTTATTATCAAATCATTGTAAGTTAGTCTCTATCTAATCTCATAAACGTTATTTATCTTATGCATAACAAAAAATTTTAATCATCATATTTTTCTTGAATTATCAGGCAATACACATTATAATACGTAACAAATATAACTGAATATTTTGTACTTGTTTAATTATTCATTTAATAACAAAAAAATCATTTTTTTCATAAATCCACATATTCAATTATTAATCATTAATTTAATTGGCTACTAATTCAGAATATGATTCACCATAAAATAGTTTATTAATAACAAAATTCAAAATTTTAAGAAATGTACACTATTATAAGTGTATAGTTTAAAGTTATCCTTATATGATTTTCTAACTCAACTAATTGATGGGTCTAATTTACTCCTTAATTCGTCCTTTGGACCTAGACATTACAAAATTCTGTTAGACTTTATTAAGAAAAAATTTCAATTCAATTACACTTAATAATCTAAAATTATCTCCTTTTCCATTTTATTCTTAATTATTAAAGTATCCTTACTTTATCTAACCACCATAATTACTAAAATACTCTTTAACTATTCAAAATTCTTATTTTAACCCTGCATTATTTCATTATTACAAAAATACATTCTAGGAATTAAATTCTAATTTTACCCTTAATTTTTTGCATTTCTTATTTTGCTTCTTAATATATTTAAAGTTTTTCTAAATTGTCTTCTTCTTCACCATCTCCTCCTCTCCGAACTCCTCTTTTTTCTCATTTTTCATCCACCTTTTCTCCATTTTTTTTCTTTCTAATCTCATCAAAATTGTTATCACAAACAATTTATGCTAACTGAAAATCACTATTAAAAGGGATAGAATTTTTGCTGAAACATCTTACCTATGTGAAGTTTTATTTATTTTCAAGAGATTTTTTGTTGTTAATCTCTACAATTTTCTCTTTAATCTACTACAAAATAAACAAAATGAGAAAATACATGAGAAAACTTCATATACAGGAAAAAGATGGTGTTTAAGGATTTAGTTTTGCTAAAATTGAGCTTCTTTTTTCATTTTTTTTATGGGCTTTACATATGTGGTCACAAAAAATCCTAAAATAGCATAATTGTCTTTTGACAGAGGACAAAGCACAAATATGTAAGTTTCACTATAATTCTTTGACTAAGGAAATAGATAGACCATTGCTAGAAGAATTTACTTTTTACAAATCAAGGAATACATCCACCTAATGGAAATGCTAGTCCATGGTGAAAAAGAAGAATAATGAAAAAATTGGGCATAGGTTGAACCAACGTGACGAAAATGAAGAAAACATCGGAGGTGATGAAGACAGAATGATGATTGACAGATAGAAAAACCAAAAAGAAAAGGGTTAATTACCAAAAAAAAACTCAAACTTTTGTCAAATTTTCAATTATAGCCCAAACTTTAAAAAGTAATAATAAAATGCTCAAAATTTCAATTTTTTTCAATTCTGACCCGAACTACAAAAAGTAGCAATAAATACTTAAACTTTTAATTTTTTTCAATTCTGGCACGACGTTAATGTTTCTGCTAAGTTTGCTAACGTAACTTGCTACATGTTTCAAAAACTTTAACTATTAATACACGTCAGCCAAAATTAACATAACAAATGAAGATTAATGAAACAACGTTGTTTAATCATATAATTAAAATGACTTTGTTGTTTTAAAATGACATAAATTAGATTACGCAGCCTTGACAACCTTATGCTTTAATTTCAATTTTTCTTCATTTTCAGTTTGTTTTCTCGATGCCTTCACCCCTCAATTTTCAGATTACACAGCCCTAATGCTCTCACCCTAAAGCATCATGAGAACAAACTAAAAACGAAGAGTTTACTGGTACAGTACACTGTAATGTGAGAGTAGTTTGGGGCGTTAGAAGAATAAATAGAAAATAAAGGACTGAGGTCATCGGGAGAACAAGGGATAATGTTTAGCTAGAATTGAAAAAAAATTAAAAGTCTGAGCATTTTATTGTCACTTTTTAAAGTTTGGGCTAAAATTGAAAAAAAATTGAAAGTTTAGGCATTTTATTGCTACTTTTTAAAGTTTAGGTCATAATTAAAAATTTGACGAAAGCTGTTTGAGTTTTTTTTTGTAGTTAACCCAAAAGAAAAAGAAAATTTGACATACTTTCATGTTTTATCATAAAAGTTCGTCAACTTGTAAAAATTGTTTCTTTTAATATATTATTAGGATATCACATTGATGTGTATATTATATTTGAATATTTTACAATATTAAATTAATTTATTAGAAAATGAGCAGTGATAACAATTATCAAAGAATGACATTTCTTATTTCTATTCAATAAAATATTAACGGTTTCTTAATTGTGATTAAGTGATTGTTGGAAACAATGAATTAACATTGGTGCTAGGGTCTTTCTCTGGTGACGTAAAAAATATAGAATCTCATCATGTGGATTCTTAAAAGAAGAGTTAAGTGTATATTCAAATCTAGACATTGACTAGATAAAGTTCGTGTAACAGTAATGGCTATGAATCTTATAGACAATCTAGATCGGTTAGAGAAGGGAGGGTACATAAAAAGATCTCATAACCATTTGAGCATAGCTTGTATTTAAATATGAAATAAAAAGAAAGAAAAGGAGGAAATTAATTGTGACACGCTTAAGAATTAAGATCAAGAACCATACAAAAAAACATGTTAAATTTGGTCATTAACATTACTTTATGTCTTATCTTAATATGATGTTGTAAAGTATAACTTCTAAAAACTAAAATTTTTAATAAAAATAAAGTCCATACAAGTTTTTGATAAAATTAATAATGTTTAGGTAATTTACCTTTTTTATTTTACACCAAAACAATTTAATATTTAAATTCTCGTCATTTCATGTAATGATAATTTTTAAATACGTTCAATCAATAAGTAACAGAAAATATAAGCCACTAGAGTAGCATTATAATTTCAAGTATAAATTAATGATTGAAAAACTCAACTTGTTCAGTCAGTTCAATTGAAAAAATCTTGAACCGTTTAATTTTTCGGTTCGATTTTCAACTTTTTTAGTTTGATTTACTTCAATAAATATTATTGTTAAAAACCGATCAATTTATTTCAATCATACTTCAAATTCTTTAATCTTATTTAATCTTTAGTGGTTGAACTTTTTAAACCTTAAATATATGTTTAAGTTTTTCTATCTTTATCCTTCACAATCCAAGAAAATCTTTTCACACAGGTTAGTATTTTTTAATATTATCTTAAAACATAACGGAAATAGCAAGAATTGTTTTTTTTTTTCCGCTTAAGCTTAAAGTAAATAGCATCATAGAGAATAATTGAAACGTAAATAACATCTTTACTGAATGACTTTAAAGTTAAAAATAAATAGATATACATATTTGATTGACTGTAACAAGGAGAGGCAACCAGATAATTGCCCAAATCTCTCTATTATTCCCTCGATCTTGAAGACCCTTCGTGATTATGAATAGAAGTTTTGATTTTATTTTTCTTGATAAGGTTTACTTTTCTATTTAATTTCATCCAACAAGTCTCTCCTTTATCTTGCTTCACTTTTCGATTGGAGATCACAAGAAGATGAATTATCAACCTCAAGTGGCTGCTCCCCCTCCGCAAGGTGAATGCTTGTTTAAACTGAAATTTATACATCAAAAGTTATATTCCTAAAAAAATCTAACCTTACAATTTGTCTCTTTACACACCATTTGAATCCTGGAAAACGAGAAAATGTATAATTGATAGAAGAGTAGATGCAGAAATGACTCCTTTTTGTTCACATTTTGTTGCATTTAATTGATCAAATCATAGCATATAGGGTATCCAATCGGACCATATTCAGGTTCAAAAGAAGAATACCCTCCTCCCGGTGGGTATCCGGCGGCAGGATATCCTCCTCCAGGATTCCCTCCTCACCAAGGCTACCCTCAACAACTACAACCACCCCAAACTGTTTATATGAATCAGCAGCAACCTAGGAGTGACAGTAACTGTTGCTTAGCATTGTAAGTTGATGTTCTATTCCCAGTTTTACATCATTTGGCGTTGCTATTATTTTAACGCCTTGTTGTGCATTATTTTCTTCTCTTGGTTTCAGCCTTGGTGGATTAGCCTGCTGCTGTTGCCTGGAGGAATGTTGCTTTTGAAGTTATTGGAGATGCAGGCACTTGCATTGCTTGCTATATGTCGAACAAAATTAGAAACGACAGCGCTCAAGTGGCAACCTTTGCAGTTCTATCCATTTATCATAAAATATGTCCCAAGTTTTAGTTGTTTTCATAATTTTCAAACGGTTGCAAGAACTTTTTCATTTAGTTGTCATTTAAGGATCATTACATCCCGTAGCCTTCATTTGATGATTACAAGATGACGTGAGAAACAGAGAAGGAGCTACACGAGGCACGCATAATAAGGAATTAAGGTCCAATATATACATCATAATCTTCTGTTTAATATCACGGCATCTTATTCTATTCTATAAATTTTAACTATTTATTTATGCAAATTTTACATTTATTTATACATCATTCGAATAAGATAAATAGCTGAAATTTATAAAATAAAAATAAAATATCATAATATTAGGTAAGAATCTAAACTCCAATACATTTTATAGACTGATAAGCCACGTGCTTTTATATAAGGGGATTCTGCAGACTGCAATGTAGAAGTTTAAGGTCCCAAGGCAAGGCTAAAGGCTTCAGCTTCAGCCTCAGCCTCAGCCTCCGCCTCCGCCTCAGCCTCAGCCGATTCCTTTTGCATGCAAAACAAGACAGACGTGTGCGCAGAAAAGTGTATAAACATCCAAGTATAACCGATCCGCCCCACGGATTATGAGTGGGTGTTTTGGAAAAAAAGCCAACGTCGTAACAAAAGCCGCCTTGCTCAAACCTCGCCTAACTTCACACGCGTGGTATGATGGGAGACCATTTCTGAATCTGATTGGT
Source organism: Erythroxylum roraimae (assembly GCA_027568915.1). NCBI lineage: Eukaryota > Viridiplantae > Streptophyta > Magnoliopsida > Malpighiales > Erythroxylaceae > Erythroxylum > Erythroxylum roraimae. The sequence continues at coordinate 4,867,707 of JAOSBL010000006.1, read as the reverse complement.
GTGAGAATGAAAATACCCTCCAGACAGCTCCCAGTTTCTCCATAGTCCGGAGGCACGATGACAGAAAATAAATAAAAACAATTGACAACTGTCAGATGGTCTAAAACCATTGTATATCTATTGGATAGGTGTAAGCTTGCATGGACCCACTCTACGCCCGAATCCCACATGTCTCTTTCCTTAAGCCTCTCAAACACGTATCCGTCCAACATTGTCCATATGTCAAACTCTCCTGAGTCCTGCCTCCTTGCTTAATGCTGCCTTTCTCTCATTGGCTTACCACCTTTTCCTTCTCACATCAACGCCAATCTCTCCTCTGATCCACCTTCACAGTTATAAATCCCCATACCCATTTTCTACGGTTCCATCAGAAGACCTCAGGCCATTCTCCCAAGAGTGAACAGTGAAATTGCAGGTCATTTCAGGAATCATGATTAAGACCCTGATTCCTTACTCTAACACAGCTAAAACCGCTGAAATAATGTCTAAGTACCGGCCTATAGCACCAAAGCCTGAGGTTTCTGCGAGTTCCGGAGCTGAGAATTCGTCCATGTCTCAGAAGATTAAACAATCTCCTTACCTTAGTAGCCTTTGGCCGCAATTTCAGGCCGGACCCACGAGGGCAAGAAAGAGAGGCAGGGCTGCCATATCTCCACCTAGCATCAAGAGACAAAGGACCCATATGCTTGATCTTTCTTCACCTGGTCATGCAACATCCTCCGCCTCGCATCTGTTGGGTTTTGCTCCTGGAATTCCTCAACTTTCTCTACCAAACCTTATTGCTGTCAACAACAGCTTGGAAAATCAACTCGCAACACCGTCAAATTTGGTGACACTTCCCCTTCTCCCACGTAATTCATCACTTCCAGCGGTCCCTCAAAAAGCAGCACCTGAACATGGTTGCATGGACCCAGGTAAGGAAAAGTTGTTAGATTTGAATACAATTGCTGAAATCCCAGAGGAAAAGGACCTCCTGCAGCAAACGCAAGAATATCCCCCCATCAACGTCATAGCTCCTCAACCAGTTCGACCTGTCGGCTCAAGCATAATCGTAGGTTGCATCAATGAAGACCCAAGCTTGAACCCACCAGTGAAAGTTTCGAAGAAGCCAGAGGAAGTTGAGGAAGAGGTGGAGTCTGAGACCTTCCCTGCGGTGATATCTGATTCCAACAACAAAGTGAGGCTGGCAAATTCTGCTTATAAGGAAATGGTAGGCCAGCCAGAGTGTTCGTGGCTTGATTCCATGGTCTCCAGCGATGGTAAGTTGGGTATTGGTGCATGCAAAAGGATCTGTGGGGAAGTGATTCTTCATCTTTCTGACCCGAGGGTTCCAGTTTCATCAAAAGGCTTCTCATGTTGGGTGCGGATAGAATGGGGAAGCGAGGGTAGGAAAAACTCAACCAATGCTTTCTGTGATGTTATGAGATTGTCGTGCGAGTCCAAGGACTACCTCTTCACATGGAGGTTCCATACCCGTACCAGAGATGGCAATTGAGCACCAATGTTTGAATAGTTTATAATTTTTGCTGTACACAATAGTTTGCTAGATAATGCAGGCTAGTCTACCATGTACACCTCAAAGTATATAAATAGTGCAGTCAGTTTTCAGTTTACGTTTAAGCTTTAGAGAAATACCTACGCTTTCTTTCCTCTTATATTCTCTTTGTGCAAGGTTGGAGACTTCACTTGAAATTGTGGAAAAAGGGATGTAATATTCTAGCTGAAATTAAGCTGTATGTATATTTGAAGCAAATGCGCCCACTAGAAATGCTAGTAACTTCAAAGACATGTGCATCGGAGCTGAAACTTGATGCGCATTATAATCCAGATGCAAATAGATAGGCTTACCTTTGAGCAATGTATAGAATACCGTTTCGTTCCGTTCCGGTCGGAAGCCGGTACCGGAACGGGTGCAAACTTACCGGGTAAAAAATCCGGCCGGTACCTGCCGGTACCGCAGATACTGAAAAATTTCGGGTAATTCCGCAAAAATAAAAAATCCTAGGGACTAATTTGCAAATAAGGAAACCCCCCCCC
>JAOSBL010000006.1:4762715-4780579 GCA_027568915.1 Erythroxylum roraimae | reverse complement strand
AATTATATCAACCATATAAAATAAATTTATGTAAATTTTAATGCAAATATAACCAAATTATAAGCATAAAATAATGACATCATGTTTGATTATAGTTATTGATTTTCTTAATCTAAAATAATATTTCTAACTCTTTGGATAATTAAATTAGATTAAACATTAATTTGATTTGAAACAATTTTTAAATTCAATATAGAACTGTTTCAAATTATCTTAAATCCCTTAATAAACTTTAATTGAAAATAATTTTCAATAAATTATATATCTTGCTTATTATAATTTAAATAAAAGCATAAAAGATATAAACATTCCTTGTAGCTTCAAAAACTTTAGAAAAATCTCCTAATCTTTAAAATTATCTCAAAATTCCTTTTACTTTTTGGTTTTTAAAATTCCTTTATATTTCAGTTTAAAAATAATGATGAAAAACACGTGGTGGAAACATCAGAGGTGGATTTCTTGAATCAATAATATTAAGGACATTTAAAAAGTATATTCAAAATGTCATTCTACCTTAGCCAAGAATATCTTGAATCAATATTAATCAAGAATAATAGAACATTCTCCCTAATAACTTTAAGTTGATGAGTTTTATATTGATTATTTAATTTCCTCTATATAGTTTATATTATATCCAATAACTATCGATTAAGCTACTCTTAACTAGAATAGTTCATATGTAATATCAAAATATAATAATCCACATATGAGATCCTTTCGAGATCTCAAGTTAAATGATCATTTATGAATATCAAATCAAAGGATCACTTACGCAATCATAACAACATAGACACATAAGTAACGTTCCAGATGGAATTGTTATATGAGGCCAGTTCAATGAACTTATTTGCTAATAAGCACCCTATAGTTTATTTAAGCATCTCCATAATGTTGTACTTCAATTTTACTCTATTAATCCAAATTTTTAATTAAAAAAAAATTATGTTCTCAAGATGTGATTAATATTTTAATGAGGCATTTATTTTTATAGTCTCATCTAACATAAGATTGCATATAAAAGTACCATACTTATAAAACATGTAATTTAATATACTTCATAATTATATCAACCATATAAAATAAATTTATGTAAATTTTAATGCAAATATAACCAAATTATAAGCATAAAATAATGACATCATGTTTGATTATAGTTATTGATTTTCTTAATCTAAAATAATATTTCTAACTCTTTGGATAATTAAATTAGATTAAACATTAATTTGATTTGAAACAAATTTTAAATTCAATATAGAACTATTTCAAATTATCTTAACTCCTTTAATAAACTTTAATTGAAAATAAGTTTCAATAAATTATATTTCTTGCTTATTATAATTTAAATAAAAGCATAAAAGATATAAACATTCCTTGTAGATTCAAAAACTTTAGAAAAATCTCCTAATCTTTAAAATTATCGAAAAATTCCTTTTACTTTTTGGTTTTCCAAAAAAATTCCTTTATATTTCAGTTTAAAAATAATGATGAAAAACACGTGATGGAAACATCAGAGGTGGATTTCTTGAACCAATATTATTAAGGACATTTAAAAAGTATTTTTAAAATGTCATTCTACCTTAGCCAAGAATATCTTGAATCAATAATAATCAAGAATAACAGAACATTCTCCCTAATTACTTTAAGTTGATGAATTTTATATTGATTATTTAATTTCCTCTATATAGTTTATATTATATCCAGTAACTATCGATTGAGCTACCCTTAACTAGAATAGTTCATATGTAATATCAAAATATAATAATCCACATATGAGATCCTTTCGAGATCTCAAGTTAAATGATCACTTATGAATATCAAATCAAAAGATCACTTATGCAATCATAACAACATAGAAATATAAGTAATGTTCTAGATGGATTTCTTATATGAGACCGGTTCAATGAACTTGTTCGCTAATAAGCACCCCATAGTTTATTTAAGCATCTCCATACTTTAGTTAATGAAGACGATTTCTTCATTTATAAAAAAGAAATATAACATGTGCTAGTCTTTTAACTTTTTTTTTAATGTCAAATCTCAATGTAACAATGATTAGGAATAATTTAGAAATAATACATAAATACAATATAAATCTCATAATTATGATCTCAATATAATTTTATTTACAAATTCTATGAAATTTATCATATACATATTAATATGTATAAGATAAAAAAACCCGCACCTGTCTTCGAGAAACCAGAGCATAACAAAACCCAACATACCTAACCAACACCTGACTTAAATTTTCCCCCAATTAGAGGTGCTTCGGAAAAATCGCATAAGGCTGATAATGGGAAGACCACTTGGAGCTCTATAGTGGGCGACTCTAAGAGTTTGGGCAAACTTATGTTAGTGGAACTTGAATTTGAATCTGAGCAGCCGATTCAAGCGCTTCTGGAGGTGCTACACCAAGGAGCTCAGAAATGGAGAACCTCCCTTGTGGTTTCTTCCTAGAGAAGCGACTGGAGTTCCCTATAGTCAGTCGATAGGCAAATAACACATGGAGGAATAAGGGATTAGAGCATGTCATGGTGAATGAGGTGAACTCTTTGTCTTCAAGTTTAATTCCGAGGAGAATGCGCAAAGAGTGCTAGAAGTCGGTCCATGGCACATGATTGGGCATCCAATACTCATCAAGAAGTGGCAGTTGGGGGTGAAGTTGGATAGAAGCAAGCTTAAATCTATACCACTATGGGTCAACATACATAAGGTTCCTCTAGAATATTGGTCATCGAAAGCTATGAGTTACATAGCAAGTAAAATAGGTAAGATGTTAGGACTTGATGAAAACATTGCGTTAATGAGAATTGGGTTTGCACGAGTGTGTGTGGATGTTGACATTTCTAGGAAACTCCTTAAAAATTGAGAATTATGAGACTTTCTGAGTATGGTGACTTGGTAGAAGATACCATAGGGATTTCTTATATATGGAGACCAAAAACATAAGAGGCGCAACAAGTTTGGAAAAGAAAGGATAGTCAAGAGGGACAACATGAGTTGAAGAATGGTCCAGATCATTCGTAGCCATATCCATTCAGAGAAATAGTGCCCAACGTGCGTGTGGAAAAGGAGACTTGGAACTTAATAGCAGGAGGAAGAAAAAAAAGTGGCATATGCTAATAAGGGCATGTATAAGGTTGATAATGACAAAGCAGAAACGGGTTCTCAAGAATCAATGAATCAAGTCTGTGAGGACACGAAACTGGTGGGAAATAGTTGGGTAGCACCAGAGATATATGGAGATGCGATAAGGAATCAAGGTGAAACATCTCTCGGGGGGACCAACGAGGAAGAAGTCGCAGCTAAAGAGGTTGAGGCTAGGATAACTTTGGATACAAATAAGGGGGAGGTGAACATAGCCGGGTTAGGGAATTAACTAAGCAATGAATAAGAGAGATTCTGAGCTAAAGAAGAACTCAATGGGACTTTTGTCCAGGAAAGTGGGGAAGCATCAGGTTCTCAGCCTGGCACCGTATCAATCTCCCTAGGAATGAGTAGGAAGGCTAGGAGGAAATGGTTTGGTAAAAAAAGAACTTATGAAACTAGTAGCTTGGAATGTTAGGGGGCTCAATAGCCTAAATAAGCAGCTTGCAGTCAGGAAATTGATTAGGAATAGTAAAGCATATTTTGTTGAGTTATTGGAAACCAAAATAAAGAGGGAACACCTAGAGAAGGGGTTATGATTCTTCGATGAACACTGGTAGGGGATCTTCAATCATGATCAACATGTGAATGGTCGAGTGATAATAGGTTACAGTGCTCAGAAGTTGGAAGCCTTTACTTGGATCAACAAGTAAGTTGGAGAATGGTTTTTAATGTGGAAGTTAGATAGGTATATGGTGAATGGGAAGTGGATAGAGCAATTCCCCCTGAGTAATGCCACTTTTGAAGAACTGAATGTTTCAGACCATAGTCCAATAGTTGCGGAGTTAGCTACAGGTGGGTGGAGGCTAAACTCTCCAATCAAAATATTTAATCATCTGATGGAACACATAGAATTTAGGGGAATTCTAAGCAAGGGGATGAAGGTGGAGGTTAATAGATCGAAGGGTTACATTCCTAGCAGTAGGTTGAAAGGGTTGAAGGAGAAATTGAAACAACTAAGCAGGGACTCTGTGAAACCAAAACAAATAGAGAAAGACAAAGTGATGGACAAGCTGAAAGAGTGCCAGAAAAGAATTCTAGGAAATCCAGAGGATAGACATCTTAGGAAGGTGGAAGCTCACCTAATGTTTAGTTATAATCAAGTCCTGATCAATATTAATATGTTGCAAAGACAAAAACCAAGAATTTTATGGTTAAAGGAGGGAGAATGTTGTACAAAGTAATATATGAGTGCCATTTCAACACGAAGAAACAAGAACACCATCAAAGAGCTGGTGGACCATATTAGTAGGAAGTATGAGGATCAAGAGAACAAAAAACATTTCATCTTTGACTACTTTAGTAAACAATATGGAGCTGATACATATGTAAAGGAGATACCAAGAGAGTTAGTTGCGAACCTCAAGAAGGTGAATAAAGAGAAGAAGAGGCTACTTGTCAGGGATGTCATAAGGCACAAAATTTAGGAGATAGTTTTTACAATGAACCCTGATAAATGCCCAGGACCAGATGGGTACAATGGCAGAAGTTTTTCAAAAAAACTGGGACATAGTGGGGGAAGAAGTTATTGGAGCAGTGCTAGAGTTTTTCCAAAAAAACAAAACCTTCCTAAAGGACTGGAATAAGACATATGTATGTCTCGTCCCCAAACAAAGTAATGCAACAAAGCTAGATCAATATAGACCTATTGCCTGCTGTAATTTTTTGTACAAAATCATTACAAAAATTATGGCAAATAGATTGAGAACCAGCTTGGAGAAAATGATCAGCCCTGAGCAGAATGCCTTCTTGAAGGGGAGATCGGTGAGTACAAATATACTCCTATTCTAGGAATTGATGGAGGGTTATCATTCCAAAAGGAAGACAAGAAATTGTACCATCAAGATGGATATAGACAAGGCTAATGATTCAGTTAGCTGGGAGTTTCTATTCAATATCATAAAAGTTGCAGACTTCCCTGAATTGCTTAGAGAATGGGTGGATTTATGTATCACTACTGCCACTATGGCCATTTTGGTGAATGGGGAACCCGCCGAACTGGTAAAAGCTAGAAGAGGACTCAGGAAAGGGGATCCTCTATCCCCTGACCTGTTTTTCGTCTGTATGAATGCCTTGACCACTTACCTTGCAAGGATGATCTTAACACATACAGAATTCCAATGCCACTATAGATGCAAAGGTATGAAACTAACTCACCTCGCTTTTGCAGATGACCTACTGCTGTTTAGCAGTGCTGAGCGAAACTCCATCAATTTATTATTAAAATCTATGGAGGAGTTTCAAGACATGTCAGGGCTATTGAGTAACCTAATGAAGAGCAGCTACTATCTTTCCAGTAACTCCAGCACGGTGGAAATGCATAAAGCAAGAGAAATGGGGTTGAGACAAGGAACATTACCTTTCAAGTATCTAGGAATCCCAATATCACAAAGAAGATTAAGTGCAACTGATTGCAAACCATTGGTGGAGTCCATACATGGGAAAATCAACCAATGGAGCACAAGATTCCTCAATTATGGAGGTAGGCTCCAACTCATATAGTCAATCCTCTGAATATTACCAACTATTAGCTAAGTCATATTTCAATACCTAAAAGCATACTCAAGGAGATAGATAGAAAACTTTGAGAGTTCCTTTGGAATGGATCGGACCAAGGCAGAAGTAAAGCCAAAATAAGTTGGAGTAAAATATGCAGATCGAAGGAGCAAGGGCTTAGGATTATATTCTGCAAGAGTAATTAATAGAGCTTGTCTAGTAAAGAACTTATGGTGGTTGTGCAGTAAAAGGAGGACCTTTGTGTGACATGGATATATAACGTATTCATTAAAAATGATAGCTTATGGACTCTGAAGTATAAGCAGGGCATGTCCGGAACTCTAAGGAACATTTTGGGCATAAGGGAGTGGATGGAGAGCTTGATGTTCCACAAAATTGGAGACGGTAATAGTACCAAATTTTGGTATGATAACTGGCACTATAAAGAACCTTTATACAAAGTGATGGAAATCCAATACCTGAAACTTGTGGTCCCCTCAGTTACCCGGATAAGTAGGTTGATTAACAACAATGAATGGAATTGGCCATATCAAAATTGTAGGGGAGTAGAGATTATATTGACTCAGGCACTAAGATGTAATCAGACGGAACAAGATGAAGTGTTGTGGATATTTGCCAAATCTGGAAAGTTCAATACCAAAGCTTGTAAACTCCTTTTACAAAAAGAAATACAACCAAGAGTACAATGGATGAAATTAGTATGGGATATGGACATAAGACCAACATACTCCTTTATAATATGGATGGGAATAAATGGTGGATTACTTACGAAGGATAAAATCAAGTTTTCCATTAACTCACTAATGTGTGAGCTTTGTAACGTAGAGTTGGAAAATATGGTACATATTTTGATTAATTGTAGGTATACAAAAAAGATATGGACTTGGTTGTAAGCATTGTTGAATATTAATCGACCAATAGATATATTGGAGGAAACGATTAACTGGTTGGTGAAAATTAAGATGGAAAGTCATGCAGATTACAAAGTACTCAAGATTAGTTGGGCTGCTATGACTTACCATATATGGAAAGAACGTAATTGCAAATTTTTTAGACAACAAAGCGAAAGTGAAGAGCTAATGTTTCAAGAGATTACCCTATATAGTCGTCTAATCTTGCTAGCTAGAGGTACAACTGATAACCTTACAACAATTTTGAAGCGAAGATGGGCACTAGACTACATCTCATAGAATGTGATTGGAAATCAATATAACATTTCTTTTGTAACTAATCTTTTGCATTATACTAGCACTTTTGGGGTGCTATAATTTGTATGTAATATCTTTTTAATGATAACCTTTACTTTTCGAAAAAAAAAATATTACTAAAACTACAACTAATTGGTTGGTATAGGGCATAAACCAACACAATTATGTAGTAATAACCTCATAATCTAGCCCCATCATTTAAAACTTATGCAATTAAGCGATGTTCTGCACTTGACTAATCAATAATGGGGAAATATGAAGTTATATTATAATTGGATAGTTATCTCAATGATGAAATTCGCCTATGTAATGATGAACCAAATAATTTGAGACAAAATGGACTATTTCAATCTTAATATTTAAACAAAAAGTTAACTTAAATTTAATATTTAGTAGTATTTAAAAATTTTATTTTTTAAAAAAAGATAAAGAAATTTGTATTATCTCAAGCTAAGCTTGAAAAAAGAATACATCATGTTGGCATACATCAAAATTGCAACTCCAAAACAGAAAGAGTAAAACGAAGACCTAGAACTCTATGATTCCTGGTAATTTGAATGTGAACCCTATATCACATATTCCAGAATTTCCTCATGTATGGACTAAGCTTAATTTGATTTTCTTTGGCTAGGAAAGGTTCTTTAATTCATTAGATTGTTGTGTTCACTAGCTTCCACGTTTCCACCACATTTCCTATATGCAACCTAGTGTTTTGTTCTTTCCAAATTGTGTAAACAATACATCACAAAGCAATTTGAATAGCGACTCCATCTGAATTCATTAATGTCATCGTGTTGGCAGCCCAATGTATGATATTCCCCCATTGCCCTTGAGCGCAACGCCACTGCATTCTATTTAGGATTGTATTCCAAACTGGAATGAAACTCTACATTGAAAAAACAGGTGATCTAGAGATTCATTATCAACACCACACAAGACGCATCTATTTTCCATGTTGGTTGAATTACCAAACTATCTATCTTTAGTATTAAGCCCATTCTTCATTGAGAGCCAGCTTATGAAAGATGTTTAGGAGATAACGGGTTCTTCCAAATAAGGTCAAACCAAAGGAACTTTGGGTGGTTTCTCATTTAGGTTTTGTCAAATTTGGATATATAAATATTTGTATAATTTTATATGAGTACCATATTATCTGATAGACATCCCATCTACAATATGGGTTCATTAATCTTGCCTATGCTTCCTAATAGTTTATAAGTTATTCCAAACCCTAAATCACAAATTCACTCTCATCTTTGACTATTACCCATATTTGTCTTCATATCTTTATCTCTATTTGCGTCTCTGTTTGCCTTCATTTACGTTGGTTGATTTTTTTTCATGCCATTTCAACTTATATACTCTTTTTCATTTTTTCCTTGTGGAGGGTTATTTATAGGTAAGCATGTACATATGGCGTTTCCATTATCATTCTTACATTATTTATGCATGCGGTCTCAATTTTCATTATCGATTTTCATTCTTCTCTATTTTTTACTATAGTTTCTTATTTTATTGTGTTTATTTAGGTTTGGAAACCAGCCTCGAACTCATCCCGAAGCTCGACTAGGCTTTAGCCTGGGCTTAAAGCTTCAGGGCTAAGCCTTAGCCTAATTGGGTTTAATTAAATATATATTTTTATTTTTAAAAATTAAAAACGACATCATTTTCGATCATTTAAAAATTATGGATTTTGGGTCAAGTTATGAAGGGAGATTTTTTCCAAGTATATGTTTATCCTTATCGTGAGCCACATATTATTGACCCCCAAAATATCAATTCATTGAATTTACCAAATATGAAACAATAAAGGATGAGTGTAGGCATGTGGGAGTTCTAATGTTAAAGAGGAGCACATATATGTTCTTGATAAGTTAGGATAACTATTTCATATGATGATTTGGTTGTTTGTGATATAAAAAAACAATTAATTACGAGTTATAGGAAAGTAGATGAGTATGAAATCAAATTCTACTTTTAAACATAACGATAAAAACATTTATGTTATAGACCTATGTAAGACCCAAAAGGAAATAGTTAGAATTACTCCTATGTTTCATCTTCCATCAACATCTGTTACAAGGTCTTAGGTTGTTCTCGTTATATTTCCTTTATGGAATATGTATTTTTTAGACTTTAACTTTAACCACTTAAACTGATTAGCTTTATCATGTGCTGAATATATAATATAGGGGTCAAGCCTATGGAGTGTTTTAAATAGAAAGTTTCTACATGAAACCCTAGGATAATATGGTTCTCATAATCTTGGAAATATTTGATTTAGTTAGTGACTATATATTATAAGTAGTTAACTTAGTTTCCTAATATAATTTAGAAGAAGAAAGTACTAAACAATTGCTTAAGCCAAACTAGATTTTAAAATGAGTTTATGTGAGTCTACTACATATAGCTTATATCCCAACTTGAACTTGATCATAAAGTTGATATTATATATTACATTTAGCCTAAAATACAAAATAGCAACTTTAAAATGGGCTAAAATCATTTCTTTATCTTTTAGCTTTAGAAGTGTCTCATAACTTTTCAGTGTTTTAGCTATTTTTTTAAGCTCCCATTTACCAAGTAATATCTATTAAGCAACATTCACCATTATCATGTAGTATGGCCTTTATGACTCCTTTATCAATGATCCGTAATTAAAAAAAATCATATAAGTTGTATAGTGCATGTTCATGCCATGCTGCAGTTTTTTAAAATATAATTTTTAACAATGTATATTATCTTTTTTTAGATTTATGTTTTTTTATCTTACTATAATTTTCATATGCTTATGTTGTTTAGGTACTTATCATTTTTAGGGCTGTAATATCTCAGTATTTAAACTTGAGATTATTTTATGGTGGACACTTTATATGGATCCTATGATGAATTATAAGGGATCAGAGGGTGGACACTTTATGTCAGATCCTAAGATGAGTTAAAAGGGAGGGTCATTAAGTTTTTTAAAATAAAGTTGACGTTAATTTTATAAGTTATCGACCAATTTATGAAATGGGGAAGGATCTTGCCTACTAATAGGTTAGCAAAGCCTATTATAAAGTACTTGTTTTTAGATCTAATGAGTCTTTAAGATGCACTAAATTAAATTTTAGTTGCATTAAGTTAACTTAATTTTTAAAAGTATATGGGATAATTGATGTCTACGTCAAACATAAGTTAGAGACTTCGATTTTTGTTCCAAAAGTTTAGGCTATTACTGAAGATGATGTTAAGCCTGATAGTGATGTTATGCTTGATGAAGAAAATGCACAAAGTATTTTTTAAGATGCATATTTTGAAGATAATGATAATCATGAAGAAGAAAGTTGTGATGAAGATAATGATAACAATGACAAAAATTCAATTGACACTATTAGTTCATATGATGAAGATCATAATGAAGCTGTAGGAGGGAAAGAGACATTTATTGTGTTACTTCTAAATTATCACAATAGATGCTTCCTTAATAGTCAGGAGTACCCTAATGATGGTAATCATTACAATGGATATTCTGTATGGAATTTGTCGATGCCAAAGAATTAAAAAGACCTTATTGATTATTTAGTAGTAAAAAATTTAATGCCAAATGAAAATAAAGTGAGCCTAAGTGAATTAGAGTATGATGCATTAAAGGATGTAAGTGGAAGTCATATACATCATATGACAATAATGATAGGTGTTTCAAAATCAAAAGGGATCCAAACATACATGTTTTACAATTAATAAGCCCAAAATGGTATTGGTCAAGTTCTTAAGTAGATAGTTAAAAGAAAGAATTCTTGAAAACCTAGCTTTAGTTATGACTAAAATGATTGAAGAATGTAAGGAAAAGTTGAATATATTCACATATTCAAGTATGTATAGGGATACTAAGAAGAAGTTAAGGAAAAAGAGCTCATTATATTATGCTAGTAAATATTCTAAGCCTCAAATTATATCTATGAGTTGAAAGTTACAAATCTTGGCTCTGTAATGGAATGACAACTTTTAAGGAATCAAAAAACCTCATTGACGCAATTTAAAAAGTTCTATATTTTTTTACATTTATAAAAGCATGATAAAGACACTTAAGGCCAATAATTGAGATGGATTACTTTTTTAAGATAGAATTTCAATGACATTTAATTATTGAAGTTAGAAAGGATGGAGATGGAGAAATGTATCCTAAAATATGTGGCTATGGTAGAAATGGAAAATATTGAATCATGAAGTTGTTTCATGAAACTCTTATCAATTAACTTAAAATTAAAATATGGAGATGGAGTCGCAAAGATAAATGATATCCAAAAGATAAATGCAATTTTTATTATTTTCATTTTGATATAATATTACCTTATGTTACTTAAATCTAGACTTCTATTGATTGACTTATATATTTAGGGATTTATAAGAACTATTAAGGTCACACTACCAAATGCATATGCCAGAATACTTGATAGATATATTTATCATAATTGGCATGGACATTAAATTGAATAAAAATTTAAGAAGATAATTAAGGACATGTTTATAGCCAATATATGTTGAAGAATTTAATCTAAAATTAAATAGAATGGGCACAATTAAACTTGGATGTGCTTTTGCTTTGCTTAAATACCCAAAGGAGACTTGGACTAGGTTATACTAGTCATTTGGACTAGGTCATACTAGTCATTTGGACTAGGTCATACTAGACATTTGAGTCAAAGTGTGTAGTGCTTATAATAATATAAGTGAAACTTTCAACGAATTAATCGTACCAACTAGGGACAAAGATTAGTATGATAGGAACTATAGGGACCAAAATTATAAAGAGACGTGTAAAAAGAGGGTCTATATACGTGGATGGAATTCAAATATTGCACCTGCAGTTGTCAATGCAATAGAAGATGGTGTGGAATGGAAATGAAGCATATGAAGTTAGTAAAACTGTAAAAGGGATGACAAGCATGTCAACAAATTAAAAAAAGACCATTATTGTAGCCATAGAGCATGAGACCTATATAACCATGAAAACAAGTTATTAGTGTTATTAATCATTCCAAACAAAAATGTAAGACATTTGTCAATGATTGCTAGAAGAAGAGAATTTTTCTAAGTGTGTATGATTACAAGCAAATACATCTACTAGCCAAGAAAGTGATATTAGAAAGGTCAAAAATCGTAAAAAGAGAAAAATGAATCAAAAAGAGTATTAAGAGAAAATAAGATGTCATAAAAGGGTTATGTTTAGAAATATTGGAAAAGTGGAGCTTCAAGACATAATACTAAAAGGTGCAAAGTAACAAAGTCTAACAAATAATCCATCAATGTAAATAACTTAACAAAGTCTAACAAATAATCCATCAATGTAAATAACTTATAGTTTAGATATAATTTTAATTTAGATGCTGGCAAAGATGTCTAGGAGCAACAGTACGAATGTATACAATTCCAATTTTAATTTGATATGGTGTTAATAAGATGAAAATTACTTTTAAGCCTCAACTTCAATAACTTATACTAGAGAGTAACATCAATTAAGGGCCAATAACTGGACAAGCAGCAGTATGACCAACAATAATAGAGACAGTCACAAGTAGGAATATATTGCTTTCTTTCACAAAAATATGATTATATGAAATCTGTTGCTTAAATTAACAGTAAACAAATCATGATCAGTAAACCAACACTCATATCAAACTATTAGCTAATCAGGAATGTATACCTAGTCAATAAAGTAGAATATATGAGTTTAATATGTACTTACTTATATTCATTGTCTATAATAAACATATATACATATTAGTTAACCATTGTTACATTTAGAGGTTGCTAGTTCTACATATCATATAAAAGAAAATATAAACATGTTTTGATCTAAGATCTTTCAAATTGTATTTTAAACCAAAAGGTATTAACTTCAACCACTAATCTAGCATCACTTCAAGATAATTACAAGCTACAAAGGTGAGAAATAATTAGGACACTCAACAACAAAAGGGATAGAATCACTTGTGAGACCAATAGGCAACAATTTGAGAAAGGATACATCTCGATGATATTGTTACTAGTATTTATGAATATTTGTATGTCATGTATATGATTTGACTATATTTTACATTTTGGGTTATTTTGTAAATTAGGTGAAGAAACATATGTTGTATTGTGTCAGTAAAGATGATGTGTCTCCATAACTTATGCATCAATGAGGTTTAAAACATGTTGTATAATGCCAAATGATGTCAATATGGCCATGACAGTCCATTTTGAATTTAACATCAATTTTCCTTTGCTTATATTTCCTCTTTATCAATAGAAATGAAACACACTTCTTGTATGTTATGCTTATTGGAGCATACCCATTTGAAGACTAAGATATTCTCTAATATGTGTCTCATATGATTATATTATTCTATAGAGAATAATAGTCATTCAATACAAGAAACTGGAGTGAAAAAATGTCCAAAGTACAACGACTAACATCATATTTAACTTCTCATTCAATAATCCTTCACAACTACATTCATACTAGTCAATTTTATAATAAGTATAACAATTTTGGGTCTATTTTCTAACAACATATAACATAATAAATTAAACAGAAATTAAAATAAATCCTACAATCATATTGAATAACATCAACCTTAATTCTTCCTTCTTTCTATTTTTTAGCTACTCATGTATTTCGTTAGTTTCGCTATATTTCTCCTTATTTTATCCTCATTTAATATGGATATTTCTTTACTTAACTTTTGAATAATATAAACAACCTTCTTAGGAAATTGTGCAACATATCAATGGAAAAAATCATAATTACTAACATACAAGAAGTACAACATTAAGTATATGAATATGACATTTTCAACCAACAATTGTAATTGAATTTTAAATTAATTATGCATCAAAGGCATTTTGTGAAAAAATTCCAATTGAAGTGGAGGGTAATTAAGTAGTTGGAACATCTAAAAAATCTTCTTTTTGAAATATTTTAGCTTTAAAAAGCATCTATTCTATATAAGCAAACCACTTTTTTAATATTATTGCAAATGGATCTGTTAGATGCTGCAAATACTACATAAAATTTTGTATAGCCAATTAGTTACATGTTCAAGTTATAGGAAATAACTCAAATAAGAAAAATGTCAAGCGATACCAAGTTCGTTCCTAAATATCCAAAGCAGTAATTTCTATTTCATTTCTAAAATAACTTTATGTCAAAATACTCTATAAAAACACCCTCATATCTTTAATTTCAACAGACTAGGCAAATTTCAATAATAATGATGTCATATAAATCTTTCATGGGAGAGAACATTTTGTTTTAAAAGACCAGCACAATCAGTAATCACTAATTGATTCTTGAACGTAGGGATTTCCAGTATCATTAGACGTGTTGGAATTTAACGACTTAAAGAGACAGTCAACAACAACACTGAAAATAAAGCCGCCGATCAAGGAGACAGAGACAAACTTAGGTGAAAGTATAACAGTGTTCAAAGGACAACATGGACAAGCATAGTGAGCCCATTTTGACAAGATCAAACAAAGGTTTAAATTTTTGTCAATGACATCGTTGTAGTTCTTCCAAATCTTAAACCTAAATTAAAATTTTGTCCACACGTTTGAGTTAAAATTGCCCTTTTAGCCAATAAGTTAATATCATAAAGTCAGCATAGATCAAACAGAAACCTCCAAAAGGTTAGGCCAAACCAGTTTGTAATAAGCACAAACCTCGCCGTGTCCGATCAAAAAATAATAACCTTAACCAATGGGCTGTTAGTCATGGCTGCAAGCAACATCTGTGTCCTGTCAAAATTTATTCGACAAATTCATTTGAGAATGCGACTATTGAAAATCAACAAAATTTGAGAGTAAAATCTGGATGAACCGTCGCTGTAACAGAAAAAGCTCATATAACTATTAAGGCTTCAAAGAGAGTGCCATCCCAAATTTGGGTGTCTTCTGCAAATCTTTGGTGTCGAAAGCACCTGAAATTGTCAGGAATGACTTGGGCCTTAGTTCATGCTGCAGAAGAGCACCCAGACTTCCATGATTGTTGAGCTTTGCCTTCAGCACTGTCTGAGGATCAACTATATAAGAACATCCAACTGTCAGTGTGTTCTCATTGGTGGAGAATCTCCGGCTGATGTCTCCTACCACAGCACCCCCCCTCAGCTGGTTCAAATGATGCAAATAGGACACTCTTATGGAGTCCCCTTTGTCAGCCCTACAAGGAAATCAGAAAGGGACAGACATTATTGCCATGTTTACAAAGTTATCAGTCTTTTCCAATTCATTCTTCTGCAATGCTACATGCAATTATGATGCTTGCTCAAGCACAAACTAAAGGCTCAACATCTGAAAATAATAATAAAATAAGAAATGCTAAAGATAAAGATATCAGACTTTGTCCAGGGCGGATTATCCTTAATCCCTTAAGTTCTCAGCTATTCAGCATTTCAATATATGGTTCTCATTGACGCCTCCTCTTTCGTTTATCTGCATGTAACTATATACGTATCTTTTTCTCAATGAATTCATTTGCTGGTTAGATTCTTTTTCTCACCCAATTCCTTTGTTGGTTAGCTCCTAATGCAGATGAGACTAAAGGGACTCACAGAATCACCGAAGCACTGGAATCTGGTTTTGTCA
The DNA here is from genome assembly GCA_027568915.1 of Erythroxylum roraimae. Lineage (NCBI taxonomy): Eukaryota > Viridiplantae > Streptophyta > Magnoliopsida > Malpighiales > Erythroxylaceae > Erythroxylum > Erythroxylum roraimae. Next base: position 4,765,094 of record JAOSBL010000006.1, on the reverse strand, counting down.
AGCTCACACCAGTGTTATACTTCATAAATTCTCCAGAACCTGTCATATAGGTTGCCTCTGCACCAAAAGCAATGCCAGGAGTGCCAATGGCTGCTGACAGATCAAGAGCAGGAGATTTGTTCAGACCAACAGCTGCAGTGAAACTAGCATGTTCATGGAAATACTGCACCTCCAACTGTGATAAAAATAATACAGAAAGCTGTGAGGACCAAGTTTTTGGAAAAGATCCATGACAAATTTAAAACAGAAACAAACTTAGAACCTTTCCAGAGTTATAATCAGGCAGCCTTATAGAAGCAACAGCTTTTGTGGATGTTGGGAAATCAGTAACGGTGAGGGTAGTTAATATCTGCTCCATACAAGTATAGTTAGAAACAATGAGAAGCAAAGCTTGACTATGGAAACAAAAACCTGTGTGAGTACACACATTTGATTCTGTATCAAGTTTGACATCAAATACAGCTTTCTTGTGTTTGAATTGTGCTGTCACATCCCCTGAAGATAGACTTCCTTTCTTGACCAAATTTGAATTCAGCGCCTGTAAGAGAAGATATAAAATGTTTTTCAACTCATATGGAGGTGTAAAATTAAGGCCCTAAACTCAAAAGGACATATATTATGGAACTGAAGGTAGACACTTGATCAGAACAGGAATTATATTGTATGTACCATTAGAAGTTTAATGCGACCTTTAGAATGTACAAAGATGAGTTCAAAGCATATTTCTCTGAAGGAGAAATTGATTATTACCCTTTCCAACGGTATAATTTATCAAAAGAAACTAATCAAAAGCTAACTTGGGAAGTCAGGATTTGACAAGCAGACAGCACAACATCTCTCAAGAACCCTAAATGATAAAAAAAGTATTCTCAAGATGAATTACTGCAAAAATGTTAAAAAGACAAGAACCACTAATAACAGAGAAAGACAACGGAAGACATTGGTAATTTTGATGAAAAGTGAAAGGCTAAAAAATAAAACCGAATCTGATAAATAAGAACATCTAATCGGGGCAACAAAACATCCATATGGGGTTATTCAAATGTAAAAACATGAAAATGGGTATCCATAACCAAACCTAACAATACCCACTTAGCTCTCTGTTTGTGTGTGAGTGTCAAACCAATGAATGCAAATGTCAATGAGAACAGGTAAAACCGTAAGATACCAAAAGCATCAGCTAGAAAACATTAGTACCAGAAAACAGACACGAAACAAAGAGTAAAGCTTGGTCTTACTCAAAAGAAACAGATTACACAAGCTGGATCCAAGCAAAGAACAGAGTCAGCAATGAACAGCAATGCCAAGGAGAAGTAAAAGCCAAAAACCTACAAGGAAACAAAGGAGTAAAAAGGGGATTACAGTTACGAACCACTCCAGATTCGCTTAAAGTAGAAATTGTTATCTTCTGGTCGGAGATGTAGTCCTTAGTGAGCGAATCTGTGGAACAATAAAGGGGATTTGGTCAGCAAATATGTTCAACAGCGAGACAGTAGACAAGCAGATACGAGAAAGAGAGAGGGAAGGAGAACTACCTCTGGCTTTCTTGCCGAAGTCAGAGAAGAGTCCAGGCCCCTTGCTCATGGTTGAAGTTGGAGAGACTCGAGTTTAGAAGACTTGCGATAAAAAATTGTGTAGAGCGAGAGGTGCTTTAGAATTGGAACAGAGATGCGAGGTTTATGGAAAAGTTTATGTTTCTATTTATTATTATTTATTTGCTAGAAACCCTATCTTTTTAAATGAATGAATCAGCTTATTCGTTCAAATAAAACATATAATTCTTATTATTTGTTTTTGCATATCTTCAACTTATTATTTGGTTTATTACTTAATTCATTTTTTATTTTTAACTCATTTTTTATTTTTAAGTTTTTATTTATTTACTTTTATTTTTATTTTTATTTTATTTTATTTTTTCTTTTTTTCTTGTGGATCATTCGAAAATAGTTTCTCTACTAATTAAGGATAAAATTATATATTTGCTAAATCTCTTACGGCCTGTTAGGTTGACTGAAATAGCTATTCTATTACTGATGTATTCTTGATAACAGTTATTCTTTTGCTTGGTTAGAAAATTACATATAGGAATAACTAAAATCTCGGATTTAGTTATTTCTAGACTTTGAGAAATAGCTAAAGATATCATCTCTTGTCAATTTTCTCCCTCTTATTATTATTGTTATTATTAATTTTCTTTTTCTTCTTCTTCTTCTTATTATTTTTGTTATTGTTTTTTTGTTATTAATAGTTTATTATTAATAATTTCCTTATTATTATTAATTTTCTTCTAAAAATATTAATTTTCCTAGAAGAAAATTAATAATAATAACTATTATTATTATTATAAGAAGAAGAAGAAGAAAATTAATGTAATAAAAA
>JAOSBL010000006.1:4736502-4749316 GCA_027568915.1 Erythroxylum roraimae | reverse complement strand
ACTCAATCATTCCTTATCCGATTAATCTGATTCTTGTGTCTAAATTGTAGTTCACAAAAAGTTCTACAACTTTTATTATTTCCTAGAAACCAAATTCCCAGCCAATTAACCCAGAAACGTCTTCCTATTTTCTGTTCCAGTTTTATCCGATAAAATCCAGATTGCCCAAAACTGTTTCCAATAACCACCAGACCCTATTCCGATCACTTTCAGGCCATTCCGCCATCACAGGGCTTTATTAAAACAAGCTAATCTGCTAACCAAATTTTGAGACGAAGCTTTTCTCTATGCTATTTGCTTGCTCAATGTTTCACCAACCAAAGTGTTAAATTGGAAGAGTCCTTATTAGGTCTTATATCCAAAAAAACTTGATTATACTCAGTTTAAGGTTTTTCGTTGTTTGGGGTATACGATGAACGTCAATCTTCACAAAGATAAGTTTGATAGCAAGGCCTTTCCAGGGGTTTATTTGGGAGGGTCTTCAAGACAGAAGGGGCGAAAAATATACAACATGGAAACACATAGATGTGTCTCGAGATGTGAAATTTTACGAGGAACAATTTCCTTATTTGTCGAGTTACACTCATCAGGATGAGAATGATCTTCAACCAACCACTGTATTACCTAACATTTTCAATGTTGATCCATTACATATATCTCAACAGAAGATAGCACATTCAGAATATGCTGAGAATAATGATCTTTATAGCTCACATATTCACATGGATGTACCAGAGATTTCACAATTCTCAAAGTCATCTCATACGAATTTTCAGATATCAGAAAATGGTAGTCCGTCTGTTGAAGGAAATTTGCCACAACAACCCATAACTCAAGTTATTGTGTGAAGACATTCAAACAAACCAAGCAGACCACTAGCTTGGTTATCAGATTTTATTGTTAATCAGAGTCATACTGATGCTTCCACAGATGTTTTTCAATACACAGATACTCACTCAGCCTTTTTTGATAATATTACAAAGATCCATGAACCAATAATGTACCATGAGGCAAAGGCAGGCCCAATTGGATCAAAATAATACAAGAGGAGCTGGAAGCTTTAGAGAGGAATCAAACTTTGCATTTGGTTTCACTGCCAAAAGGGAAGAGAGCTATTACATCTAAATGGGTGTTCAGGGTTAAATATGCCCCTGATGGATCAGTTTCTCGATACAAGGCCAGGCTGGTAGCTCGAGAATATGATCAAAAGTTTGGCATTGATTATCATGCTAGCTATTCCCCTGTCACCAAGGTGGTCACAGTTAAGGTGTTTTTTGTCAATAGCAGCTTCGAATCGATGGCCAACACATCAAATTGACATCAACAATGCTTATTTGCATGGGTCAATTGATGAGGAAATTTACTTGCTTCCTCCAAATGGCTACACTAAGGCAAATAAGAATCAAGTCTGCAAGCTTTCAAAGTCACTATATGGATTGAAGCGGGCAGGAAGACAACGGAATAAAGCTTTTACTAACAAGCTTCTGCAGATGGGATTTGTGAAATAAATCCATGATTACTGCCTTCTCACCAAAAATACATCAATAGACTTTATAGCTCTTATAGTCTATAGCGATGATGTTCTTGTTACAAGCACTTCCATCCAGTTGATCCAGGATGTGAAACAACAGTTGGATGCTTGTTTTACTATCAATGACATGCGAGAGGCCAAGTTTTTTTTGGGGATTGAATTGGCTAGACAACAGCAAGGGATATTAATTTCGCAAACGAAATACATTTGTGACTTGGTTCAAAATGTAGGATTGTTGAATGCATAACCTGTCACCAATCCTTTTCCTTTAAGGGTTCAAGTGACTGTTGATTTTAAGTTGTATGATAAACCAGACAGTTATCGAAGGTTAGTGGGCAAGTTGTTTTATCTGGGCTGTACCAAGCCTGATATATCCTTTGTGACTCAACAATTGAGTCAATACATGAATGCTTCCACAAGAATTTAGATGGATACAACCTTGCACGTTGTTAAATACTTGAAGGATACTGATTCTATGAGGTTGTTTTATGCAGCTAACAATGGCTTTAATTTGCAAGCCTACTGTGATTCCAACTGGGGGAGGTGAAAAGTTACTCGACAATCGATGACAGGATACTGTGTATTTCTTGGATCGTCACTGGTTTCATGGAAATCCAAAAAGCATAATATTGTTAGTAAAAGTTTAGCAGAGGCTGAGTACCGTGCTATGGCTACAACTTCTTGTGAATTGAAATGGTTGACATATCTCCTTGGTGAGTTTAAACCTAATCCTACCCTACCTATATCTTTGTTATGCGATAATCAAGCTGCTATTCATATAGCAGCCAATCTTGTCTTTCACGAACGCATGAAGCATATCGATATTAACTGTCACATTGTAAGGGAACACTTGGTTTTAGGTTTTATCAGTACACCTTATGTTTTTTCCTCTGTTCAGATTGCTGATTTACTTACCAAACCTTTAACTTCTGCACAAATCCATTCAACATTAGCTAAGATGAAGTTATTTCAATATACTTCATCTTGAGGAGGGGGTGTTGGTTTCGGGTGTAGCCGTAGGAATGCAATCATAATCAGCATATTAGTTAGATGAGTTGGCGTCGAGGGAAAAGTAGCCAAAGAAACATATTAGATTCTAATGTAACAGATTAGATTCTAGTACTTCCCAACTCATGCAGCACGAGCTACCTGTATGAATACATTGTATCACCTTTCATCATCAAATATACAATTCAACAGATTCTTCTTCTTTCTTCTATACTAAGACAGATTAATCTTTGTTGTTGAAATGATCACAGTATCATAAGACAAAATTTTAAGTTTTTTCCTCAGACCGTATGTCATTATGGAGTTTGACAAAATCTCATATAGATCATGAAACCCTTTTTATCGGACCATTAGGTAATAAATAATTGTTTTTCTCTCTTTTTTGTTGTTTAAAATATGCAAATAGCCTTATAAGCTTGTTTAAGAGTAGAAATAAAGTCATTACTTTATGTGAACATATTCTGATGTTTTATTACCCAAATACCTAAGTCGAAAGTTCAAGTCGAGGCCCAACCTCAATTCCACGCCCAAGCCTGAACTGATCTACCCTTACCTGCAATGTATGTCCCCTTATAATTGAACCGACCATGTGTAGTAATAACAAAGAAACTAAACACTCCATAACAATGGTACTAAAGAACACGACAAAAAAAGGAGCACGAACCTGGCACAGGATCTGACGACGTAGGAGTTGCAGCGACTAACGTAAAAATGAATGGAAATTAATTTTAGTTTGGAGGGAGGACATAGCTTTGAATTGAAAGCCCTTTTATCGAATACTCAACTTTCCATGCATGCGTTTAAAAAGACCATTCGCACGCGCTTACACCAGACTACGAATTAGGATTTCGTTCAGACGCAGAGCACACGTGTCGGCCCACCCTCGTATGACCCACACACTCTTCTTTGTCCAGGACCTCTTATCTTAGGCACCCGTTTCCCCTTCCTTCTTATGCCCTTCTCTCCTCACTCTGTCTACTCTCTTTCACTTTGACCTTCAAACCTAATCTTCACTTTCGACACGAACCCCTTAATTCGGATTCTAGCATCCGAAACTTGATCAATCCACAGTTCTTCTTCCCCCTCCCCCTTTCCCCCTCAAAACCATTGATGCTGTGAAAGAATTCATAGACATGGAGAAGGAGAATCAAGAGAATTGTAAGTACATGGGACGGGCCTTTGACGACATGAGCGTCAATGACGCCTCCTCTGCTTTTAGCGACTGTAACAGCGACAGATCCGGCGAGTTCGCGTCGGCGTCGTCTGAGAGCCGGCGTCTGTTGATTGCCTGCGCGACGGAGGATTCCGAAGACGTGATCCGACAGCTCATATCGGATCTCGGATCCTGCTCGATTGACGATCGAAAGCAAGCCGCAATGGAAATTCGTCTCCTCGCCAAGAACAAACCAGAGAACCGCCTCAAAATCGCAAAAGCTGGAGCAGTTAAGCCGTTGATTTCGCTTATCTCGTCGCCGGACGCACAGCTTCAGGAGAACGGCGTCACCGCCATTCTGAACCTATCGCTCTGCGACGAGAACAAAGAACTGATAACTTCATCGGGAGCGATCAAGCCGTTGGTTTGGGCTCTGAAGACAGGGACATCAACGACGAAAGAGAACGCCGCGTGCGCGCTTTTTCGGCTCTCACAACTGGAAGAGAACAAGACTGTAATCGGACGTTCAGGGGCGATACCCCCCCTCGTGAGTCTTCTAGAAACTGGAGGATTTCGCGCGAAAAAGGACGCATCAACTGCTTTGTACAGTCTATGTTCGGTGAAGGAGAACAAGATTAAGGCCGTGGAATCCGGAATCATGAAACCATTGGTGGAATTGATGGTTGACTTAGGGTCAAACATGGTGGACAAGGCAGCTTTTATATTGAGTCTTTTGGTTTCATTGCCGGAGGCGAGAAAGGCTCTAGTGGAGGAAACGGGAATCCCTGTTCTCGTGGAGATAATCGAGGACGGTTCTAGAAAACAGAAGGAGATTACGGTGGGAATACTGTTGGCATTATGCGAGGACAATCCAGTATACCGTGCGAAGGTGGCGCGTGAGGGAGCGATACCTCCGCTTGTCTCGTTGTCGGAGTCGGGCACAAGCCGAGCAAAGCAAAAGGTGAGCCATGTTCTGTTTTCTTCGGTAGTTCCCTTGGTGGCTGCTAACGTGGCAAGGGACAGGATTTGTTTTTTTAATAAAAATAATGTTCAAATTTTCAAATGATTGGCCACGTCAGTCACTTCTTTTCAATACAATTTGCCAATGGAAATGTCCGGAATTTTTGGACGTGGGATTTTATTGTTTGACAATATAAAATGGCCAAAGCGTAAGGCGTGTTTAGTTTTATTTTTGGTACGAATATGAGTTTGTGTAACTAAAATTATAGTTATGGTTTGTGTGTACAGGCGCAGGCACTCACAGAACTCCTACGGCAACCAAGAGGCGTCAACCCCGCTTCTGGCAGAGCATCCGATGCGTCAGTATGAGCTAGTAACTCTACCACTTACCCATGTGTAATCATAAAACGAGATAGCGAAATACCCAACAAAGAAACAGAAATCAAGTTGTATATAGTTTTGTAATATCTGTGATAAGTGGTTGAGTTCGGTACGAAACTTTTGTCGAATGCTTTATGGGTTTCCTTTCCTCTTAACATATCACAGTGGAATATGTATGTTGGCTCAACAACAACACTGTGGATTTGTTTTTAACAAAAGAGATCAGATCTCGACTACTTTTGTCTTGAAAGATTAGAGCCATAGGGGAAAGAAAGAGCTTTACAAGTATGGGTCGATGGTGCGAGGGAATTATGGTTTTGATGATTCCATTTCCACGAGCAACTCATGCATATTATTAATATGACAAATAGAATAGAAGGTATGAATGAGCCACTTCCATTCATTTGAAATTCAAATACTTATCCGCCCTCATTGCTGGCCACGTCGTCGCTAGTCCAGACGTCTCAATCTGGGTCCCATCTTTGACGGCTCACTGGTCGACGTCGCAAGCTCTGTTCTGTTGTTTCTCTTAGACTAATCCCACTCTAACTCTCTTTATCAGAATTCAGAAACACCACCTTTACTTTCCAAGTGATATAGCTTTTTGCCTCTAGGGTCTCCACTTAATTCCGTCTTTGTTGGAATGAGAGATCCATGGAATTCATGAAAATCAATAAGAACCCAATTCGCCGTCCTAATTAAGAAACTTGTATGTGACGCGCCCTTTGAAATAGAGTAGAAGCATATTTCTCTATATGCCCTTTTTCTTTTCAGTTATAGATTTGCTTCGACGAAGAGGACTAAGCATTTGTGCAATGCTTTCTTATGGTGGGAAGGAGGGGTAAGAGTCGTAGTCGCAGAAGAAGTCTACGGTTAACAGTTAAAGCAGTTGGTGGTCTGTCGCATCAAACGGATTGATTGAGAAACTTAAAAATCTAAAATTCCATCATATGGAATTCGGTCACTGGCGGGCCACGATCACGATCCCATTAGTGGTTATTTTTGTTCATTACAAGTTAGGGATAAGCCATTAAGATTAGACTGCACCAGATATTTCCACAACTTTTAAAATAAAGTGTATGTGAAACTAACGAATTAATTTACCCTATCTTCAAATTTCTTTTGGCTATTGATGTGGACCAAAACAACGAATTAATATTATATCCTCCAAAAGTATCATATCGTTTGATACTATAAACTTCTTAGCTTTTAGATCATATAACATATATCACTTTTTTCGTATAAAATATCCTACAAGAAAACAAGGTGAAGATCTTGGTTGAAATTTGTCATAATTCGATCCCTTTAGGTGAACATAACATAAGCATCCTACGGTTCTAAAGTGATACAGATTAGGTTTTCTTTGATAAAGAATTTCATATGGAGCTTTGAAATTTAAAGTTGTTTAGGGTGTAAGATTTATCAAATGTGACACACTTCCTCTAAAGCTTGGTACCTAAATGGCCTTGAAAATGTCGCTATAGCCAAATTATGAAAATGTCTATCTTTACAAGAACAATCAATGGATATTTCATTGGTTATTCAGAAAAATCTAAAAGATATAGATTTGATTGTCCTAACCATAGTACAAGAATTGTTGAAACTAGAAATCCTAGGTTTATTGAGAATAGTGAAATTAGTGAGAGTGACGTTTCACGAAATGTGAAAATTAAGGAAGTTAGAAAACGAGTCCCTTTGACTTGTGTTCCCACTACTCAAATCGTTATTTCTCAAATTGTTGCACTGTATAACAATCATGAAGAGCAACAAATGCATGCTCCTGACATTCAACATGAATCTGTAATAGAAGAACCACAGAAAATAACATTAAGAAGATCCCAAAGAGAAAGGAGATCTGCTATTCCGAATGATTATGTGGTCTATCTACAAGAGTTGGAAGATGATTTAGGAATTAATGATGATCCAGTTTCATTTTCACAAGCTATTAATAGTGCTAATGCTAATAAATGGTTAGATGCAATGAAAGATGAACTTAAATCCATGGAACATAATGGTGTTTGGGGCCTTGTAGAATTACTTAAAGGATGCGAGATAGTTAGATGTAAATCGGTTTTTAAGACAAAGCGTGACTCTCTTGGCAACCGTGAACGTTACAAGGCTAGACTTGTTGCTAAGGGTTTTACTAAAAAAAATGACATTGACTATAAGGAAATGTTCTCACCAGTTTCTAAGAAAGATTCTCTCAGAATTATCATGACACTAGTGGCTCATTATGATTTAAAGCTACATCAGATGAAAGTGAAAACTACCTTTTTAAATGAGAATTTAGAGGAAAATGTATATATGGATCAACCAATGGGTTTTTCTGCTCAAGGGAAAGAACATATGGTGCGTAAACTGAAAAAGTCAATATACGGACTCAAGCAAGCTTCCCGCCAACGGTATCTTAAGTTTAATAATACTGTTGTTCCCTTTGGTTTTGAAGAAATCATTGTTGATCGGTGTATATATCTGAAGGTCAGTGGGAGTAAGTTTATCTTTTTGATTCTGTATGTTGATGACATCTTGCTCGTAACTACTAATCTTGGTCTATTAAGTGAGACTAAGCAGTTTCTCTCTGACAACTTTGAAATGAAAGATATGGGAGAGGCAAACTATGTGATCGAAATAGAAATATTTCGGAATAGATCACAAGGACTATTAGGTTTGTCTCATAAAACATGTATTAAAATTTTTTTAGAGAGATTCAGAATGGATAAATGTTCATCATCTCCAGTTCCAATTCAAAAATGAGACAAATTTAGTCTCATGCAATGTCCAAAGAATGATATGGAACGGAAACAGATGAAAGGAATTCCTTCTGTGTCTATTGTTGGGAGTTTAATGTATGCTCAAACGTGTACAAGGCCAGACATTAGATTTGCAGTTGGTATGCTTGATAGATACCAAAGCAACCCAAGATTAGATCATTGGAAAGTTGCAAAGAAAGTCTTAAGATATTTATAAGGGACGAAAGATCACATGCTTACTTATAGGAGGTCCGATCACCTTAAAGTAATTGGATATTCAGATTCAGATTTTGTTGTTTGTGTGGATACCAGAAAATCTACATTTGGCTATGTAATTCAGATTCAGATTTTGCTGGTTGTGTGGATACTAGAAAATCTACATTTGGCTATGTATATCTTTTAGCCGGAGGAGCAATATCATGGAAGAGTGTGAAGTAGTCAATAATTGTTGCATCCACCATGCAAGCTGAATTTGTGGCATGCTTTGAGGCCATGGTTCAGGCTAAGTAGTGGCAAAAATTCATTTCAGGACTTGGAATTGTCGAAAGTATTGCCAGGTCGCTAAAAATTTATTGTGATAATTCCGCAGCAATTTTCTTTTCTAAAAACAACAAGTATTCTAAAGGTGCTAAACATATGGAATTGAAATACTTTGCCATTAAAGACGAGGTTCAGAAATGTAGAGTATCAATTGAGCACATTAGCACTAATCTTATGATTGTTGACCCTTTGACTAAGGGTTTACTGCCCAAAATATTTATAGGGCATATTGACAGTATGAGCATTATTGCTAAGTAGGCAATACTGCAATTATGATGACGTTTATGTTTTAATGTAATTGACATTTTGAGCTCATTATTGAATTTGTTTATGATTTATCTGGTTTTCTGAATGTGTATCTGGAATTGAATGGAATGATGATAACAGGCTTTTTTCTGGTCTTGAATCGACATTAATTTTTGATCAATTTTGTGTTTCCCATTTATGGATCATTTCATGGAGAAGACTAACTTTGTAGTACATGGAAGGGAATATGTTGTTTAAATCACATACATCCTCCATGACTCACGTTAGTTCTAATTCTTGATTATTATGACTAATGTATTCAATGCGCATTAAATTTAAATGACTTATGTAGATGGCAATGTTACATGAGCCAAATGGGAGAATGTTGAATTATTAATGTCTCATGTAATAAATGTTTATAAAGCTTAATACCAACATAATGGTGTGGTAGTATAAATGTAGCCTTTTTTAGTCCTATTCTTACCGATTAAGTTACTTCTGCCAAGAACCATCAAATAAGGAGAAAATACAGAAGTGATAAAGAGAGGAGAAAGAATAAAAACACAGAAGAGAATCAACATCAAATCGAATTTATGGATCAAGGTACGATAATTTATATGTAATTATATATGTTTAAGATCCTGTATAATTGTATAATGAAGAGAAAGTTTAACAACCTAAACCTGCCCCAACCTAACTCAACTTGAATCGAACTTAACAAGTTTGGACTGATTTCGTTAGGTTGCAATTGGGATAACACTTTTTTAAAAAAATATTGAGCTTTAAACCAAACTCAAATTTGGGATTCAATGCTTGGCTTGACTATAAGTTAAAGTAAAAAGAACTGATGACTTATATACACCCATGATGGGTATAATAAACACTACTCTTGAATAACTACTAAAGGTAGTTATATACATATAAATATAAACGCAACGTTTTAGAAATAAAAAACCACTCTGCGTGTATTGGTTGTGGCTCTGGCTTTCTTTTCTTCTTCCAATTTTACAGAAAAAGGAGAAGGAGATCTCTGCAGAAAAACTGGAAATAGAAAGTTCCTTAACCGGTGGAAATACAACAATAAACCAAGTATGTGTTTTTTGTTTTCTATGCATATAAAACGATCCTGTTTAACAATCTCTGTGATTGCATTTTATCATGATTATAATTTCTAACATTGGTATTAGAGCGTGGTTCAATATTTATTTATGTTATATGCATGCGTAATATATAATATGTTTAGGGCTTCTGGTTTTGGTGTTATCCCTTATGTATGTTTCATTGGTTTTTCTCATCTGTCTTGATTGTTAGGAAATGAGTGTTGAACTTCTTCAACAATGACAAACGTATGATCTTAACAGTAAAACATAGTTCATACGAAAATGAAATAAAGAGAGTTTTATGTTTTTTTGTTTATGGTTTTTTTATGAATGAACTCTAACGAGGAAACAAGAAAACGTTGGTTTTCGTTTCTTCTGGATGCTTTTATTGTCAAAAGAAAGAAAAAAACTGCAGAAACAAAACGCAGAGAAAGAAACGCAGGAGGAAGAAGAAGACTTCTTCTTGAAAAGGCACATAGCCTTTCTTGTTTCCTTTAATGCGAAGCACATGGTCTTTCATTTTCTTTTAATGCCAAGTGCTTCCAACGGGTATAATATGACAAAAACTACTTACTGTTTTTGTTTGTCAGTTTCAATGTGTGTGTGTGTGCACACACATATGTTATATACATTTGTGGTATAACACTTATGGCTATAAAGAATTATAAATATATTATAAAGAATTAGAAATTAGTTTTCTAATTTATACTAACTAATTAAATTAGTGAAATTAGTTTCTAATTTATATAAAATGTTTTTTAAAAAATGAGAAAGTTTTTTAATACAAGAAAACTAATTTGTTTAGTTAAAATTAAAAAAAGGGGGTTTCATTAGAAATTAGTTTCTAATTAAACCAAAATAAATTGATTAGTTCAATTATACTTTAAATTAGAAATACGTTTCTAATTCTATTTGAATTATTCATATTTGAATATCAGAAATAAGTTTCTAATTAATTAGAAATTTTTTTAATTAAAAAAACAAACTAATTTGTTTAGTTAAAATAACCTTAGAAATAAACTAATTTCGTTGGTTTATTTTCTAATTAAATCAATACTAGTTTGTTTAGTTGAAATTAGATTAACCCTAGAAATAATCTAATTTCGTTGGTTAATTTTCTAATTGAATAAATACTAATTTGTTTAGTTAAAATTAGATAGTAGTTTCATTATAAATTAGTTTCTAATTAAACCAAGATAATTGATCAGTTCAATCTACTTAATTACTTAAAACTCAATCCCTACCCTTTCATTTCTCGCTTAAAAATATCAATGCTTTCAATTGTTCACAAAGCATTTAATGCTTCTCGATTCATTCAATGCTTATGCTTACACAATGTCAAAGTTTCAGAAGCAGAGCATTTAATGCTTCTGGAATAATGGTCATGCTTTTCTAATAAAATAACATTAAAATCTTCTATCTCACCTCTTACCTTTTTTTTTGGGGCCAATCACCTCTTACATTTACCGCAACATTTAATGCTTCTGGAATAATGGTCATGTTTTTCTAATAAAATAACATTAAAACCTTCTATCCCACCTCTTACACTTACCACATCAGCCGATAATCTATACTTCTTTAAAACTTCTATCCCAAATCGCCGATAATCTGCACTTCTTTAAAACCTTCTATCCCAAATCGCCGATAATCTGCACTTCTTTAAGCACGGCTATTGATGGAGTTTTTGGATTTGATCAGGTATTATTTCCCGTTGTTTGCTTCTTGGTTTTGTTATTCTAGGTCTTTTTAAAATAGGTTGTAGATAATTAATGGTGGTTTTTGTTGTTCTGGATTCTTTTGAAATAGATTGTAGATAATTGTTGTCACTCCGCTTGGACCAGTCAAGATTTTGTTTCAGGTATTATTTGCCGTTATTTTCGTCTTCTTCTCGATTTTGTGCATTGCTGTGATTTTCCTGAAGTAGGCAGGGCCATCATCGATGATTCGTAACCTGGGATAGTCTTCATCATCATCTAACTCTTCATAGTCTTCTTCATCATCTAATTCTGCATGTTCTTCTTCATCATCTAGCTCTGCACATTCTTCGTTATCTAACTCTGCAACTTCTACGTCACCATCTACCTTTCTATTATTTCTTTCATCCCGTTTGAAAAAACTTGAACAAAATATGGGAGAAATTCTCCTTCTTTTGATCACAAAAGGTCAAGACGTGATGATGCTGAAATTGAATCTCCATTATCAACAGTTCAAACTGATTGTGCTTGATGAGAAGGGAAAAGAAAGTGAAGGGTTTACAATGGGGAAAGTTATCTTTTTCAAAACAAATTCTGACTCAATAAAATAGAAATATAAAAAGCTTTTAATGCATGGAATCCTTTTTTTCTGAGGACTCGGTTACATCAGTCTTTAACATTGGCTGATACCAATTAAAAGCATCATTTTTCTTACAAAATTTTTTTTTTGGCTTCAACTCATTGATCATTTTTTGCGATAAGATGGTTTAAGATTTTTATAATTAGAATAGCCGAATTGACTGAATTATATTTTTAGTGCCTAATATTTCATTTTGAAATACTCATTTATTATATTAAAATTATTGGGAAGGATATTATAGCCAAGTTGGTTTACTTGATTTTTAAGGTGAACTTGCCTCTTTTGTTTCTCTTTTTTGCTTGTTTTGGAATTACTTGGGCATAGGTGCTTTTGTTTCTTATGGTGGATTCCATCAGAATGATTAACATTCTCCAAAAATGTCATTCCTTGATTTATGATATGTGTAAAATGTATTTAAATGATGAAGCGTACATACATTGGGTGTGAGTAATTGAAAGTTATTGGATATCGGTAAAAACAACTGGGATATACTAACTCATATTCCATGGCATATTGGTAAAGAAATTGGGAAATGTTTATTTATGTATCAAGAATTAATGACATGGATAACGACCAAACCGAACATAATTGAAACCATTGCCTGTGAATTATCAAACTAAACTTCCCATGAGTGAGAACTTAAAGCTTTCCTATATATTCTTGGGTTTTCTCTTCTTGGTCTGAACTGCTTATATTTCTCTTCTTGTTAAAATAACTGAAGAATGCTTTTGTAGGACGGTAGCGTCGAGGTGGAAACCAGCGGCGGAAGTTGCAGAGTCGAGGTGATAGATATTTATATTCAGGTATAGAT
>JAOSBL010000006.1:4663842-4679068 GCA_027568915.1 Erythroxylum roraimae | reverse complement strand
AAATTATTATCCCAACCTCTTTTTTATTAAGATTATATAACATAGAATTTAAAAAGGAAAAATGTTTTAATAGTCTTAATAACTTATGTACAAAAAGAAATACTAACTCCACATATCTTCTTTTTAAATTCAAACTTCACATTTTACCAATATATTCTATCTAGATTTTAGTAACATGTAAATTATTCTTACAAATATAAACTTACTACTCCAATCCCTTTTTATTAGGATTGTATAAAACAAATGAGATTTACAAAACTATTATATTTCTAATAATATTAAGATTTTATTAATGCTATTATTAATGTGATTTCTCAAGTTGAACATTGTAGTTTCTTGCTTCAAATAAGTTATTTCCATATTCTAACATTGTTTTACAACAAGTGAATCCTTTATTGATTTTATAGATTTTTTTATATATTGTGAAATCTTTTTGTGCATTTAGATGAATTTAATAGCAAGATAAATAGGTATTATTTTATTGAACAATAAAATGAAGATGGTAGTGACATATTTTAGTAAGAAAATTGGACAATTTGGTGAAGGCTTTAGGAGAGACCACGGTCACTTTAACTTTAAGATTGAGTCATATAATGGTAGTTAATATGACAGTTAATTTAGTTATGACAATTATGGCGATCATCATTCATTTGTCTCTCTTAATAGTCACTTTGCTTGTACTAGACATAATAATCACTAACTAATTGTGTAGTCCCCTATAGAAATCAGATATATTTGTTAACAGTTTGGGATGTAACTGCATGTAACTTTTAGAATTGTTGGTTATATGTGTGAGTGTGTGTGTGTGTGCAAAGTGTGCAGAAAACATCTAGATTACACTAAACCTCACATTACTTATATTTCCCATCTTCCATATTAAGAAAACTTTCACTTTGTTATCTATTGTTTCACATAATTATTTGTCCTAAAAATTGTGAAATGCATAAAAGGTGTTAGACAAAAGATGCCTTTAAGGTTTTTGTGAAATTGACACCGAGAGTCAAATTGTGTGAACTAGGTTACGACATAGTGGGATTTTATGCAAATTTTTGCCTCAAAATAACTAATATGACAATTGGTACCATATCATTATGGAAGCTATTTGTGGTGCATAATGGTTGGTGAGCAGAACTTGGAGACAATTCGAGAAAACTTACTCATTTAAAGTATGACTTAGGTCCTATTTTGAAATATCATGCTATACTACATGCCTAGATCAACTTGACATTGCTATTTATGGTATCCATAAGCATTTAGATGACATTTATGATATGGTAATTAGAGAAAGGGTGTGCTAAAAGATAGCTTGATTCTACTACAAAACATTTTTACCCTAAGGGGTGACATAAATTGGTCCCATTTGAAAGTTCGTAATTCAAAGTATTTTAATGGTGCTCTTAATGCTAAGGCACTGAAAAATTTCTTCAGATGTGTAATAGTACTTTGATGTTGCAAGAGTTTTTGAAGGTGATAAAGTCATACTAACAAGCATGTATTTCGTAGAATATGCCAAATACAAAGTGATGGAGAGCTTGGACAGATGATGATTTGAATGCTAAGAGGCAACAAATTGATATATGGAAAGTATTGTTTCATGAATTGAAGGAACAATTCCTTTCCCATAATACATTATGGGTTGTTCATGAATTGTTACAAAAATTATAATAGGATGATATTGTTCACAATTATGTGAAGGCATTTAGATTGTTGATGTTGGATACTCATAATATGTTTCAAGAAGATAAATTATTTAATTTTTCTGGACTGCAAACTTGTGCATATATTGAATTGCATAAAAAAATGTGCCAAAGATTATAGTTATTGATCAATTGGTTGTTTTGTGTTTGAACAAAGATAAAGAAATAATAGGCACCTTAAATTAGTCTAAGGATAAATAGAAGAATGATAATGGCAAGCTCTAGCATGAGGGGAAATAGATACAAAATGATAAAGTGAAAGACAAGGTGAATAGAATTGGGGATTTGTCTAATAGGCAAAAAAACAATAAGGATATTGGTTTCTTAATTTACAATGGTCCTCGCTTTGCACTGAATGTCCCAAATGGGAGAAACCCAATACTATAGTGATTGAACATGAAAGAAAGAGTGATGCAACATTGTTGGTGAATCCACTCTAGTTATTTAAAACTATTTTGGGTGAGGTAAGTACTAACCATGCTTTTTGGTTACACTTAATGGTTAATGTACATATATTGCTATGATGGTTGATATTGGTTTTACACACACATTAATAAGAAACAAATTGGTTTCCAAGATTGAATTGAAGGTAAACAAGAGTACTAAATAGTTTAAAATGGTAAATATAAAAGCAAGAGATATTCGTAGAATGGCTTACCTAGTGTGGAAGGTTGAATTGACTAGACAAACATGATGGTAATCTCATTGGCTAATTTCAATGTCATCCTTAACATAATACTTCATTCTTTAACATAAGGTAGTGATATATCCATATTTGGGTAGAACTATGTTCATGGAGGAGCAAAACCTTTTATTTTATTAGATGTTGCTATCTTATCAGTAAAAGCAATAGTAACAATCATAAATTTGATATTGTCTCAATAATTATGGTAGAAAACTGTTTTAAAAATGGGGAGAATATATTCCTTGTTATCATGATTAAAGTGAAAGAAAGCATTTTGTCATGGTACTACTAGATGAGATTGCTGCTATACTATAAGCCTCCAAAGATGTAATCCCAATCTAATTGTCTAAAGAACTACCACAAATGAGGGAAGTTGATCATCAAATTGAGTTAGAACCTAGTTTTGTTCCCTTTACATGTTCATGATATTGGATGTCTCTATTGTAATTAGAAGATTTGCATAAACAATTTGGAGAACTGTTAGAAGTAGGGTATATGTAGCCCTTAAAAGCTCCTTAGGCACTTTTGTACTCTTCTAAAAGAAGGCAAATGGCACACTATGAATTTGTTTTAATGATAGAGCAATGCTTTAATTTTTCAAAATTGGACCTTTGACTAAGTTATTGGTATGTCAAAATTGCAAAGGAGGATAAGCCAAAAACCATATGAGTTACTAGGTAACACTGCCTATAGATTTTTGGCCCTTTACTTTGGCTTAACCAGTGCCTTTGCCGTGTTTTATAATCTGATAAATGATGTATTAAATGAGTTTATAGATGAATTCATGATGGTATATCTTGATGATATTATGGTGTATAGTAACTCTATGGATGGACATGTAGTTCGTTTGCAATAGGTGTTTGAATAGTTATGGGAAGAATCTACTGTGTGTCAAGATGGATAAATGTGAGTCTTTAAGGCTAGAAATTAAATTTATAGGCCATTTAGTGAGTAAAAGTTGATTTCTTTTGGAACCAAAAAGTGTATAAGCCATTATGGAGTGGCCAGACCCTAGCAAGGTGTTGTAATTATGATCTTCTTATGACCTGTGAACTATTATCATAAATTTATTTAAAGCTATTCTCTAAAGGTTGCTTCTCTTATTGATTTGCTAAAAAAGCAGAGGAAATGGTGTTAGTTAGAGTATTGTTTAGAAACTCTTTGCAAATTTAAAGCATTCTATTGCATTTAAACCTATTTTAAGACTATGTAAATTTAAGTTACCATTTGACGTTCATACATTTGCATAAGATAAAACTATTAATGGTGTGTTAGCATTAGAAGGACATCTAGTAGCTTTCTAAAAGTAGGAAACTCAATAAAATAGAACAAAGATATTTTTCCCATAAAAAGGAAATGCTTGTAGTTTACATTGCCTAAGAGTTTTACGAAACAAACATTAAATTTATCAAATTTTATGTCAGTTTACAATTTTATCAGTTTATAAAACATTTTTTAGATTAAGATTTTGTACATTTTCACTTCATTTGATTTCTATTCTATAAGTTCATTTTCAAGGTAAGATATAAGCCATTTTAGACATTCTAATTTCATTGAATTACGCATCATTCTATAATAAAATTGTATAAAAAAGAAAAACTATTTATTTATAAGGTTTCTAACTTTGACAATAAAGTTTAAGATAGTGTACCTAAACCATAAATAATTATGAATTTACAACTATAAAATAACTTAATTGAATTTATAAATTCTTAAAGCAATAGATAAATATGTTTAAATTTAACAAAAAAGCCATTGAAAATTGTAAACCATTCCCCATTCCACAAAATGCAATGAACAAGTAATTAAATAAACCTTTGGATTGCTAACATTGAATGAAGTTGAAAGTTATGAAACCTCAAACATACTTTTAATTGCATTAGCTAATCATCAATTTTGTAGAATTATAAAAAGTTTTTAACAATTTTCTAAAGTCTCTTACTTTCATCTATAACTGAATGCAAATTTGACTAAAGTATCTAAGATAGTAAACTGAAACTATAATTTCTATGAAATTAGGTAAATTTTAGTATGAACTTATATGAAACTAAACCTATAATTTTATAAATTAGTAGAAACTTAGGTTTGATTTTATAACTAATACCATTAACAATATGAAACATCCCAAATCTTGACATAATACATAAGTTAAAACTAGTAACATATGTATAAATCAATTATATAGAATGAAATTGAAGGCACTAAAAGCTTAAATATACTTGCCCCTCTCTTCCCCATATAGAAACATGGTCATTGACATATTTGTGTTCAAGGTAGCATTCTACTTTCAATTTGATTCGAGGAGCAACAAAAACATCCACATTTAGGTCGTGTATTACTTCAAACCTAATGTAAAAAGAAAAATAGGCACAAAGACACTCATCTTCTAGGTTGTGTACTATTACCTAAATGCTCTAAAAGTGAACACTAGATGTCACACACCCATCTATAACATGCCATCTAGCCTATATGCTCCAAGTTTGAACATGGAAAAATATCCCTATTTAGCCACTATGTACTACTACTCTCTATATGTTCTAATAATGAATACATGGATAACACGATTGTATTTCATTGAGTTTATTTTTTCCTGCATGGAATATAGAGTTATATGGGCATGAACATGATCATCTTCACGACCGTGTACTACTTGCTATCACCTGTGTCTGTAAGTAATCCAAGGCTACATAAAACCAAAATTGACATTCCTAACAATTAAACTATATTTTAGAAATCATTCCATTAATGAAGAATATTATTTGCTTCATAAATAAATAGTGAATAAAAAATCATGTACAATCTTTATAGTTCTTCTATTCAGAACTCCAAGACTAAGTAGATGAATAAACCTTTAGTTTTCATATATTATCTTCCATTTAAATCTTTGGTTCTTGTTTTCCTAACTCCCCATCTATAATATTAATCTAGTAACCTAAATTCGATATAATTTTTTTATAATTTTTGAATAATTATTTAATTATTTACTAGGACTCTCAATAGTACAAGTAGTTCAATAGATCCAATTTGCATTGATAATATCGATCTTTTAGTGAATTGAAATTTTGAGGAACCGAGTTTGGTAGACGTGAATAACTTAGAAGATAATCTTGGATAGAAAAACCTTGACATGCCATTTGGTACATTGAATTTGAATGATGATGATGATGAAACTCCTCTCAATGATGAGGATTTTGAACCAAATGATAATTGAGGTCAGTGCAGTTATAGTGGGTATCTTCCCATAGACAATTGAATGAAGTTCTAGACTTCCAGTTTTTTGTTTTTCCTCTTCTTTTAATTTTACTTATATTTGATGTATATGTTAAATTCTATATATGCAACGTAATTGTAAATGTTTTTATTTCAGGTTTTACTTCTACTTGGTTGTTTCTCATCGCGAACTCTTGTCGTAAATTGTAACAGTTTAAGAGCTGAGAATATTTATTATTTTTATTTGATGTTTTGATGTAATTAATATTTATTATACGATGAAATTGTAATATTTTAAATATTGTGTATTGTTTTTAATTTTATATTTGTATAATGATGATTGTCTTTTTATTTTAATTTTAGTTATTATTTATATGTGAAATATTTGAAAATTATTGTTATTTCATATTAATTGTGGTTATTATTTATTATTATAATTTTTAGAGACATGATTGATGTAAACTTATAAAGTATACAATACAATATGACAATGGACTATTTTGTAACTTTTAAAAATATTCGGGAATTATCTCATAAATTTAAAAAATTACCTAAAATAATACTCAATATTGACCGATACCGATACAGTATCGTATCAAAACCTAATCTGATACTAGGGCCGGTATGGTATTCGTAATATTGGGTACAATGCTTGCATTGTCTTTCCTTCTTCAAAATTTTTTAATATATGATATTCCTTTATAATGATATTACCATCTATTCTGAGGATGGCTATACTCCTAAAAATTGTCTCAAGTTATATTATAATAAAATTAAAAGTCAGTATAACACGCATTGATAAAACTCAACTTTTTCAAAAATTAGAACGGTGGTGGATTTATGAAGCATATACAGGTTAATAAATACCTCCAATAAGTCTTTGAATTTACACTAACTTCTCCTCCACTGACACCTCCTAAAAAGAGACATCGTGAATAATCCTATTATAGATAAATAGAGGGAGAAAATAAAGTGACAAAATAATAGACTTAGCTAGAATAAAAAGATAGCATTGTATGATATCAATGACGTGTTTTATGTTCAGGGGAGGAAGCATTACAATTCATATTTGATATGGAAAAACTACCTTCTCCCTTTATGAATTCATTTCTCTAACTTCTCTAAAAAAATTTCCAGAACATTTATGTTTTCTCATCTTCATCAAAAATTCACTCTTAACAATGCTAGAGTCAGAATTACCACTATGCATCATGAGGGTTAAGCTCAAAAGACTTTGAACTCACTGTGAAGATTTTTGATCCCTGGAGCCTTTAACATGCATATGTGATGGCAAGGAAATAAGAGGTCATAGTGGCACCTATCACTCATTTTCATCATCTAAAATGGGAGAATAAAAGTTTTCTTATTGTTAGAAATATGTGTAGGAGGAGGGTGGAGTCCATCAATATTAGACTCTACAAGTAATTTGGGAAACAAAAGGATGTTATAAAGAGAGTTGGCTAAGAGTTAACGAGTCAAGGGTTTATTAGGCATAAAATTAGTCCACATGCCTCCTCAGTGGAATTTTTTTTTTAATCGAAGACTAACAAAAAAGTTAAAATGTTCAAATATATTTTTGTAAAATATTTATGTATAAATAAATTCTAATAAAAATATTAATATCTAATTTGAGAATTTTACCGTCAACAAAAAGTAAAATGCTAGGGCTTGGATAGAATTGATAGCATCCTACAAGTATACGAATGTACATCAATAAAATGTCTACGTACGTACATTCTACTATGACTACAATACGAAAGTTCAAACCCGGCATTGACCAACTAGGAAGATCAAATCCATTCGAAGTTTGTTTCTTTAGGCAAAACCAAAGCAATCAGAGAGGTTGAAGAATCGGGTGCAATTGAGAACATGGAACACACATCGTCACAGTAGGGAAGTATAAAGAGCAGCCTGGACCACATGGATTTAACAGCTGGAATCTTAATTACTCCTGCGCATTCCCTCTGCTTTAAGTATAATATGAAATCCTGAAACTGGAGAGCAACAACATGAGTGCCTAAGCGGTACAAAATAAAGGGGCCAGTTGACTCTCTGAAATTAGATTCTCTAAAGTGGAAAAAGAGGGTAGATAAACACACAAACTCAACTTCTTTTAGAACATTCATGACCAGTTTTTACAACAAAAAGTTTGTATCACTAGATTTGATACTTAATGAGAAAAGATGGAAGCATATAATAAGGCAAATACGAGAGTGCTTACTCCTTTTTGGTCACTCGTACAAGAAGGGATCAGCCTGCAGACCTCCCTCTGCATTAAACATGGAAAGCCCATGAGAACAAGATTGGGGAGAGAGAAAAGTCAACAAAATTTGTGTTGAGGCCCGCATAGAGGATAACCAATGGAATGCAAGCACAATTAATATTAATTCATTTCCATACTCTCATGTTAAGAGCTCAACTCATTGTACTAATAAATCATTCCATTGATTGGAACAAACTTCGGCATCTGATCACAGTCATGTCAGAGAGGGGGTGAAAGAACGCAAAAAAAAATAGGGTTGAGGCCCACCAGAGGTTAATCCGTCCAAAGTAACCTCAACTA
This sequence comes from Erythroxylum roraimae, assembly GCA_027568915.1. Lineage (NCBI taxonomy): Eukaryota > Viridiplantae > Streptophyta > Magnoliopsida > Malpighiales > Erythroxylaceae > Erythroxylum > Erythroxylum roraimae. Next base: position 4,670,913 of record JAOSBL010000006.1, on the reverse strand, counting down.
GTACTAAATGACTCATAGTACCAATACAATGTGTCATTCCATTGGCATAAATTTTGTGGCCAATATCATTTTAAGGATGTGTAGGATTCATGGACTCACTTTATGAGGTGGGGTGCTCTTAAATGTTGACTTCACATGTTGAAAATCTGTCCGTTTTGTCATATCTAATTTGGTAGGCCATCTGTAGCATAGACATAACACTGGTAAGTTCACTAGATATCAATATAATTTCAGCAAAATCTAGCAGGAATGCAGTTCTTACTCAGCAGGTTCAGAAATTCCATTTGAGTATCTGCAGTTATCAAAGTCCAATTTCTGTGAATAAACTGTAGAGTAGTGAACTCCGCTTTTACACAATGTGCCCTGCCAGGGATACTGTTGACAATGTCCAGAAGTTCCAATATCAGTTGATTCTGCAAAGGGTGGTGGAGGAGGTGGCGAACAAGGAGGAGGCGGAGCAGGTGGAGGCGATGGTGGCAATGGTGGTGGAGGTACTTCAGGTTGAAGTGGTAGAGATGATGACATTTGGGGTGCAACAGGAAGGGAAAACATTTGGTCAAAATGTTGGACTGGAGCTCGCTGCATCTGTGTTAGTGGAGTCACAGAAGCAGTTATAAAAGGGGGTCCAACAGCATTACCCTGAAAGCAATTAGGCATTACATGATTCGCTGGTTGTGATATTGGGTTCATAGGCATATGATGATCTATGCCTCGTGGATCCCATGAGCTGTTTGAAGGAACATACATGGGTCGCAAAAATGGAGATGGTTGAAATTGCTGTGGTGATGGAATAGGGCCCTGAGTTCCTATGGGTAAACATGGAATGCTCCCAGGGGCAGTATGCTGTTCAGAATCACTCTTCTTGTTCGTCCACATTTGTTCGGTAACAGCAGAAGCACCATGGCATCCTAAGAGTGAAAATTTTCCAGCAAAAGATGTGTGTATGAACAAACATTAAATAATTTAAGGGGTAAGAGTTATCACCTCCATGTGAAGGATCAACGCCTCCAAATGAATGGACGGATTGAAAGGAAGTTCCTTGATTCTCTGGCTTTACCCTAGGGGATATCAACTCCATTGAGCAGCTCTCGGACTTCATTGGCAAAGGTGGAAAAAGGTTCTTTCCTGGTTGGCTGTTAAAATAACACGGATTTTTCGGCCATAAGCTTAGCTATAGCAAAAGAAGACCAGGATTGTTTGCTCAAGATTAAGTGTTGCACACAAGAGGGAAAAACAGCATTGTGGTATTGGACATTGGGCATTAAATATATGTTAATACATAATATCGCACACAAAATGAAAACTTTAGGTTTTGTTTAGTAGCTCAAGTAACAAAATGAAAACTTTTGGTTTTGTTTACAAGAACAGTTTGTTTTGGTGAACATGATAAGAGAATAAAGAATTATACCTGTATTCAATCTGAAAAAACATTCCAGGACAACCACGAAGATTTTTAAAAGCAGTAATTGCCCCATCACTGCTGCTAAATTCGACAAACCACCCGCACCCAATTTGCATATTTGCTCTCATACACTTAACTATAGATCCCACGTCTGCAATTGCAAGATTGCAAACAGCCAATAATTCATCATCTGTTAGGAAAGGGGAGCTAGCATTTGGTAGATAAATCCAAAGAGTGCTTGATGGGGCTTGATCCACATCTTTCACTGCAACAGTATGACTGTCAAAATAAGGGTTGTGATTGACATTATATTTAGTACGTAATGAAGCAATCAAGGAGGATATGTGGGACATCCTTGTCCTACAGTTGTCAGTAGTTTGAGCTTGAGGTGATTCCATCATACTATTGGAAATGCTTCCAGAGTTACTGGCTCTCATATCAATATTGATAGGGGTTGGGACTGACTTTACACCATCCAATTGAGGAATTGGAGCAGTAGCTGATCCAGTACTCAACTGTGCACCGTTACAACTATCCTTGCGATACTCTCTGAGGTGAGCCATCACAGTTGTAGCTTCCTCAGGAGTTTCAAACTCCATTATTAATGCTTGATCATTGTTAAGCTCTTCAAACTTGTAAGGGCCCTTATACAGCACTTTCCTTGATTCATGCAGAATTTCATCCCTTACCCACTGACTTGTAATATTTCCAGCATAAACATGTGGACTCGAACCTAATGCAACACCATTAATAGCACCTCTAGTTCCCAATCCTATGTCCATGAACTTTATCTGCCAAGGGAAGTGATTGCGCATATATCCCCGAGCTCTTACAGCATCAAACATATTCCAATACTCAACCAACGCAAACCCTTTGCAGGGAAAGAAGAAGAAGCGTTCTATGGGACCAAATTTCTCAAGCTGAAACCTAACATAAGCTTCAGTTGTATCTGGACCTAAAGAACCCAACCAGAGCTGTCTACAAGCAGAGAAAACCTCCATTGATGTAGGGTCCCCATCACAGAACCAAGCAGAACCATGAGATGGCCCTATAGGAATCTTTGACGAAGAAGAAAAATCATCACTCACAGCTCTGGTTGAGGATCTTGATGCAGGATCTGTATTTGAATTTGGATTGTTCTCTGAACAAGCATTGTTGTTTCTATGTTCAAACAAGTTATTTCCATAGTCTAACGATGTTTTTGTGACAGGTGAGAGCCTCTGTTGATTGGATAGTTCTCCTGGCATGCCATGAGAAGAATCTCCAGGGTCACTAGCCTCCAAATCTGAGGACCTTGCAACTCCACCGCTATGACTAGATCCTGCAATCAAGGAAAAACCAGTTTAAGAAACTCCCAAACAGTAAAGTACTAAACAGTAAAGTCCTAACTCACCATCCCTGCCAGGTGTTTCCCCGGAGATTTCACAGTGATTGGAATGACTAGGTCCTAAGTACTGTTGATTAATACTTTTTGATGGGATGATATCATCATCATCACTATCCATATGGATGTCTTCCATACCCAGTTTTTTATAGGTATGAAGGATTCCTTCAAGAGCAGATCTAGCTTCTGATGCAGCAACTGCAGAAGGCAAGTTACACAGCTTATTATACTTTGATAACATCCAACTTCCGAGTGATGGATTCTTATCAAGAACCTGCTTATAAGAAGCCTCAGTAAATATTTTGAAGAGGAGGAAATAAAACAAGAACATAGGATATATAAGCAAGCGAATTCCTATCAGTTGCTTCACAAATGAAAATGTAGTTTCATCTGCTCAACAACTAAGGAAGAACAACAAGCATGCATCAATTAGCTAGAAATCATCCAATACATATGCTTCAATAATGATATCCAAGCAAAAAATTCATGGTGGATCAAATCATTTCCTTAGTATCAAGCAAAACCAATCACAAATGTTAAGAAGGATAGGGACCATAAAAATATTGACATAAAGTCTTCAGAAGCTATGTAGCACAACCAATAAACATTAATACCACTCTCAAAACGAGTCCCTTGACCAATTGGAAAGTAAAAAACTGCAAACTTTTCCGCTTAACATAATTTTTGAAAGGCCTAATGATTAGCTTCAGCACTTATGACCCATTCCATTTATCACTAATGAAATTAGCCTCCCCAAAGGCAAAAGATGAATTTACCATCAAGAATTAGAATATCCAGTATACATCATCAGCATAAAAGAACCAAGAGTTCATACAACTAATAGGATTCAGTTAAGCCTTAAAGTAGAGGCCTAACACATTAAAAAACAAATATCATTCACTTTACCATAATCATAGAACAGCATGCGTTGAACATCACAATATTTTACATGGTCACTTAACTAGGTTATGTTTATTGAAAAAAAAATTATTCGATATAAACAGACTTTAAACATATTACCAAATGTAACAAGCACTTCTGTGGGACAGACGATACATCTCCAGTGTCACGGTTCGCATCTGATGACAAATCCTTACCGCTAATCTCGTATTCTCTGTCATTTGTTCTAGAAGAGCTTTTACAAGTAGTTCTATCATTAGGTGCATCCATAAGATCAGGCATGGCCTCCTCATCCAGTTGTCGAGTCACCTGATTGATAAAACCCTGTGCTCTAGAAATTCCCTCTGGTTCAGTTGATCTGAGAAGCTCAAAACACTCTGCAAGCAAATTTTTTGGATAAGAAAAGAAAACCCAAAGGAGACTTATTGCACGGAATTTGCATAGTTTAACCAATGGAGTAACATCTTCATCAGTAAACTTCTGCTTCAGCTTTGAAAAGTGCTCCACTGAATATTGCATCTTCAAAATGTCCTTCTCAACAATCTGAAAGACATTATTTTCAACTATTGACGACATCATCAAAGAGAGCACTCTTTGAAATACTTTAGAGGAGATTCCTCGGACTACAGATGAGCCTGGAGCTTCTGAAGAAGCAGCCCGACAAATGTCAGCTAAGCCCAAAATGCAAGCCTTGGCAGTCTCAAATGCGACTCCATCACAATCCTCTCCTCTGCTAACGACTGCCGAGCTACAGTTATGAATATCGATAACTACTTTAGTTGCAGCTTCAAGAGCAGTTGGGCAGTGTGACGCGTATCTAGGAATCAAATCAGCTAGAAGACGCTGTACACTGATGCAACCTGCAAGACTAGCAGAATTTCACGAGACTAAACTATCATATTTCTCAGTCCATCTTATTCAAACAAGCTAGGCAAACAAAGAACCTCATAATGGCTAATAGCTTCAATTAGACATTAAAGCTAATTGTTCGACATTCGATAAATTGGACACATTCGAACCACTTCACAAATTGCACAAGAACACATAACTTGAAACGAATTATGGTATTGAATATCAGTTTAAATCATAAAATTTATAAACGAAAGAAAGGAAACAGAAGCAAAATACCTCTAGAAGCAGTAACAAGGGAGAGATAAGCTTGTTCAAGGTCAGACACGCGGCGCGGGTCTTTTCTGGAGACGCAAAATTTGAGGCGCTTGTAAGCCTCGTAAACGCTCTTAATCTCATCTTTATTTCTCCGTCTGGTGTTGATTTCGTCTTGGGAGAGAGGCGGGGGCGTTGATGGTGGAGCAACAGTGTTCTGCGGTGGCTCATTTGCGATTTCTAGTGGTGGCGGTGGTGACTCTGGTTTGGGCTCGTAGAGCCTCCGCTTCTTGAGCGGTTGCTCCGCCGCCGATGTCATGGCTCGAGACGAACTGTGGTGGTTTGGTAGGGGATCAAGCGCTCGACAGGGGCGAAGAGGGGCGTAAAATTACACATTCAGCCTCCCCCAAATCATTAATCTTCATGGGCTTGTTTTGCGGGTTTGGTCTCTGGGCTTAGCCCATGTTGGAGCATTTTAGAAGACTTGCAATCCAAAACTTTAACGTGTCCCCTATGCTATATTAGTTGAATGAACCATCTGATCTCCTAAAAGTTTAGTTATATTTATATTTATTGTTTTTATTTTTAAATTTAGTAAAAAAAACTATTTGTTTGCATTTTTTGGTTTTGTTTTTATTTGATTTCTTTCGGTCTTTTAAATTTATAAAAATCACACAAAATAGTTTTTGCTTTTTTCAAATTTTTAATCAAATCAATTAAATATATATTATTTAATATTAATAATCAATAAAATTATGAATAATTTAATTTAATATGATATTTAATTAATTAAAATTATGAATTATTTTATTTTATTTAATAATTCAATTAATTTTTGTAATTAAATTAAATTAAATTAATAATTATTAATAAATATAATTAAATTGAGAATGTCTTCAAATCTATAAATTTCAAATAAAATTTTGATTTAATAATTAAAATATATTTAAAATAAATATTAATTTATAAATAAAATTCAAAATATTTAATTTAATAAATAAATAATTTTATTGATAATTTATAAATAAATATTATATAAGAAATTAAAATAAATTTAATTAAATAAAAATAATTTATCTTTAAGTTTTATCTAATATGTAATTATCATCAGTAATAAAAATATAACTACATTTATACTAACGGGAGAAAAACTAAAAACTAAAAATTAAAAATCACAAAAATAACGAAAATAAAATTAAACAAGCTTTTTTTATATAAAAAATCTTATTAGTTTATAATTGCATGTATGCCAGTTCAAATATCCATATTATTTCAATATTGAAATTTACTTGTAGGGGTAATAGTTATAAGGAAATGTACATGAATAAAATTTAATTGAAAAAATCTTGGAAATTTTAAACAAATTCAAGCATATATAAGTTTGCATTTAGCTTCTTATATTAGTAACTGAAGATTTCTATTGAGCTGTTCTGCAAGTAATTATATAACTAATATCAGTTTTCAGGATCACGCCTCCCGCTATTTGTACCTTACGACATCGACGATCGAATGCACCAAAGACAGTCGTATATCATATAACCACATTTTGTAGGCAAATATTGATTTCATGTGCAGTGCTTTCCGATGTGAAGGTCTTCTCTTTTTATTGCTTAAACGTACTTGAAACTGAGTTATTACATACATATATGGGACTTGATAGACAAATATGGGTTGGTTCTGCTATCGTGAAACCTCTTATTTTTGCATATCCATGTGATCGGATACCGTATATGCGAGAAGCTGTAGAAAAAACATTACTATTTGTTGTATGGCTCCTCGTGGTTTGGACATTGAAATTTGTTGTGAGTATATAAATATTTATATCATATAATTCTATACCTTTCTAATGCATTGTTAAACAAAACATTAAATTAGAAACATTAGAGCTTCTGTCTCTCCAATAGTGCAGAAATCTTCTGATTGACGCCAACATCCACTCCGTTGTAAGCGATAGGGGCGTACATCCACAGATCATCCGAGCTCAAAAGCTGCAAGTTTGATATAAGAAGAATTAGTCATCACGGAAATGTAATGAGAGAAAGCCTCTTCTTCTTTTTTCTTTTCTTTTTTTTTTGGTTTGAGCTTGCAGAAAAAATGTTTGCATGTGCCCTTCTATTACCTTGATTTGAAGCTGCAAAAACTTTACATAGTGGACTGCCTCTTCAAGCATCGTACTTATATCAACCTTTGTTCCATTAGGAACAAGATTCTGCAAGATTTTCAATCTCTCATTTATCCTCTCTCTTCTTCTCTGCAGCACAATTATCAACATATATATATA
>JAOSBL010000006.1:4637833-4650705 GCA_027568915.1 Erythroxylum roraimae | reverse complement strand
AATTCAATAGCTAGGAACAAGACAAAAGCATTAAAGCTCTTTAGGACACTTGGCATTTGTAGGAAAAGACAAAAAAAGAAAAGGACAAAAACATGTAATAGGATTATTAAGAACCCTAATGTGAAATTTGACCCATTCAAGTCCAATGGCCCTAATTTCAATCCCAAAATAAGATACCCAATATTGTAGTGCCATTGGACAAAAAATTTCGATACCGAAAATCAACCGGTTCGTCACTTGGCGATTTGTCCGGTCTGGGAATTTTCTCCGGAAAAGTCCAGAAAAATTTCTAAAATTTCCTGAAAATATAAAACACACAAAGACTCACTCCAGATAATTTTTCAAACACAATTACTACGTTAATCACAACAAAATTCCATTTAGGCACAAATACTGGGAATGTCATGAATGCATGTACAGGTATTTTTCATGTGCAAAAATTCACTGTTCACAAATACCAGTATGCATGAACAATCCTAATTAGTCTCAGTCACTCTCATCTTTTGCTAAATTACTATTCTACCCTTCCCGTAGAGGGTGGGATGTTACAAATTCGGTCATTAAGGGAATCCAAATCTCCCATTTATAATCAGCCTTAACATGCAGTCATGGGTTGGACCTTTCCCGACTCTAAACCTTATAACTCATTCATTTCTCATCCAATTAAGGCCATTTAAAACTTCATTTTCAATAGACTTATATGGCTATCACATATCCAAAGACGGCTCAAAAATGATGTAAATTGGATTTATTGTGATTTTTATAAGCCTGTCCTGTTTCTGTTCTTTTCTGTGTAACTAGCGTTAGTAACACCCTTCACTTATTCGGCCATATCTAACAGAATACTAATCCAATTAAAATTCCCTTTCTACAGCGCTTAGATGACACATTTTTGAGCATTTCGTAAGAAGAACTCATCATCCAATTCTAACTCTAAGGTCTTCAAACAATTAACTTTCATTTCTCGTTTCAATCCCGCTGGTATGCTGAACCAGTGTCAATTCGGTGCCTCTTACATTTGTTAGGCTCACCCTAAAATAGTGAAAAAATTCAGGGAGATAGTAGACATCTGTATCTACACCTTCTATGTTTTGAGTTTTTCCATATTCACACGTTAAACAGCTCAAAAAAAATGTACAAAGAGAGCTATGAATCTGTCTCCATTGACAGCTTAACCTTCAAAACCCTAGGTTTTGATTCAGCCCTCAAATCACCATAAAAATGAAATTTCTTCATGTTAAAGTGTCATTAGACATCAAAGAACAAAAACCTATCATTCAAAACATCAAACCCAAAACTTCCATTAAGTGAGTTTCACAAAAGAAGAGAGAAACTAAGCTTTAATGGGTAGAACTAATCATTGGAATGGAGGCTTACCTTTTTATGATAATAGAATGACTTGATTCTCCTTCCAAATCTTATTACAAGGGTTGAAAAAGCTTGGAGGGGGCTTCAATGGAAGTGTCGTGAGTGTGGGAGAGGAAGAAGACAAAGGGTTTTGTCTTATTCTCCAACTTAGCTTCTTATATAAGCCTCCTTGTCTAATATTTACAAAAATGCCATTCTTGTACTGATTTTTAAACATCTGCTCGTATAATTTCCTGTAACCACCGAAAAATGTCATACATCATTAAATTGATGTCACTAAAAATTATTATTCACTGTCCTGATTTTAATGACATCAGTCTCAAATATCGATTTAATTCGGTGTACCGGGTAAACTAGATACCGGGTGTTACAGCAGCTCAGTTAAAGAAACTAGAGCTTGAGATGTTTGATTCTTTCCTCATGCATAGAAAACGTAGAAGTATGGTCTGATGCTGTCAGAAGAAATGCGCAACTAAATGCTAAAGCAAAATATTATCTGATCTGTGCACTATCTCCAAAAGAATATAAGAAGATATCTTACTGCTCTACAGCAAAGGAAATGTGGGATAAACTACAAATCACCTTTAGAGGAACGAATGAGGTAAAGAAACATAGAATAAGCTTTTTAGTGCATTAATACGAAACTATTGGCATGAAACAAAAAGAAACCACAGATGAATTCTTCAAATCGTTCAACAACAACATCACGGCCTTAAAGAACTTGGGAATGATATATTGATAGGTTCTTAATTGATTGTAAAATTATTCTATAACATTTAGCGATTAATGACATGAAATTGCTTAAGATACTCACTTTTATTCATTGTAGTTTTAGGCACAATTCGAAAGAAAAGAAGTTAAAGTAAGTGAAAAACATAATATTTGGGTCATTTTCTGAAGATTAATTTTCACTTGTCTTCATGGAGCAAGAAGAAGAAAATTAAAAAACAAGAAAAAGACAAGAAAAAATGAAAACAAAAACAAGAAAAATCAAAGTTGCTCACGACAAAGAAGTACAAAAGTTGTGCATGCCATGTAAGTAACGTGTATTTCATGCAAGGAAAATGGCAGTACATTGAGACCAAAACGACAAAAACAAATGAAGAATACGCAAGGCAGCAGGTGGAAGCAAATGAAGCAATACGACAGCAATCCAAGAAAACAACGCGCCAGCAGCTGGGAAAAGAAGGATATTAAAACGCAACTATTTGCGTTTCATGCAAATGTTGTTTGTGTTTGCATAGTTTGCATGAAAAACATTGCGCAATCACAGACATTATGCAAAACACAAACATTCAAGAGAGGCGATTGTTTTAAAACAAAAAAGGAAGAGTAGCAGTGTTTTTAAGCCTTTTTGGGTAGACAGCAGCGAGAGCTTGCAGGTGGTCTTCAACTGGGACAATTTCTTGGGGTTGAAGAAATTACTTTTGGTAGCTCTTGATTTTAATGAAGATGAGGGGTAAAGCTCTCAACCGAGAGAGACTTATAAAGGGCTAGACGTCCCAACGCGGTTCAGAGATGACATCAACACCGATGATCTAAGTTAAATATATTTAAGTGTTTTTGTTATTTATTTCTCTCTTTAAAAATTGATTGTGTTATCTTATATTAATTGATTTGGATTTTATGTATGGATAATCGTATTCTAGTTATTATTCGATTATTTGTGTATGAACCCATTAGGTATTGTGAAAAGATGATTTGAATGCGTTTATTGGATTGTTAATTTACAAACTCATTACTAGAATTTCGATATAATCTGTAATTATTATATTGAAATTCATATGTAGAGACTAATGATTCGTAATCATTAGGGATAACATAACCTAGGTTAAATGACACATCGTATGTGGTTGTTGCCTTGATTAATTAGTTTTTCTAATTCATAATGATACTAACTAATTAAATCTAGAGATCGTATCCTAGGTTATTTGATGGTTAGGTTTAATTAATGATCATATCTTGATTAAACACTACCTAAGAGAAAACTCGGGTGAATTATTAACTCATGATTAATAGTTGCTATGAGAGGTTTGAGAATTACAAATCATTGAAATATGTTTAATTAGGGTGTAGGCTAAGATTGAACCAAAGAACCAGGTCCCTACTGAATTCTCAACTTTTATCATTTTTTTACTTGTTTTATTTAAATTGCTTTTGTTAGTTAGTTTAGCTTTATTTTATTTTCTTATTTTTAAAACCAAAACCCCCCAAAACCTAAACACTGATTAATTTCACTTTAACAACTTTACACACACTCTTTGTGAGATCGACCTAGACTCACCACTGCTACAGTAGTAGGTATTTTGACTAATGTTACGATGTGCTGTCAATTTTGGCGTTGTTGCCGAGGAGTGCAGTGTTTAGTTTTAGTTTGTGATTTTAATTAGTGACTTGTACATATTTGTTTGTAATTAGTTTCTTTTTAGTTATTTCTTAATCTTTTCACTTTTTGTTCGTGTTTTTGAAAAAAAAATGTTTGGCATAGACGGAAGTAATTTCATTTATAATTCATATTATCAATCTTATATCCAAGGTTAGACTGATCAGCCTAACTTTAGTTATGGATGAGATAACCATCAAAATTACTTCTTTGATTGTTTGCAGGATGCACAGCAATTCCTGTACAGAACAGAAGTTTCTTATTACAACTTAGGTATACCTCTAGACGACTATATCAAGACCTGTAATGGTACTCATCTTCAATTTCAATAGGGTATGCAACAACGTCAAGAGAGCATGCAGCAATTTCAACATAATACCCTACAATTCCAGCCGAACGGATGCCATCTTTGGCATGATGCAAGGTCTAGCATCCAAGATGTGGAGAGCCAACAAGATTCAGGTATATCTCTGGAAGAATTGATTAATATTATGAATGCTAATACTTTGCAACTTTAACAGAGTGTACAACAGCAGCTCCAGGAGGATATGATACAATTCCAGTAGGAAATGAGGCATACAACGTCTAAACTCCAGAACATGGCAAATTAGATGGATGAGATGGTAGTGAGATCGATCGCCTAGAGCTGCAAAGCAAAGAGGAGCAGCCATATCAATCTGAGGTGTACCCAAGGGACGTTACTGCGGAAACCTTACGGAGTGATGAGGAGCTTAAGAATCTCGAGTGGACTACTCAAGGAATTGCTTGTGTGGAAGAAGTGGAGAAGGAGCTCATAGTAGAGAAGGATACATCCTTTAGCTCGGAGGTAAATACTGAGTTCCAATTTGTTGTTAAGAATGACTCTTTACTTTTACCTAGTATGTTAGAGAAAGAATGGGAAATTACTGGGTCGAGAAAAGATTTGTCTAGAGAAGGACCTGTTGATGCTTACAAGCCAAAAAATATTTCCTTGAAAAAAGAACATACAAATTTGGTTGAAGTGACTGAAGAAGAAACTTTTTTTGACCATTAGTGAGGCATTTATTGCTCCTGCCATGCCAAGTACTACTGCGAGAGCTGGTGGGGTGTTTTTGCCGATTATATCGTCATTGTCGTTGTCTGCTGGTAGTAAACCAGGGGACCCTTCTTCCAAGAAGCTGGGATCCTATCTTGTTCAGTCCCAATTCCAATGGTCTCGAATAGAACTAGATATTTGAGAATGGGAGCGATGGCAATGCTACAGATGCGTGAACGCCGACGTCGACTCCTCGAGCTCCGGCGACTCCAAGGGCAGATCCATCAACAACCGCAGTCGTGGACTGTAGTTGGGGCGTCACCAAACGTGAGGAGGTTCTCGGAGTACATCCTGGTGGAGAGCAGATGGCGGCGGCGTAAGGGAGAGGCTCACCTCTAGCAGAAAGATTATGGACGCCGGCGGTTGGGAGAGCTCCTCTGACGGTCTTGAGGGGTCCGATGGCAACACCAGGTGTCGGGTGTTGTAGATCGGGGTGAGACGAAGCCAAAGCCATAGGGATTGTGTGATTGTGGACTGTGGTAATGTCGTCGGCGGGGGGAGGAAGCTCGCCGGCGACCGAAGCTTTGACCCTAGATCTAGGTTGATTTGGTGAGGTTTGGACCAAACAAATTGCAGGGTTGCGTAGATCGGAGCGTGGCGAAGAGGATGCTGGGTGTTTGGATGGGAGAGCGTCACCGGAGCAAATTCAGGTGATGCGGTGGCTTGAGTTAAATCTCGGCTCCTCAGTTCCACGATCGAAAACGGCTCGCCTCTGCCAGGTTGCGATTATCATGTTAAACCTTATGAAGGTTACGATAAACTGCGGTAAGGTTATATTTTATTTTTCCCTTTATCTTTTATGTTCAATGCTTCTTTCTTAATGCTTGTGTTCTTATTTGTTATGGATTTAAAACAAAACAAAAACCCCATGTGCGTTACTGCTTTGGTTGTGTTTCTAAAGTTGACATTTTTATGAAGTGAAACAAATTTTAGAAAGGTGTCCCATAAAGCCATCGTCACCAAAGGTCTCTGCATATGGGTTTTGCACAGCTTTTCGCAAGTCGCCCAAGACTCATCAGAAAAGAGGTGTTCAAGGTAGATCACGAAAATTTGTTTGAAGTGTCTTCCTTGATCTCTGTGGACTCATTATTATATCTCCAAACAATTGTGAGTATCGTGATCACGCTTCTTTTATCACTCTTTGTTTTTAATAAACATGTTGTGTCCTTGAGATCTGGACACTCTCACAATCTCAGACTTTCTCTCACCTCCTCTTTCAGGTACGTTTGCTTTCTTCGTTTGATTGATCTGTGATTCTTTGATAATGTTGATGTATTTTGTTGCTTTGATGGATTCCTAGATATGTCCTCCGTGTGCTGCATTGTTCTGTTCACGATTTCTTTCCATATTTTGTGTTAACCCTTTTCATTTCCACCACTGCCTTAATTGCCAGCCCTCCAACATTTTGAGTCCAAAGATTTTTATTTTTTTATTTCTGTATTACTTTTAAAAAAAACTGTTTTTTTAAGCTATTTTCTTCTGTGTCTGGTATCATTATTTTGAATGTCACATCTGCATGTGGGTCTATTGAAAACAGCCTCTCTACTATGTAGGGGTATGGCTGCGTACTATTGACCTCCCCAGACTCTGCTCCACTGCGGAATTTCAGACTGGGTGCGATGATGATGATGATGATTGAGGGAAGTGCTCAACAATAGAAAGATGATAAAAAGTGTGTCATACAGTGAAGAGATGCGCTTCACAATAAAAAATCTAGAGAAATGTGTTCCATGGAGATTGAATTTTCTGTAACTTTGAATCAAGGGAGAATGTTGGAAAGAATGATTCGAAGTTAGTTAAGATTTTTTAGTTGTTGAATAAATTTTAAAATCTACTCTTCTATTTTCAATTTGTTAGTTTAAATTATATCTATTATTTTTCTACATCTTTTCAGACGATTTGTTGTGGTGTAAAGCCTATTTATAGGCTAGTTATTTTTCATCTCGATGTATGTCAATAAAACAAGCAAATTTAATCTATTTTTTTTCTAGCTTATTTCTTTACAATTTTTCTATATTTTTTTACCGTTCCAAATTCCATCAAAGGAGGCAAAAGAATGAACACGTCATCCTAACTTGCTAAGCAGCTTAAGCCGTTCCAAACTTCCATCAAAGGAGGCAAAAGAATGAACGCTTCTTCCTAAATTGCTAAGCAGCTTAAGCCGTTCCAAACTTCCATCAAAGGAGGCAAAAGAATGAACACGTCTTCCTAACTTGCTAAGCAGCTTAAGGGCGTCCTTTCTAAAACTTGCTTCTACGATCTTTCAGGCTTATTGCCATGAGCTTTGCTCGTTTAATTTGTACATTGAGCAAAACAATTTAATTTAAAGTATTCAGACACATTAAACGACTCAGTTAAGGATTTATCCACGCAAAATGGTAAATCAGAAGGAAATAAGCAAAAGCCGGCATTTGTATACAGCATATTTTGACATCAAAATGGCTATTCCTCGTTCCATAAACTCTACAAAAGTCGAAAAGACCAACAATTTACTTATTACTCCTTATTACTGTCTACAGACAAAGGAAGAAAATTCTAAACAGTTCAATAACCATGCCAGAATCCAATTCCCTTCCCTGTAATCAAGTTGTCCAATGACAAGTTTTTCCTTGAGAGCTACTAGAAACTCATGCATCACAACAAACAAAAGCTTCTAGCATAAAAAGCAGCTACATCAAGTTGAGCTTACAAGAACGAACAATGGTTTGCCTCCAAGCCGCTCTTTACCCTAAAAACACACGTAACAACAAAGCATTAGTAAAGCAATTCAAACAAGAAGCTCGCATGAATTAGAGAAGATGAGCATAACATGAGTCCTGAGTCACTCTTATGTTGTCCAGTAGACCTGGACATTGCCAAAGTAATTAAACAACAAAATTTTTCTTTGAAAGTTCATTCAGAATGCAGCTAGTAAAAATGCAAGTAAAGAAGTTTTGAGTATTTACACACAAAAAAAACTAAAGCAATCATCAAACACAGTTTAAATTTCCAGCAATGACGCAAGCAAGTGATCAGTATTATTGGATCAGCAGATTACAGGAATATTTCAAGTTAATACTTTGAGCAATATAAGATAATAAAAGCGAAGTACATGATGGGACCTAGTAAGAAGCTCCCGCAATACCCAATAAAGTAAAACAGAAGAATGGAGAAGATGTGTATGGTCCAGTACAATGCGCACTTGTTTCTTCACATCACGCAAGAATTTTCCCCTCTCAAGTTAATCTAATGCAAGGCACCATACGATACAGCATCATTGAGCTTTGAATCAAATAAAGCACTTGGACTTTATCCAAAATGAAAACAAAACGCATTAAGTTTTTCTTGGATGAGAAAGATAGTACACTTCTATACTGATTATGTGGCACTTTCAGACAACACCTAGACTTTTCCACTTTCGTTAAAAAATGGTTCACAGATATTGTGATAAATGCTGACATAGTTCAAGTCATATCTCTCACATCATACCAAGGCAATGCTCTTGATTATTTGATAACAAAAGTTCAAGGTTACACTTCAAGTCAATTGCATTAGTAAATGCAGAAATTCATGCTAATAATTTCATCACTTGACATATAACCATATAGATGAGATATTGTAAAAAGATTATGGCCACATACCTTAAGCTCTAGCAACTCAATGACGCATGCACACTCAACAACTTGTGCTCCAACACGCTCTATCAGAAAAAACGGAAATGGAGCGTAAGGAAAATTCCAAAATTTTAACGAGAACTAGTAACTAATGATGTCTGGGGACCAAGTATGCAAGTCGACCTCCATCCAAACATTACAAAAAGTAACTTTGCCTGTGGGAGCAGACTTTTTTTACATTTTACTTATAGACCATCAAATAGATGCAAAAGGCCCAAATTACCTCCACTCCCATGTTTCTCCATAGGACAAAAGAGAAAGAGGCTCAAAACTATATATGTCATCCTTAATCAACATTATGCATTCATAGACCTTCGAATCATCCTTATATTATCCATGGAACTGAATTTGTCCACCAAAATTCTCTTTGATGGCTTCATAAGAAATTGTCTAAATAATGCCTGGTTAACAATGATCACTGCCATCACCATGATCTGAACCTTGCAAGGTATAGAACTCCTTTATCATACAAAGTGAAGAAGATGAGATGATAACTGAACAAACCCACCTCTCCGACCACCAAAGTAAATGGTGTGAAAAATATGCAGAATAGAGGACAATGAGGAAATACAAATCGTGCCAGAAGTAGGTGATTCAAAAACACTACCCAGCAGCTTGATTGCAGCGCTCAAAGTCCCACCAGTTGCAATGAGATCATCTATCACCAAAGCACGGTCTCCAGCTTCAACAGCACCAACATGCATCTCAATTTTGTCTGTTCCATATTCCAAAGAGTACTCTTCGGAGATCACCTCCCCTAATAAAAACACCAAAATACCACGTATCCTGAGCATTATCAAGACAAAGTTGATAAAATTGAACTTTGTGGTACTAGTCCATATAAGTTGCTTTGCAACAAGATCAGGGTCAGTTCCCAACCAAGACTGCCCAGAAACAATTTGAAACTTAGTATTCATCTAAAATCCGTTGGCGGACATAAACCTGGCAACTTTTTGGGTTTCCTCAGGGGGACAAATTTTGCCCCAATAGCCAGTGCAATGGGAGGGCCAAATATAAAGCCCCTCGCTTCAATACCTGTTGTTATGTTTACTCAGATCAGCAAGTAGGAAATAAACACAGTTTCACCGGTACACTATTCACCTAAAATGTAACTATACAGATATTGAATAGGTTACTCGTTATTTCTCGGAGGCTACAGAAAAAAATGTTTGCTCCATTTCTTAATATCCAACAACAGCAGGTTCCAAGTCCCAAATATTCATTGATAATATAAAAGAAAGAAGCAAATACTTTCATTTTATCTTTTGTTATAAAACAAGCACTCTTTGGTCTTTAAAACCTTGAAATGGAACTTATTTAGCGTATAAACGATGCTTCTAAGAAACAACAAATAACAGAAATAGGAAAATGCACGAGATTACCAACCTGCAACAACAGATATGCCTTTCCCGCTGTACCTCTCTACAAACAAATCAATAGTGTCCTTGAATGCCTTGGTATCAAGAAGCAATGTTGTTATATCCTGAAATAAAATCCCTAAATCCACAAAACCAACCCGAAAAGAGTAAGAAACTGAAATACCAAAACTTTAGTTGGACACCTCAAATTCTCACTCCAGAGTGAAAAAGTGAAGGAACAACAGAGAGAAGAAGAAGAAAAGAAACAACCTGGTTTAGGAAAGTTGGGGATAACCCTAATTGCAGAAGCAATTCCAGGGATACGAGGGTCTTGTCCGTCGAGAGTTGCCATTTCCTAATCTTCAAAGGACTGAGAGTGGGAGTCGCTCTCTGCTCACCAACAGTCGTCAGACAAAAAGCAGTGACAAAAGCACGAAAGATATTATTATAGAAACAGAATTTGGAGTAGGTTGATCCAATCCTGTTTCGACACGTATCCTAATACTGCTGTAAAAAGTAGTTACCCAGATATTATTTACAAACCTTGCCACTCCAATAAGTGAATTTCCAAACTAATTGACTAAATTACCCATGCTTTGGGTGTCATCTATCTCGAGGTGGTTGGTGAACTTGAGGGCAAGTTGGTCCAACTAAACTGGAATCTCTATTATCTTTAATTCAGTTTATAACTACCAAAAAGCTATGGTTCTTTTTAGTATCCGTGGGATGAGCATTTAATTTTATTATTAAATAATAATATTTGGTTCTAAAGTACAACAAAACCTGATTCATGCTGTCAGAATATGTCATTAAGTTTGAATTCTCGTCCAGAGAGAGAGACCTAAAAGCGAAGTACGAGCCCGTCCTTGCATCATCCCAGCAAGTTACGCGGTCATTTCATTAACACGACCTAACCAACTTTTGGACTAACATAATAATTCAGCTACTATGAACCACATCCACTAACTAACTATTCAGCCTATTCCCTTTTTCACCATTATTCTTTCAATCTTATTCGTTTCAGGGGCAAGTCTACGGATGGCAGTGAATTTTCAACCCGATTAATATCTGTACTATCCGACCCAAAAAAATAGATATGGAGGCTAAAAAATAAATTTTAAATAGATTTTAAATGGATGTTGAAAAATAGATGTGGATATAGATTTGGATATGGGTCTAGTAATAACTCGAACCGATGGATACCCATACCCGATCCATTTTTATTAACTCTTTTTTTTTCGGTACATATATAATATTTCACTTTACTCTTATATAATTTACTAGTTACTACTATTGCGTAATTACTGAAATTTCAAATAGCAATATTAATTGGTACATATATAATTGTTTGCATCTTGCCATATATTATATCTTACGCAATAGTAAAAGAAACGTAAGTTACGTAACTAGTAACTACCTAAGAAATCCCTGAAGGGAATAAATCAATTAGATACAAATTCCAAAATAGTCGACTGACGTTCCAAGTTCCTTCATAGTTCAACCTCAAACGTTCCAAGTTACTAGCTAGTAGCCACTGCTGTCTCAAGCTACAATTTGCTCATCGTCACACGCACTGTCGCACAAGCCTGTTGGTCGCAACTCCATCAGTCGTCACAAGCTACAATTTGCTCGTCGTCACACGCACTGTCACTCAAGTCAATATATCCCTTGACGACACTCCCCTTGTCTTGTCTTACAATACGTTGCCGAGCTATACCCGTTGCCCAGCTATACCTTAGTTCATACCTTATTTGCGATAGCTAGGAGAGGACTTACCCAGTCTATTTCATACGTTGGTGACTTGGTGTCTTTTTTTAAAATACAAGTTCTTTCTGCATTCCTACACTCAACGTCATCTACCGACTACCATCGAAGAGTGAGGTAAATCCAATACTATTTATTATTTCTAACGTCATCCACCACCTACACGGCTACACTTGTTTAAATCCAGCTAATTCCATTGGATTGTTCCGTGACTGTATGTCGTTTTCTTATCAAAAATCCAGCTAACTTGTATTTCATTTGCTTATCAAATATCCAGCTAATTCCGTGACTGTGAGTGATAGCGTGGAACCGATGGAAGGAGTTGAGAATCATATAACAAAGAATCTCTCAAGTCCACCTCATGAAGAAGAGGAGATTGCAGCTATGGAATTTTGTGATCATGGTGCAACTAAAAGCAAGAAGCGTACTTCTCTTGTGTAGCTAGAATTTAATTTGGTGACTGTGAAAGGTGTTGATAAGGCTAACTGTAAGCATTGCAAAGGGAAACTTTCTGCTAAAGGTACGAACCGGACTTCACATCTGCGTGAGCATTTGAACAAGTATTATCCAAAGAAACATTTAAGACTTGTTGGAGGCCAAAAAACATTATTAATTGGGAGTGGGACTAAGTTTGATGAGAAAAAAACACTGCAAACCTACAAATTTAGCCAGGAGTTCTCAAGAAGAGAGTTAGGTAATATGATTGTAATGCATGAGTATCCTTTGTCTATGGTTGATCACATTGGTTTCAGAAGATTTTTAGCGAGTTTAAGCAATGAATTTAGGATGATATCTAGTAATACATTGAGAAATGATCTCCTAAAAATATTTCTAAGTGAAAAATCAAACTTGAAAAAAAATGTTGGAGGATCATAGGTCTAGGATTGCTATCACTACAGACATGTGGACAACTTCTAACCAAAAGAAAGGATACATGGTTGTGACCGGACACTTCATTTATGGAGATTGGGTTCTAAGAAATCGAATTCTAAGGTAATTAATTTTCTTAGATTTAACATGTTTCCTTCCTTATTGACAATATCAAGTTTTTGTAAGATGTTATACGCAAATACTTTGTTTAATCTTTATCTTGGTTACCATATATAGATATAGTAATTTGCATGTTTAGTAATTAGTTCCTTTATACATGCTGAATATTAATTACTTAGAGAACCATTATGTGTTCTATATTTAAGTTGTAATAAATTTTTTATCATTTTATTTTATAGGTTTATATTTGTGCCATGCCCACATACAAAGGAGACTCTATT
>JAOSBL010000006.1:4618038-4631970 GCA_027568915.1 Erythroxylum roraimae | reverse complement strand
TCAAGTGATCAATCAACTAAGAACAAAATAATAATACACTTGAGAAAAAGAAGACAACTTCCCGAAAGGTTAAGCTCTACTGAAATAAATCTGGAAGTCGTCGCAACACCAATAGGCTAACTCACATAAACACTAACACAAAGTATACACAGCCCATAAAGAAATCAATTAATAATCGCTGAGCTAATGAAGAATGATGAAAATCATGCACAATCCTATAACACTAAATCTGGAAAATTAGAAACTACACCACGGGGTATTTCAATCACAGCACATGCACAACTTCGAATCAACAAGTCTGGAAAAATCAACACCTTAACCCACGGCATATTGCAATCCCTGAAGTCATGCACAATACACACCCACTTCGTTGTGCTATCATTCCATAATACTCACACTCACCATATTAACTTTAACGCCCACTGCACTTTTATTGCAAGACTCCAAAAACAATAGATTAATCACCACACAAGCTACCCCACAGCGATATGAAGACCAGAACACACAAAACAAACGTGAGCTTCTTTTGCATATATAAACTCATTGCGCACTTAATATTTAAAACCCACGCTGAGGCCACCTATGCCATTGATAAATACATCCACTCGCTCCACAAAGTAGGCTGCGTTTTTTAGTATTTAATTAATGCCCATTAAAGAACTCACTCTACACCCACACGTATATTCAACTCTACTTCATAGACATCTCATATTGCAGCCGTATGTGTTTGTTTATTAACCATCACACTTCACACACGCACACCCTCCAGGAGATGGACTTCTACCTTATCTTGAAGATGTGCATATGTCCCCACATAATCGCCTTTATCTTATCTCCCAAAAATCCAGCAATATACATCTTAAACACCAACTGATATACCACAAGTTTGTCAGAGAGTAGACTTCTATTTTGTATAGGATTCTTCCACATCTTTTTAAATCCTACTACAATTAATATCTTATATGTTCCTGCTTTTAAGTTATCATTAAAAATTTTCAAGGGTCAATTAAAAGAAGAATTTATTATATATACTTTACTATGACTAATAGATTCACATTCAAAATGAACTATACAAATTGGTGAACAAAATGTATGGCTTGTTGCTCTTAATGTTAGAAAACTTGATTGAAAAAAGGTCAGTATATCTTCATGTTTAATGTTATAGACCATGTATCGATAAGAAAAGGATTCATAAACTCCAAGTGATACTAGTACTGTTGCTTGAATTATACCTATCCTCACTATCGTTCATCTCTTTGAGTAAATAGGAGATTTATGTTTACCTTAATGATATGCAAATTCAACAAGTTTAAAAAGAGAAAAGTTTAATCATGAGCCACTCTCAAACAATTGCAATCTTGATATGCTTAACTTAATTTATCATATAAAAGTAGGGATGGATAACAAAGTAAAATGTAAAATATGAAGAAGTTTCACTACCTCTCCTGAGAAAATAATGGTCACAATTAATCATGATGGACTTCTCGTTAAAGGAAGTTTAGTCCCTGTAGAGAACAACTGTCTTCCATTTAAGAATATTCCAACAAAGAATCAAGGCATCTAGGTCATTTTATCCCCTTATTTTGGACATATATAATACTCAACTAGAAATCGAATTTCCTCTTATATTACTCAAACATGTTACCTCTAATTTAGGTATATTACTACATTCTCATTAACGTCTTTAACTATATTTCTCCAATAGACCTTCACCTATTCGAATTCCCACTCATCATGAATGATGAGTAAATAGTTAAGGAAAAATGATATAGGCTAAATATTAAAAATATAAGATAAATGTTAAGAAACTAATCACAACTAGATCACGAGTGCCAGAAAAAAATGATATAATTTTATAATCAGATCTTACTAATTGAATAACTTAAAAATATGAATTATAAATAAGAGACTAAATTATACCTTATTCAAATTTTTGCAAAATTTGTTCTCAAGCTATAACCACAAGTTGTTCACATGTCAAACTTTTAACAATATCAATAGAACAAAGAAAAAGAACTCAACACTTAGAGAGGAAAAGGTACAAGTATTAGCTTTCTCATTCATTTTTTCTTATTTATAGAAAAAGACAGTAGAGTTTATTTCTTATTAAAATTAAATTTTATAATTATAATTAAAGTTTATCTCTAATTATAATTACAATTTAGTTTAATACAATCAAATATTTTATATTTGATTCTTGAAATTTCTCAAACTTTATAATTAAGTTAAGCTTAATTTAAATTAATTTTTCTCTTTTTAGTTACTCTTTATGTTTGACCCATTATATTCCTAATATGTTGATAATGATTATACATTATAATTCTAATTTGTAGTTAAATTATATAAATTAAAACTTCTTTTAATTTATCTTTAATTCTCTAATTAGACAACATGTCATGACCACCCAAATATTAGGAACATTAAAGTGGTTTGACCTAATATATGCATACATTATTATGATATATAATTTAATCATTCCATCTTCTAGTGTTCCAATTGAACTTAGATTATGGAATTAGTGTTTATTTTTTTAACTCTAATAATGTTTATTCTTACTAATTAGTAATTAATTTATAATTAATATTTGAAAACATTTTTTTTCAAATCTCAATTCACTATAGCCAAAGAACTCCTTAAAGAACCAATAATTAAGAATCATGGAACATGCTCCCTAATTACTTTAGAGTGACAAATCATTTATCACTTACTCGATTATCTCTATATAGTTCATACTATATCTAGCTACTACCAACTGAACTACCCTTAATAAAATAACTTATAAGTAGCATCAAAATATAGTAATTCTCACACGAGATATTTTAATAATCTTAAGTCTAAGAATTAATTATACAATTATCATTATGTAGAAATCTACAGATATATAAGTATTATTTCATTGGGGATTCTCATAATCAAGCAAATTCATTGAATTTTTTCTCTAATAAGCACATATATATTTGTTTAGGTATTACCATATTTTAATTTATGAGATAAATTACTTTTTTATAAGAAACGTAATGAATGTTAGTTTTATTGTTTCATTAATATCATGTCTTGAAAAAATTACAACTAGGAACAATTGAAGAATAATATATAAATCTAAATTAAATCTTATAATTATGATCTCATCATAATTTCAATTGCATAGTACCTTCCAAGGATTGCATCTTTAGTATTAAAATATTAAATGTAATTAAAAAAGTATATAAAGATAAAGAATGTCTTTATTAATTAAAATAATAATGTCAAGCATAAAATTGCAACCAAATGATTGACTAAAATGACATAAAATAATAATAAAGACTAAGAGATTATTATAATCACCCCCATCATGTTTGTTATTAGGGAGCCCATCAATGCTCAAATTTTCAAATTGTTGTGAAATGGATATTCTCTATATCCAGACCCATCTTCAAAGTATTATATACATATTTCACTTGCTTACTTCCTTAAACTTACACTCTTATTTATTTATTAACTTGAAAATTAACTTCAGCATCGGAGGACCCCATCAAAATAATTATGACGTCTTTGTTCACCATTGTTAATAATATGGAATTTCAAATTAATTATTCATTCCAAGTTTACTCTAAACCTAAGGCCCAACTCCTACAATCCGGCATGAGCCTTTGACCTCCAATTCCCAACAAAATGGATCTATTTAAGTTGACCCTCTTCTTGTTTCTAGTTGTCTGTTATGTAGTTTCCAAGCCATTCTTGAAACAAAACCTAAGGGAAAAGTTAAGAATGAGCAGTTCTTGTAAATCAGTTCTCTAATGGGATTAGTTTTGGTGTTCAATGATGTCTTAAGAAAGCCTACCGCTTGATATCCTCTTTTTAGGCACACACAAAACTAAGGTCTATGGGGCCTTTGGTTGGAACCCATAACAAACTGAGATTGGCATACTAACTTGAACAAAGGAGTAAATAACAAGCAAGCTCTTAGTTCAGGTCTGACTATGTTAGGATCAGACAAGCAATGACTAATTGGGATCAAATGTGTCAATCGAAAATGAATTCAGGCTGAGTCAGAAAGGTTTTGATGACTATTGAGGCTTCAAGAGAATTGAAAAAATGTTGACGCGAAAAGGTGTGAGCCAACCAATCAGTTTTCTGACATTGAGATTTTGCCATACCTAATTTTTATAGGTTTGCTAATTTTAGAAAAGAAATTCTCTCAAAATTATTTAACTAACAACAATTCAATATAAAAAATTGTTAAAATATTAATTATTGAGATATTTATAGAGGTCCCAATATTGTAACTAAGAATTGTAATAAATTCAATATTTATATGTTGGGAATTAAAACAAGCATTTGTATTCCTATGCTTCTCATATGATATGTTAAGACTTCTTCAACGAGACTGAATAGGAATATTCGATTTATGAGATGAAAGGGTCTTACATGTAACTTGAATTCTTTATTATTTCTTGTTTGAGAGTTTAAACTTTAAAGGATAAGTTAGGGTAAGAATATTGAAGTTTCAGGTACACTGTCTTTTGAAATACGAATACATTTGTTTGAAATATCAACAACAAGCATGTTCATAATAATCCTATAATGGGTATATCCTTTCCTATTGTGTCAACATGTTAGTTGATTGACTAAGAAGAAAATAAGAATTGATTGAGCACAAAGCAAAGAAGACTTTATTGATATTGTTTCCATTTAACAAGAAGCAACACGCACAACTACTCTTATAACAGTTATAAGCCAGCTAAAAAGGACGAAAATCCTAATCATGGCCAAAACCTTCTTTATTGGTGGGAAGAGTTTTGGGCCTATTGGCTGTGATAACTCCACATAGGCCTAAAGTCGGGATATATGCTTCTTTGTGAGAATGATTCCCATCCATCTAAGAACACGTTGAACGTAGTTTATCATGACTAACATAATCTAACTCTTTGATGTTGCCCATTTGAGTACCATCCTTTTCACTTCATTCATCCTTATCACTCCACTCATGAGAGCTTGCTTTATCACCTGCCCTCAAACTATGTCGAGGCTCGAGGCAAAGTTTGGCGCGAATGCTGGTGAGGGTAATCTTTGGCTATGGTTGGGTAAATACATCAGCAAGCTGGTAATGAGAGGGAATATTGAGTCATGAGTAAGCTATAAGCAACACGTTCTTGAACAAAATGGTAGTCGATCTCAATGTGATTGGTACAAGAGTGAAAGACTGGATTGATTGTCATATGAAGAGCGCTGAGATTGTCACAGAGCAGTATTGGTGTAGTGTGAGGGAGAGCAGTACAGTCGTAGAATGAGGAAAGTAAGCCAGGTAAGTTCAACAGTTGCATATTATCATAGCTCGATACTCTACTTCAGTGCTGGAGCAACAGTATGTTATTTCTTGGCACTTCAAGAGATGAGATTGCAACCAAAAAAAGGTGCAAAAATTGATGGTGGAATGTCGCGTGGCTAGACAACCTGCCCAATCTGCATCCGAAAAGGCACAAAGATTAAATGAAGTATCGGCTGTAAATTGTATACTAAGAGAAATGGTACCCTTGATATAACGTAAAATGCGTTTAACTAAAGAGAGATGGAATGCAGTAGATGTTTGTGCAAATTGAGCAGTAAAATTGACGACAAAGGCAATATCACGACGTGTGAATGTTATATATTATAAACTGCCAAGAATAGCACGATACTTGGTTGGGTTAGGAAGAATGTGACTGTCAAATGGTGGTCGAATTTTGGAGGGCAAGGGTGTTCTTTCTGGCTTGCAGACAAGCATAGAGAACTTAGACAAGATGGAGTGAGTGAATTGAGCTTGAGTAAGAAGAAGGCCTCAAGTATTATGATGAATCTCGACGCCAAAAAAATGAAGAATCATACCAAGATCCTTGATTGCAAACTCTGCATGTAGAAGAGAAATAAATGTGGATGTGAGACTTGCAATTGAACCAGTAACAAGCATGCCATCAACTTAAAGTATAAGAACAATAATGTCATGGGAAGAGTTAAGAGTAAAGAAAGAAGAGTCAGTAAAGCTGCAAAGAAAACCAAGTTTGAGAAGAAAAAAGCTGAAACGATCAAACCAAGCATGCAGTGCTTATTTGAGTCTATATAGAGCCTTTTTGAGTTCGCAGACAAACTGTGGACGATGTATGTCACAGAACCTAGGTGGCTAATCCATGTAGATGTCTTCAATGACATGACCATGAAGAAAAGCATTCTTAATGTCGAGTTGACAAACTTCCCATCTTTGCACGAGAACAACGCAGAGAACAAGACAAATAGTTACAGGTTTAATAACCGGAGAGTAAGTTTCATGATAGTCAATACCATCAATTTAATTGAATCCTTTAGCAATTAAGCAAGCCTTAAGGCAATCAAGAGTACCATCAGCCTTAAGTTTGACTTTAAAAACCCATTTGGACCCAATAATGTGCTTGTTGGAATTGCAAGGTACCAAGTCCCAAGTGTCATTGTCGTGAAGAGCAGTGATCTCTTCCACCATAACTTGTTTCCAACTATCATGTGACAAGTAGATTTAATGGCTCGAGGTATATCAGGAATAAAATCTTAGGTGACAAGCAGAGCATATTTAGGATAGAGTTTGAAGATTCCAGCGCGTGAACGAGTAGTCATGGGATGTGTGGGTTGGAGATCAAGGGACTGATGCATCGGTATAACTTTCAGGGGAGTATTATTAGGCAAAATTCAAAAATAAATCCAAACAAGATTTTGAGTGTGATGAAGGAGAATTATATGAATCGTTACCTACAGTAAGTGTGTGAATAGCAGCAGGAGAGCTCTTAGTTGGGCTTGAGGAAACCAAACCAACATGATTAGGGGAAGAAGATCTCTTTGAAGAGAAGTAGCGAGGAGCTGGATGATGGTGCGAGTAGGTGAGATGGCATCAGAGTCGCTATCCAGAGGAGCTTGTGGTGGTGAGGTAATTGACATGGAGTCAGTCGTAGCTAGTAACAAGTTGGGAGACAATGATTCCAAGCCACGAGTAGAAGGGAGAACAACAGTAGGAGGCAGGTCATGAACATGAATAGGAGAGTTGATATCGTCATTGAGGAAATCGAAGCTGACCAAGAACTGCTTATGGAGCGAGTGGTCAACTGTTGGTGATTGATTCTTTCTGTACAGACAAAACCATGCATCAAATTTAACATGTCGAGTGACCACTATTTTCCAAAATGAAGGATGAAAACACTTATAGCCTTTACGCTTATCACTATAACCTAAAAAAATGCAGGGAGCACATTTCAGATTGAATTTGTTTCATTTTGTATCCCAAGTATATGGATAACACCTGCAGCCAAACGTTCGAAGTAAACTGTAATTCGGATGAGTAAAGAACAATTTGAAGTATAATGCATCAAAAGAAATAGTAGAAGAGGGCAAACAATTAATCAAGTAAGCTGCAGTGATGAAAGCTTTATACCAAAAAAAGTGAGGAACACCACTGTGTAAAAGCATCGTCATGTCAAGTTCTCTAACAATGCAATGACGATGCTCCACTCAACCTATTTGTTCAGGGGTATAAGGACATGAAAGTTGGTGTTGAACTGCCTATTGTCAAAAGTGATGAGAAAGCTTGTTATTGACAAATTCGCCATCATTATCTAAGTGAAAATT
This sequence comes from Erythroxylum roraimae, assembly GCA_027568915.1. Taxonomy (NCBI): domain Eukaryota; kingdom Viridiplantae; phylum Streptophyta; class Magnoliopsida; order Malpighiales; family Erythroxylaceae; genus Erythroxylum; species Erythroxylum roraimae. Next base: position 4,624,368 of record JAOSBL010000006.1, on the reverse strand, counting down.
TTTAATGCAACAATCAAATTGACGAAGAACATATTGTTTGAAATCCAAGAAAATATTAGTGAAAGAGTTTTTGTTTTTAAAGGTATGAGCTACATGTAACGAGAGTAATCATTAACAAACGAGGCATAATATCGAAAATTTCCTAAGGAATTAATAGGAGCAAGTCCCTATAAATCACAGTGAATTATTTCAAAGAGTTCACTAGCATGAGAATTTGATAAACTGAAGGGCAATTTGAGAGTTTGCCAAGGCAGCGACTTTCACGAAAAGAAGATGAAATGAATTTATTAATAAAAGATATTAAACCAAAAAATGCAAGTCGCCTTAAAGACGCATCTTGAGGTTGCCCAAGTCTTTGATGTCAAATATCAGGATGAACTGATGATTTAGATGCAAGAAGTGCACTTTCTGACTTAGGCAACACATAGATATCACCCATACGCTTTTCGACTAATAACACCTTCCCTGTTGTTCACTCCTTCACACAGAATAATTGATCAGTAAATTCACAATTAACATTATGTTAGTTTGTAAGCTGACTAACAGACAATAGATTATATGTTAATTCAGGTACAAGAAGGACATCTTTGAGAAGCAAAATATTCTTACCACCCAAAACGAGGAGATTTCCAACACCCGTAATTTTTAACTTTGAACCATTACCAGCCAATACAAAGTCATAGTCATGGCTAAGATAAGCTCTGATTTTTTCGAAAGTACTTAAGTTTTGAATCATATGGCTAGACGCACCAGTGTCAACTACCCAATCAACGTCTAAGATGGTATTGTCGAGCGTCATAGCTACAAGAGCTTGTGGGAGTTGATCATGATTTGCAGTTTGTCTCTTGAGCCACCAACAAATTGTTGAAATGTGACCCTGCCTGTTGCATCATTAACAAATCTCATTTTCATAAAGCTCACATTCAGAAGGTGTCATTCTTTTCACACTAGGAGGTGGTAGGTGAGGCTCGCGGTGATCAACAGACAAATTACCCGATCACTCTCAAAGTCACGTCGATCGTTCACAAAATAGCGACGATCATCGAAAGCCTACTCTTGATTATTACTCCCACCAACTTGGCACTGATAATCCCAATTATAACTTGTAAACTAATTCCTAGAAGTATTATTTACAGTCAAAGAGTTATTAGAAACAAGCCCAAATCCTCTCCCCTCGAAAGTGAACCAAGTATGATATCCGGAGTCATCGTGACAATTGTTTCGTTACACAACGAACCCATAAATAGTAGTGACAAAATTCTCAAGAATAGTATTCCTAGTCTCATATGCATTCAATTGGTTTATGCATTCAAAATATGTTGGTAATGGTGGTTTAAGAGCCATGGTGGTAAAATCTTTGTAGTCAGGACTAGACTCATAAGTAAAGAGTGAACCTTATTCTTGTTAGGAAGAGGTTGGCCAATGGTGGCAAGTTTGTCACAAATTTTTTTGAAGTTCCTAAGATGTTCTGAGATAGATGTGCTTGTCGCTGGAGTCCGAATTCTTGTTTATGAGAGTGGTTAGCGAACTCTTCTTCAAGAGCTAGCCATAGTTCACGCGACGTTTCATATCCAATTGCTAGTCCCAGTGCTTCTGTAGCTAAAGTCGCAATGAGAAGGCTGAGGAGGGTTATGTCCGTTTGCTCCCAGTTAGTGAATTCTGGCGATTCCTCGTAGGTGTCGTCGGCATATGTGACGCCATTGGTGAATGAAGACTCCTGACATCAACAAAAACTTTGTTTTTTGCTGGTTTGAATTGTGGTAGCGACGTGATCTCTCTTGTAAGATGGCCCCAAACCTTGTAGGATCGGGCCATGTTCTTGACTTGAGCCTCCAGACAACATATGTATCATGTGAGAGCTTTACTGTGATGAAATTTGTGATATTGATTAATGTGGTATTGTTTTGGTTGAAGCTGAAGGAAGACATGTTTGATTAACGAGAGAAAGTGATTGTGTCTCCCGTTAACAAGGATCTGATACAAAGAAGAAAATAAGAATTGATTGAGCATAAGACAAAGAAGACTTTATTGATATTGTTTCCACTTAACAAGAAGCAACTCGCATAACTACCCTTGTAATAGTTAGAAGCCAACTAAAAGGGACGGAAACCCTAATCTTGGCCAAAACCTTCTTTATGGATGAGAAGAGTTTTGGGCTTATTGGCTGTGATAACTCCACATGGGCCTAAAGTCGGGACATATGCTTCTTTGTGAGAGTGATTCTCATTTATCCGAGAACACGTTGAACGTAGTTTATTATGACCGACATATTCTAACTCTTTGATGTTGTCCACTTGAGTACCATCGTTTTCGCTCCGTTCATCTTTATCACTCCACTCAAGGGAGCTTGTTTTATCAGACTATAGTGTTCAATTTTATGAAGTAATTTTGGTTTAAATAATTCGGAGAATATAATTATAGGTAACTTTACATTTTAAATTGACCATTTCAAGCTCTTTCTATTAACAAAAAGATGAGGTAAATTCAAGAGTACCAATTTTACTTGTAAATTTAAATTCATAATGTTTTTTTAGGTAAATCTATACACAGAATTAATTCCTATACTCAGAGTCAGCGTAAAACGGGAACAAATCATCTGTTCTTATTACTCTATTCTTATTATGATCTATAACTATTCATCTATCTAATAAATGAAACTCACAAAAATTAAATATATAGATGCTCATAAAATAGGATAAGAATAGAATGTCAAGAGAAGTAACGTGTAAAACTGTGACAAACACCTCTGTGAAATCTTCAGACATGCTTGTCGGGAGTTAACTTTGCTCCTTCTAGATTGTTTTGGGTTTTGTTGGGTTCTGGGTGAGTGCTTGTCGTACACCAAGTCCATTAACTACCAAGAAAAGAAGAAATGCAAACAAGATAGGTCCTCCATTGGTACAAAATGCCATTTGTCAATCCAAGTCCCGATTACACTTATATTCCTTTCCTTTCATCTAATTTCTGTGGCCACTAGAAGTTGGCTTTGTATTGGACGGCTAATTTTATAATTCAAATAACCAATCAGGAACTAAAAAGGAGTAACCAAATACTGACATGAGCGACTGCCACGTGTACTTAATACCTTCAAGTTCAACAACCTATTCCAATTTCCAACCTCAAGACTCTTAATTTCCCGGCAAGTTAACAATATCATCAACCGTCTTTCTTGAACTATAAGTTATACTTCATGAACTAATAGAAATCAAAGTCTTTTGGCCTTTTAAATGCAGTTAATTAAACAAAGCCAAGTGTGCACCGTCTGGAAGTCGGTCAGAAACTGGATAGGAAAAGTCAAAGTGTATGTGTAGTGTAGCAGCCGGCCGCGTTTGGTAGGATTAGGAACAGGGTGTTGGCTGTTGACTTTGAATCAGTCTCACTCTCACTACTAGTCTTCACTTCACTTCACTTGCTCGAACTGGGCCCATGGGTCTCTCAACGATACAGAGCATCGATACTAAAACTGTACTTGGTTCTTTGACCGGCTTTTAAAATAAACGGTCTCGGTCACTCTTGGCCACCAACATATCTCAATAGAATTGGCCGCCGATCCAATACAAAACGTGCTCCACTCACACATTCTAACTCTTGCATAAGCATATTATAGTTCGGATTCACAGCACCACCTCTTACTTTCCCACCACTTGTCACGCAACTTCCTCTCTTTTCTTTTACTGCCTACCTCTTTATAAACCCACCTTACCACTTCACATCCCCAACACAACCCAAGACGTACTTTATCTCTCTCGCTCTCTCTCTCTCTCTCAACTCTCTCAGTTCTGTGATTTAAGCTCATATCCGTCCTCTTTTTTCTGCGACCAGTTATGGCACTAGAAGCTCTAAACTCTCCCACAGGACAAACCTCGTCATTCCAGTTCTTCGACTCGAGCCCCCAATACCTGCAAGGTGAGTCATGGACTAAGCGCAAGAGATCAAAACGACCACGTCTCGACCACCAACCCACTGAGGAAGAGTACTTAGCTCTCTGCCTCGTTATGCTCGCTCGCGGCGGCAACACCTCGGCATCAACTTCAACTTCCTCCCCACCTCACCACCGCGACAGCTCTCCCACTCAAGCTCTTCCGACTATCTCTTCGGAACAAAAACTTAGCTACAAGTGTACGGTCTGCAACAAGGCTTTTCCTTCTTATCAAGCTCTCGGTGGACACAAAGCCAGTCACCGGAAAAACGGCGGATTCAGCGAAGACCACCAGTCAACTTCCACCGCCACCGCCACCGCCACCACATCCGCCACCGCGTCGAACGGAATCGGTAGGATCCATGAGTGTTCTATTTGCCACAAGACTTTTCCAACAGGACAAGCCTTGGGTGGACACAAGAGGTGTCACTACGACGGCGGCGCAGGGGCGGCGGAAAAGAGCGGAGCCACATCTGCTGCTTCTGAAGGAGTTGGATCCACCACTACTCATCAAAGTCAAAGCCTCACCGTTAGCCACCGCGAATTTGACCTTAACCTGCCTGCCTTGCCGGAATTCGCGTCGGATTTGTTAGCCTCCGGAGATGACGAGGTCATGAGCCCACTGCCAGCAAAAAGGCCTCGTTATTTAATGACACCGAAGATCGAAGTCGCTTAAAACTTAAAAGTATCAGATTTTTATTATTATTTTTGGATATGAAATATAGTTTCCTTTTTTCAGTTTTTTTTATTAGGCTTTTCAGTGATTGAAAAATTGCATGTACATAGCAGTTGGACTGCCTTTGTCTCAGTCGCTTCCTTGTTATGTTGGATTCTCAATTCAATTAATTTGTTATTTTTCCTTCATTGGCAAAGATATATCTGAAATTCATTTTAAAGTTTTACCATATTCACGAAAATGATATTGATCAGGAATAATAGATAATTGAAATTTAAATAATTATTTTAAAATTTAAATTCTTAAAGTTGTTTTTTCAACTCACTCAACGGAGGGTCGCCATGAGATTCACGCACATGTTGCCGATGATTAGTGCCTTTCCTGACAGACCCAAGTAGAAGATGAGGCCAAAATACGAGCGGAGAAGGGATAAGAAGAGTGTAGCTGCGGACGTCGGCACATTGTTTTTGCAATTTAAAGAGATTAGGATGACAGGTGGCCTTACCTCAGCAACTCCACCGGCCTCTTTACTTTCGTGATCATACCACGACAATCTGACGTGTATAAATTTTAGGAATTTTACTTGCCGCAGAATTTGTTCTTATTTTAGGGCGCTAATTCGTGCTTTTGATGCCATTCCCTCGTGTGTAGTGGAACTTTTTATTAGGACAAGACATCTAATAGTAAAGATACATTTAGAGATTCCATGCGTTCTTTTTCGCTCATGTTCTCTAATCTACTCCTTTTGCGTCTTCGTAACCGAGAAGTTGACGTAGCCGTGATGTTTGTCCAGACTTGGTGATCTTACCTCGTATCGGATGTACAAGTTCTTTTAATGTTTCACTTCTACTTTCTCCTCCATCTACAGCAGAAGCGAGAAGCCAAAATAACAAAAAGGAAATATAACTAAAAAGAACTACATAATTTCTCAAAATCTTGCTGTTTCGTGTCAACTTATCTATGATTTTAAGGTAAAAATCAGAGGGCCACAGTGTCCTGATCTGGCACCATTTTTAATGATAAAACGAGATTTGATTAGCCAATATGTCCTACAATTTGGCCAATTATTTAGTAGCCAGTTGGCGTTTACCAAACCCCAATTCAAAGAGGTGGGCTAGTTCTTGGTCAGCGATCGGCACCGGCTCGGAATAAAATGTTCTACAAGGTTTGAACACAGATCCAATTACCACTCGTAGTGTTCAAAGCAAAACATTACTTCTGGCCGCGTGAAGGATACTTCTATTGTTCACCAATCATAGAATAGTTATTTTTAGACAAGTTGCCGAAACGTAGCAGGTATGCTTAGAAATTACTTAATATACATATTAAAAGTAACTACTGTGGGTTTAGTTAAAAGAGAATTATAACTTATACTTGAGGACTACGTATACAAATTGATGATCAGAAAAAAAAAAGGGATAAAAAGGCAAGCACCGACTTTCGAAAAAGAATTTGCGTGTGCGGCAATTAAGTATATGTTAGATGTATGGTGTATATAACTACCTATGTTATTTTGGTATAATTTTATAAATTAGAATTATCAGATATTTTTATTAATCGGAAAATTATAGCTAACTAATAATCTTTGTTTAACTTGGATCCAAAAGATATATGGATAATCTTTTAGTGGTGAAAAAATTCTATCTTGGATTGAAGTCTGGTTGGGTCGGTCGGCTTGGCCTAAGCCCAAGGCCCAAGTCCAACCCAGATCAGCACGTGGGCCGATCGGCCCACT
>JAOSBL010000006.1:4516980-4530821 GCA_027568915.1 Erythroxylum roraimae | reverse complement strand
TTGCAACTTGCATGTCTCAACAAAATAGCTTCACTTACTACCGATCTCAAGAAAACAAGAGCTTTAAAGTCCTTGTCCCTCTCTTACCTGATTCTTGTTTGTTGCTGCACTGTTAAGTCTGCTATATCCTCAACTTCAGTCACTCCTTCACTAACAACATCCCACCACTCACACATCTGAAGACAATCCTCAACTCTAAGTGCCCAAGCTTTGTAGTTTTCTCCAGTTAAAACAGATATATTAGCTTGCATACTTTGCATATTCATCATGGGAAAGTTGGCACCTGACATGGTTTCGGTTCAAACTAGGCTAGTGAACTGTGTAGCTCTGATATCACTGTGGATGGTAGACCTGGAGATGGGAAGAACTTCAGCAAGATTTGATCTTCAGGTCAGCTCCAAGTTCCAAGCTCTAACCTCTGAAGAAGAAAACAGGACTTGAAGTGGAGAGCTGGATCTTTAGGACCTCAGCAGGATGAGCTAACTTCAAAGGATCCTTCCAAGTACTTAAAAACTGAAGCTATAAGATGGATCAGAAACTCCAGCAACAATTCCTAACTTCAGCAAAATGATTTGAGCTTCAAAAGCTCCAACAAAACCAGAACTTCAATGCTTCGAATCTGCACTTCTTCAGCACCAACTTCTGATAAACAATGTTTACTCTCAATGTATGAAGGCTTTGAAGGTGAACATCATATGCATTTTGTAGACTGATTGCACTTTCTGAAAATAGAAATTTATGGTAGCAGTGTATGTATTTCAGTGTATGTGAAATTTGAAAAATCAGTGGTTGTAAAATCAGTAACCATAGAACTTCAAGAATGGAGATTTTTGAACTTTCAAATCTGCTTCATTCCCACTCTTAAAAGTTTTTCTTCATGCCACACAGCCTACACACATACGTATCAACTCAAAACCAACAATAAAAGCAAGAGAAATTTGTAAAAACAGAAGAAGAGAAGAAGATGATATTTTTCCCAAACTGTGCAGCTACTGTTGCATTGATTTTTTCAGAAGTGTTGTTTTGAGCTTTTCAAGTTAGCTCTTCACACCATCCTTGCTTGTTTTACATCAATGGTCCAAAATAAAAGACAAAAATAGCTAATGTGTAAGATCTTGACAAGTTACATGCTTTCATTGGTTCAGTAGAAATAAAAAGAAAATTGTTGGTTGATATACCAATAAAAGCTGACAAGGAGATTTGCTACTGATAAAGCTGCAGAGGTTAGAAACAAACAAAAGATGCTTGAAAACAATGGGAATCAAAGGCTGATACTCGACTTTCATTTTCTCATTGCCTATGCTTGCTTTGACTTTAAAAAATTCTTCAGCTTTGTTGACTTGTAAACTTCAATTGCTTCAGGTCTTGGGAATTTGCTTTAGACATCAAAACTCTGCTTCGGATTTTCCAGCTGATGCATCTACTCTTGCTGCACATTTTCAAATTCTTCATTCTTCAATCTTCCATTGCATGTAGCTTCATTTTCCATGTTTATCTTGCATTGATCTTCATTCCTACTCTGATTATCAATCAATCGAATTTTAGTTTGTGAATTCAAACATTTCTGAATTGCCACCAAGATCATCATCTCTAGCTTCCTCTTCAATGTTGAAAACTTGCTCTTCATTTTGATCCTCTTCTTCACTCTCACTGAGCTTGCAGTCTCCTCCACAATCTTTAGCATAGCTGGCTGCATGAAACAACATAAATCAAAAGAAAGGATGCTGTGAGGTGGGAAAGAACTTCAATAAAGCAACCTACAACTGGAAACTAATTGGAGTAAGATTTTTCTCCAAAGGTTATGAAGCTTCTTTTAGACCTATAGATGAAACGTTGGAATCAAAATCTCCAAGAGATGATAATGGCCATGGAACTCACACAACAACTACTGCAGCTAGCTCTGCAGTTTCAGATGCAAGCCTATTTGGTTATGCAAATGGCATGGCACGTGGAGTGGCAACTCAAGTAAGAGTAGCAGAGTATAAAGTGTGTTGGCTTGATGGATGCTTTGGCTCTGATACCCTAGCAGCAATTGACATGGTTGTTAACGATGGTGTGGATTTCATATCCATGTCTATTGGGGGAGAATTCTCAGTCTACACCAAAGATCCCGTTTCTACTGGAGCCTTCGCAGCGATGTCCCGTGGGATTCTGGTATCATGTTCAGCAGGAAATAGAGGTACAACTTCAGACAGTTTATTAAATGTTGCACCTTGGATAACCACAATGGGTGCAAGAAATTTGGACCGCGATTTCTCAGCCTAAGTGACCCTTGGTAATGGGAAGAACTTTTCTGGAGCATCACTTAACAGTGGAAAGCAGTTATCAGGTTTATTACCTCTAGTATATGTTGATAATGAGTAACTCAACAAGCGGCTATCTGTGTATGACTGGCAGTCTGATTTCAGCAAAAGTTGCTTGTAAAATTGTCATATGTGATAGAGGTGGCAACAGTAGTGTATAAAAGTTTAGTCGTTAAGGATTCCAGTGGACTAAGAATGATTTTGGCCAACACAGAAGTGTATGGCGACGCACTTATTGATGACGCGCACCTTCTGCTTACACCCTTAAAAGTTACGCCTTCACTGATCCAAAACCAATGGCTACAATCACTTCTGAGGGTACAAAACTAGGAGTTGATCCCATTCTAATGGTTGCGGCATTCAGTTCCAGAGGTCTAAATTCGACCACTCCGGAAGTACTCAAACCATACCTCATAGCACCAAGAGGTCAACATCCTGGCTGCTTGGCCCGCTACAGTTGGACCGTCTAGTCTAACAAAAGATAATCGACGTGTGGGTTTTAACGTCATTTCTGGTACATCCATGTCTTGTCCACATGTCAATGGAGTGGCCGCACTTGTCTTTGCTTCGCACCCGGACTGGAGCTCGACAGCCATTAGATCAGCCCTCATAACCATAGCCTATGCAACATACAAAAATGGCGAAACCATACTAGACGCAACTACTGGACAGCCATCAACACCATTTGATTATGGGGCTAGACATGTCAATCCATTAGTAGCCCTCGAGCCTGGCCTTGTCTATGACGCCTCTTTAGATGACTGCTTAGCCTTTCTTTGTGCTATAAACTGCAGTACATATAAAATTAAGCAAGTTACCTATCCTGTCTTTACGTGTGACCTAAGCAAGCAATACAATCTTGGAAACCTTAATTTCCCTTCTTTTTTTGTTCCTCTAAAAATTGCTTCAGCAATAGGAGATTCCAGTGCAACAACAATCGTGAAGCATTCTCGGACCTTGACTAACCTGGGCACTCCTAGGACATATAAGGTTTCATTGTCCTCGCTTACATCATCAGTGTAGATGTCAGTTGTCCCGGAATCACTAACTTTCAGTAAATAAAACAAGAAAAAGAGTTATACAGTTACGTTCATAGCAAATTTTATGCCATCTAGAACAAAGAGCTTCGCAAATCTTGAATGGTCGGATGGGAAACACGTAGTTCATAGCCCAATAGCTTTCAGCTGGGTATAGTTTCCGTTGTTCTCATGATAAGGTTTACATAATTTGTGTAATGTAATTTACGTTATACATTTATGTTCAACAGCTAAGGAGATGAGCAACTTGTGTTGGAACTTAGAAGTTTGTCATCTAAGACAATCCGTTGCCAAAGTAAAATAGGTTGGGGGATGATGATCAAATTCAATACACTGGTTATTCCTCCCATGACCACACTGAAATCATCCTTTGCCTCCTACTGCATTTGAACAGGAGTCGAATTTTAAATACAACCAAAAATCAGGAATTTACGTGAGGATCCTTTGTCCCACAAAACTTTCTTCATTTAATTGTCCTCATATGTGATGAGACTGACAATCACTAATCAAGCAAGCTGCAATTCCCCAAAGCAATTGCTTCGGGATGGATATATTAATAATTTGTCACAGGGTCGATGCCAGGTACGTTGTATTCCGGAACTATTTAAGTTATCTAAAGCAAATGATGCAAAAAGGGCCTACCTTATAAGCTTTAACAAGGTTTTATCATCTATTATCTCTCTGAAATGGTTTGACAGAAAATAAGAATGTCCTATAACGCCGCTTCTGTTAAGAATTGGATTGAAAAATGTTCTCAGTTGCATTAATGAACTGATTAATTGTTTTTGTTGACCAAGTTTCCTTTACATGATGAGCTAAAATTCATTCTTGATCCATTTCAAGTAATTTACAACTATCACCACACACTAAAAATAAGAACATCTACGGTAGCAAATATTGTAACACGTAGGATAGGATCTTATTATGTGTTTCAGATTGTTTATGAAAAGGTGAAAATGAAAAAAATGTGAAATACTTAATTTCGATTCCATCCATGAAAGGGTTAAAAAAAAGAAATTGCAGAATACATGATTTCGGTTCCATCCGATATTCCAAAGCAGTTTCTAATGCCAAAACGAGCTCCAATCTCCCGGAGACTTTTGCGAAAGTTGATCATCGACACTCGATTAACGCCTTTTTTCAGTTTCTTTAAGACAAAAGCACTCCTAACGGGTCAGATCATCCATATGCTTATGAATTACATAAGTAACTAAAGAAGACCTTAACCTTTATATATAGTTTCCGTATCGGACTTCCCCATCACAAGCTCAATATGGATCCGATCCATACTAATTGGGATTCATTTTCCTCTTGGACTTCAACCTATTAATCTAAATCATTTATTGGGCCACTTTATTACCTTTGTTAGGATCAAACTACGTAACTTAATCAATAAGTTATTTAAAAAACAAAAATACAATTAATAGTTGTCCAATTTATAAAGAAGGGCAAAATTGTCCCACATTCTCCCCCTTGAACAAGCATTAATTACAGTTATGACTTAAGTTTAAAAATAGTTTAAAAAATTAGTTAAGTCACGCTACTGTATTGGTACCAAATTTTAAAAAATTAAAAGATTCGATCCAAAGGTAATGAAAGTCCAATATTCCGTCCAGCAAGCCTTTCGATACAAAAAAATATCAAACACTTATGTCATGTGCGATACAGGTTCAATATAATCACGAATATCTAATACCTCACTAACATGAATAGGAAAATGGAGTGTAACAAACGAAGATGATACCTGTATGATTAAAAATGTATCATCTTCGATGATTTAAAATGTATCATCTTAATTTGTAGGTTTGGATTTCTCTAACTTTATGCTAAATCGTATGTGCTAAACTGCTGTAGAGAAATCATGTTTTCTCTCATCGAATGCTAAACAACATTAGAGAAAATTTATTTTCTCTCACCGAATGCTAAACAACATTAGAGAAAACCTTTATGTTCTCCAACTGAATTTTAAACTGCATTAAAGAACCTTTATGAGATTAAAAAACTTATATCCTCTATGTCATGTTAAATTTATGGATATCCATACTAAACTGTATGTGTCAAAATGACATAGGCTCAAGGTCAATCTTTATATATGCCCTATGACCTTTAAATGCTTAAGATCGACACAAATCTTAAAACTTTCATATGTATTATGACCATACACAAAAACAGCTATTACTGAGGATAAAAATATGATCATTTATATTAATAAATAATTATAATGTCATAATATATCAAAATGTACAAACTTTTAAGGTGCAAATACAATGATCCCTAACTACTACTGTCTAAGGACTTTAACATGCCCATACTGGATACATGTCCAATAAACACTAGTGGGGGAAGTCTTTTAGTCAATGGATCAGCTAACGTCTCCTTAATCCTGATTTGCTCCACTTCAACGTTACCCTTCTGAATCAACTCATTTATGGTCAAGTATTTGACCTCTAAATATTTAAACCCTGTGACATTCTTGTTAATGTTATTGAACAACACTGCAACAAGATTATCACAATACAATCGAATTGGTCTAACTATCGAATCTACTACAAACAACTCAGAAATCAAGTTTCTGAGCCAAACCGCCTGTGTAGTAGCTCCATAACATACAACAAACTCTGCACGTATGGTCGAGGAAGTTACCAGTATCTGTTTGACACTCTTCTACGATACTGCATCATCTGCTAACATAAAAATGTACCCCTGATGTAGAATTACGCTCCTCTGTACACATAGCGAGATCAAAGTCTATATACCCTGTGAGATTTAAATTGTTTACCTTCCTATATGTCAATATATAATCCTTGGTACCTTTAGGTTTCTCAACACCCGCTTAACTACATTCCAATGGTTCATACCTGGGTTAGCTAGATATTAAGCTAGCAGTCCAACAACAAATTTAATGTTCAATCTAGTGCACACCTGAGCACATATCAGGCTACCAACTGCACTATAATACAGGGCATTCATCATAGCCTCTCTCACAACTTCATTCTTTGGACACTGTGCCAAAGAAAGTCTCTCACCATGAGAGATAGGTGCTACGACAAGTTTACAGTCAGCCATATTAAACCTCTGTAGCACTCGCTCAATGTATGCTCTTTGTAAGAGGCTTAATGAGTGTTGAGATCTGTCCCGATGAATTTGCATACTGAAGATAAAAGATGCTTCACTTAAATGCTTCATGTCAAAATGTTCGGCCAAAAGTTGCTTTACCTCATGCAACATGGTCAAATCATTTGACGCAAGCAAGATATCATCTACTTATAGTAATAGAAAGATAATTTTGCTCCCCTTGACCTTATAGTATAAGCATATTTCAACTTTATTTTCCACAAAGTCGAATGAGGTCAAAGCCTCATCAAACTTTATGTACCAATGTCTGAAAGCTTGTTTCAGACTGTATATTGATTTAGTCAACTTACAAACTTTATTAGTTGCATCTTGGTCCTAAAATCCTTCAGGTTGCTCCATATAAACCTCCTCATAAAGGTTACCATTCAGGAAAACGATCTTAACGTCTATCTGATATAGCTTCATGTCATAATGAGCTAGTATTACCATCATCATTCTAAATGCATCCTTCAAGGATACAGGAGAGAAGGTAAGATTGAAGTCAACTCCTTCTCTCTGAGTGAATCTCCTAACAGCCAAACGCGCATTAAACTGCTCAACTTGACCTTGTGTGTCTTTCTTGGTCTTAAATAGCCACTTGTAACTGACAGGCCTGCAATGTTGAGGTAAATCAACAAGCTCTTATACCTTATTATACCTCATAGACTGCATCTCATCCTTTATTGCTTCCCATCACATATCCGCGTTGGGTAACAGAAATGGTTTCTGTAAAAGTAACTGGATCCACAACTTGTCCTATATCATAGTCTTGCTCACTCAAATAGGCTATGTAATCTTGTGAGGTGGCAGGTCGCCTCTCTCTGATGGATCTGCGCAACTGCATAAGTTCTTGTACCTCAAAAACCTCTTCCTGAACAAGTATAGGTTCAAGTGTCTGTATAGGCACGGTACTTGGACCTACATCCACCGGACCTGACTATATGAGAAGCGAATACGAAATAATCGCAGTATTCATCCTGCTATCTCCTGAAGGAAGTGAATATCTTCCTTCGTCATGGACATCGTATTCCAGAAACTTAGCCATCTGTGATTCCACTATTATGGCCCCTCTTTCTCTATAGTAAAATTTGTAGCCCTTTAAGTGATCGAGATAACCTACCAAATAGTAACGAGTGGAACGAGGTTACAATTTGTTCTCATAAGGATTATACAACCTTACCTCAACAGGGCAACCTCACACACGAATGTGTGCAAGACTTGGCTTCCATCATTTCAATAGTTCAAAAGATGTCTTTGGTACTGACTTACTTAGGACTTTATTTAAGATATACAATGTCGTTTTGATAGCTTCGCCTCAAAGATATTCGGGTAAGTTAGTCCTACTCTGCATTAATCTCATCATTTCTTTAGGGTGCAATTGCGCCTTTCGGCCACACCATTTTGCTCAAGATTACCTAGCATAGTAAACTGAGCTACTATTATAACTGATTCCAAATAAGTGACAAACGAACCATTTTTTTGTCTTGCAACTTCATATCTGTCATAGTATTCCCCTCCCCTGTCAGATCTGACTATCTTTATTCATTTTCCTAATTAGTTCTCAACCTTACTCTTAAAGATCTTAAACTTATCAAGAACTTCAGACTTTTTCTTAAGTAAGAACACATAGTCATAGCAAGAATAATCATCTATAAACGTCAAAAAAATCTAGCATTGCATAACATGACTGTATATGGACCACTAATGTTTGTATGTATGAGGTTCAATAAACCAGAAGTATGAGTTAACCCGTTTTTTTTAATCTTGATCAACTTAACCCTATAACAATCGATACATGTTTTTAGATTACTGAAGTCTAGAGTTGGAAGAATGTTATCCTTTATCAATCTCTCAACTCTGTCATTGGAAATGTGGCTAAGACATTTATGCTATGACATGTACGACGTTTCCTTTACGAAGGCTCTCTTTCGAGTAACATGTTCAGCAACATCATAAGGGACATACATTTCATTATGAGTGAGACAAATTATATACAATTTTTAGGATAAGAAGGCAGTTCTGATATGTCTTGTATTGATAAAAATATTTACAATTAAAGTAGCAAATACAAAATGAAAACCTTCTTTATTCAAAACTGATACAGAGATCAAGTTCTATGTAAAAGACGATATATAAAACGTGTCTTATAAAACTAATACAAACCTCGTATCGAAGTTTAATCTTACATTTCCTACATACAAAACATCCGCCTCTTTATTGTTGCCAGCCATCAGCTTCTCCTCTCCCTTAGTTGGTCTTCTCTTGGATCTAAACCCCTGCATTGTGGAAGCAACATGGTTAGAAACTCCACTATCTAACCACCAAGAACTTGATGTTGCTATAGTTACATTGATTTTATGAATCATAAAGGCCGAGGAGTTACCTAACAGCTCCTGCTTAACCTTCCATAGCTTGTACTTCTCGCAATCAAACTTCCTATGCCCCTTCTTCTTGCAGAAGAAGCACCTCATACCCTTTAGGTCATGTGGCCACTTTACAATGTTGGACTATCCAGTCTGAATTTTCGGAGAAGGCTTGAGTTTCTTACGCTTACCCTTAAGTTGTTAGGGTTTAGCCTTTCCTTTGCCTCTGACAGTTGCAAACATAACTGTATAAGAACTCTTAATCTTCTCCTCCACTACAGCACACCGGGAAATCAAGGCATTGATGTCCCAAGTCTCATCTTGATAGATGTAGAAAGTAGCCAACATCTCAAACTCTCGAGGGAGAGTATTTAGTGCCTGATGCACTATAAGATTATTAGGAATTGGTACATCAGGCGCCTTCAACCTAGTTTGAAGGTGTACCATCTTGATAATGTACTCCCGAATGCCTCCTTTTCCCGTATACTTCATAGAGAATAGTTCCTTAATCAAAGTGCTCTGCGTCGCATGAGAAGACACCTTGTATCTCTAGGAAATGCTATCCATAAACCCCTTCGCTATGGTCGTATCCGATAATCCACTCAACAGATGATCTGTGATCGACCTGTCAAATAGCACATCCTATTTGACTGCTCCCAAACCGTCATAGTTGCTTTATCAGCTTTTGAGCTAATATCCGTAAGTAGAGAATGGCTCTCGATGTGCATCGCCATGCTGACGTCAGCTATCTCCAATGCAAACTTCACGTCCTTCTTCTACTTCTTGAAATTGAAACCATAGGTCTCAATTATGACAGCATTGTTGTTTACCAAAAAGGTGACTGTAAGATAGAAAAGACAATATAAAAATCAATTTAAATATAGGACAACAGTGATACTGAAAGCATTAAAGTAGTATTTCTATTGAGAATTTGATTACATATTATAAAACATCTTTGGGCTGAATAAATAGTATATATATAATTAGATCCCCACATAAAAGTGATCAGAGTACAAACCATCAACTCTCATAACACTACCACCTTTGGGTGAATAGATCATTTAAGCAACGACTTTCCTCTATCTAATGCCTTTATGAACATCTCAAAACTTTATGTAAGGCTAACACCTTTAAACAGAATAACCAAACATAAAGTCAGAGACATCCTCAACATATGAGCAGAACAATCCAAAATACTGACTTGAAAGACAACTTTGCTGACTACATTCTCATTAGTACCCTAGAAAGTCCACAAACACAAGAGATACAACTTTATATCATCCTCACATTTTATATGGACATGATATATGTGAAAATTAATTATAACTATAAAAACTAGATTCACAATTAAATATTCACATATCATTGCTGAAAATATTATCTTTAAACTTTATTTGAGACTTTTATAAATAAAAATCTCAATGAGAGTGTCTATCATACTTTCCCAAATACCGAACCTACCGTATGAAACATAAAACTTTAAATATCAGCCTCATGTGCAATTCAAAGTACGAAAATGCACTCAAATTAGCTTTAAAAGGCTTTTAAAACTTTTCCAAAATTCAATTACTAACGTAATAAATCCAGAAAAATTGAAAAAATCACTTATATAATTTTCCAAAACCGAAAACTGACCCAAAAGGACCCGAGGCACCTTTATGAGAATTCCGAAATTTTTCCTTTTTTTTATGCTGACGTTAGCAGTATTGTAGAGCTGACATTAGCGCAGCGCTGTGCGCTGATGTCAGCAGGCGTCAACAAAGGTGCGTGTAATGCCTCTGGCGCGTGCGCCCCACGCACACACACGCGTTTACTATAGGTGTCCTAATCCCTCCTCAGCGTGTGGTGCCATTTGGCAACATGCAATTGGTGTGTGCAACACAAGCGCCCTCTGTACCGCCGCTCCACCCGCTACTGTAACATTGGAGGGCGATTTCTGACATCTCGGGATCCCATTTTTCGCTCTTTTTGGCCTATTTTTGACTTATTTTTCTTAACTAGCTTTATGTATACTACTTATTACGTAAAAAAACCAAAAACCGAATCGAAAACTGAAGAAAATTATAATGAATGGAAATAAAAAAATCTTCGTTTCTAGCAACTCGATCAAGTAACCGCTCTGGTACCACATGTAACATGTAAGATAGACCTTATTACATGTCCCGGATCGTTCATGAAAGGGTTAAAAATGAAAGAAATGTGAAATACCTAATTTTGGTTCCATCCAATGTTTCAAAGCAATTTTCGATGCTAAAACGAGCTCCAATCTCCCCGGGACTTTTGCAAAAGTTGATTACCGACACTCAGTTAACGTCTTTCTTCAGTTTCCTTAAAGCGTAAGCACTTCTAAAAGGTCAGAGAATCCGTATGCTTACAAATTACATAAGTAACTAAAGGAGACCTTAACCCTTATATATAGCTTCCATATCAGGCTTCCCCATTATAAGCCCGATATGGATCCAGTACATACTAATTGAGATCTATTTTCTTCCCGAATTTCGACCTATTAATCTAGATCATTTATTGAGCTACTTTACTACCTTTGTTAGAATTGAATTACGTAATTTAACCGATAAATTATTTAAAAATCGAAATACAATTAATAGTTGTCCAATTTATAGACAAGAACAAAATTGTCCTACAAATATAACCCAGTTGATTGAACGATTCCTCGCATACGACACTTACCCGTCCGAACCTAATAGAATGTCATGGGACAGAAGTTCAGAACAGAGAGAATAAAACAAAGAGCTTTAAGTCTTCAACATCTATAATAGGATAAAATTATGCCAAAATCAAGCGTTATTCAGAGTCCTGTATCGACTGACAAACAGGGAGATAGTACGTGTCAAGCTGCCAGTACTTATGTCTCACGCCTTCCCAAACTTCTTCTCCCAAACAATCCTTAACAGGCAATGGAATTAACTGTGTGGAGTAGCCCAAATTCTCGAGTTCTAAAGAAACCAAGTTGCAGTAAACAACATGGAAGAATGCATTACCTCCACAAAGTCCGTTAAAGAATGAGTAGATTCCCTCAGGCTTCAACAACTTTGGAAGGTGTTGGTGGAACTCTCTTAAGTCTTCATAATACTCCCCATAAGTGTCAAAGAAAATACCTGAAAAATGTGTGCAGAGTTTCAAAATTTAGAGTTGGAACAAGTTGCCCTGTGAAGGATTAATGCTTAAATTACAGATGGTTAACACACAAATCATATGGATTTTATACGAGATGATGCAGATGGGTATACACCAGTCTTCATCTACAGCATCAGGGCACACAGATATGCAGTTAATTTATCAATCTGAAGCTATCATACAAGGTGTCAACTTCTGCTAAACAACTTGGAAGTATATGGTTCATCTTTTGTAAGCAGCTAACAGGCCATTTGGTGCTTTATGCAGAAATATCAAATCCACAAATTAGGAACGAAGTTTTAGGATTAACTTTTTAAAATTTTCATACAAACACGATTAAGTAGTCATGTAATCCAAATAACTTCTCAAAGCAAAATACTTTAACTTAGCTAACATACATTCAATACGCAATCAGTTAAAATTTCTTGGAGACAGCAAATGTTACTTATGGAACTGCAGAATCCAAAAAAGCGTGCATTTTTATGTGAACACAAAGTTCAAGAGATTTTCAAGTACCATCATAAGTTTCAAGTTGAGAAAGAACATCTTGCCAACGCCCAAATACGATCTTCACGTTATCTTTCTCGCCCCAACCACAACGAATCATTTTCTCATAAACCTCTGGGTGTGCTTCCACAATGGTGTGTGACACCGGACCGTACTTTTGAATAGCTGCATCAACAAGTCCCATTCCGAATCCAATGTTCAGTATGTGACCACTGCCGGAGCAAACAGCCTTCGCATGAGCCTCCATCAATGGCCTCTCCCAGGCCATCATTATAGCTTTGCTCTCAGAGTCCATCAACTTATCCTCACTAAAACTAACTCTATCTTCCAAGTATTCCTCATTACAGTGAGTGCTTTCATTAGCCCTCCTTGCAATGGTTCCCAATATCAACTCAGATTGAATCCCTACACAGTTAACGAAACTAATCGACATTGTGAAGAAGATAGAGACCTACTTCTTATATATTTAGAAAAAGTTCGCTGCTTATTTCTCTTATGTGTTTAAAGTTCGTAGCTTTTTGGATTGAGAGAGTCTTTAATTGAGAAAGATGAATGATAATAATTATGTTGATACCGGTGTTAAGGAGGGTTTCGAAAGCTTCTTGGTGACCGGCCTCCATGGCTAAATCACCGGCTGAGAGATTGGAAGGAGATAGGGCGTTCCAAGGCGCACCGGCTTCGAGAAGGGCTTTGACGGCAGCGTTGCGACCGAACTTAGCGGCGAACATAAGCGGAGTAAACCCATCACTGTCGAAGAATGTAACGTCTACGCCTCTGTCTACGAGAGCTTTAATCTTCTCGACGTCGCCATTTCTCGCCGCCTCGCACAGGAGCTGGCAATCATCCATGGCTTGTGTAACCCTGCAGTCCACTGGAGCTTAAAGTCGCGCGTGTAAAACGCGGAATGTCAATTTTAGCCTGA
Source organism: Erythroxylum roraimae (assembly GCA_027568915.1). Classification (NCBI taxonomy): domain Eukaryota; kingdom Viridiplantae; phylum Streptophyta; class Magnoliopsida; order Malpighiales; family Erythroxylaceae; genus Erythroxylum; species Erythroxylum roraimae. The sequence continues at coordinate 4,517,440 of JAOSBL010000006.1, read as the reverse complement.
ATTAATCGATCTATGAGCTAAAATTATTTGATCCGGTCGGGGCTGTCGGGCACGAGCCTAGCTCAGCTCAGGTCAGGTTAATATAAATTTTAAATTTTAACTCGTTTCAAAAAAGATTTAAACTTTTTTTAAAACGTTCGATAATCGGGATTTAATATTTACCTTAATCTTTTATTAAAAAATATAGGTGACATATTTTATTAATTTCTTGTGAGCTTCTTGTCACTTACTTGTGCTATTTGACAAGTAACCTAAACGATTAAAAACTAAACGGTCTTAATTATGAAATTAGGGTCAAGCCTCTCTCTCTCTAAAATGACTACCGTTGCCGATGCTCATCAGTTGCCGCCGGCGGGCATAGGGGTGGACGAAGCAACCAAAAAAGTCAAAAATAAAGACACAGATTCATTGGATAGCGATGATATCATGAAGGAGGCGGCTGTTGTCTCCCCTGTTGTTT
>JAOSBL010000006.1:4455632-4479839 GCA_027568915.1 Erythroxylum roraimae | reverse complement strand
TTAACCTTTAAAACATTAGTGGACTTCCCAATTTACCCCTAAATCATCTTATTCTTTTAATATCTAATTCCACACCAGCTCTAATTTAAACTAATCCCTCCATTTAAAAACATTAACCTAAGCAAATAAAACCCTCAAATTATTTAACTAAAAGAAAATTAACAAACTACACCTCAAAATAAATTAAACAAGCTTATTACTATGAAAAAGGAATCGGGGCCCAACATAATTTGCCATAAGAGAACAAATGATGTAAAGGGAATAAGATACTTGTGGATGAAGAATTTTGAACATTATAATAATGGTAGTCTTTGAATTTATTTAGTGCGTAGGTCTCTCGAGAGGAACGTGGTAAAGAAAGATCGATATAGGTTATTTCAAGAGTAGGGGCATCGATGTGAGGTATTTTTTTAGGCCATACAATGGCGGTGATAGGAGTATGATCTTGAGGTGGTTTTGTAGATGTGGTTGTTTGGTTATTATTGGTGGGTATAGTAAGATCATGAATAGGTTTTGGTAAGGGTAAAGATGATATTGTAGGCAAGAGAGTACCAGCATCCAATGATTTGCAAGGAAAAGTTCTTTCATGAAAGGTGACATCACGGTTAACATAAATCTTTTGAGTTTGAACATCAAAAATTTTGTAGCCTTTTTGAGCAAAAGGATATCCAATGAAAATGTTGGGATGAGCACGCTTATCAAATTTATGTTGGATATGAGTATTATGTCCAAAGCATAAACAATCTAAAATGAGTACATGTGTATAAGCAGGCAAGTTGTTAAACAATAATTCGAAAGGAGTTTTACCATTGAGCACCATAGATGGAGTTCGATTGATTAAATAAGTTGCAGTAAGGATGCATTCACCTCAAAATTTTAAGCGTAATGAAGTGCATGAGCAACACTGAGTAAACGACGATGCTTACGCTCAATTACAAAGTTTTGTTAAGGTGTATAGGTATAACTATGCTGATGTATTACATCAATAGAGGTAAAAAAAAAATATTGCTAATGTGATTGAAAAATTCTGAACCATTATCAGTGTGAATTTGTTTAATATAGACATTGAATTGATTTTTAATCATAGTGAAAAAATTTTGGATGTAAAAGCAAGTATGAGATTTTTGTTGCATTAAATATACGCATGTAATGCGAGAATAATCATCTACGATAGTTAACAAATAACGTGCACCAGTGATAGAAGGAGTATGGTATGGTCCCCAAATATCAACATGAATTAAATCAAAATAAGCAATATATTTAATAGCATTATGATTAAAAGGTAAACGAGTGTGTTTAGCTAAAGGACATAAAGTGCAAGAACAATTATTTGAAAATGAAATGCTAGAGTCTAATTTAACATACTTTGATGAAATATTGGTACTTGGATGACCAAGTTGCCAATGCCACAGATCCATATCATGAGAATTTGAGGCAAAAGAAGTGAAGATGGCAAGCTTATTGTTAAGATAATAGAGTCCCTTACATTCTTTATCTATGCCAATCACTTTCTTCGTTATAGGTCCTGAAATATGCAATAGTTAGGGAAAAACCGAACACTACAATTAAGATCCTTATCGATTTTACCGATAGATAACAAATTGAATTTAAAGGAAGGAACATATAAAATATCTTTTAATATTATGTCCTTGGTGAGCTTACAAAATCTGATTTGAGATAAAGAAATATTATCACCATTTGGTAGTTTTATCGGTAGACCAAAATGAGACTTTGTAGTATTTAAAATATTTAAATCATAAGTCATATGATCAGTGAAAAGAGAATCTATAACCTAATTAGTAGTTTGAGAGGAAATATTTGAAGGCATACTTGCAAAGTTGACTAAAGGATTTAAGTTGCTTGGTTGAATTAGAGCAAGTAGTTGTTGAACCTGTTTTTGAGTGAATGGTAAGGTTGTTGAATTATTTGTAGTGCTATCAGCAATGACAACGATTGGTTTATTAGCAACATCACGTTTAGTTGAAGCTCCATTTTGTTGATAGTTTGGGTTTCCATGCTTCTTTCGGCAACTTGATTCAGAGTGCCCATCTAGTCCACAGTAATTACAATGATATTGCATCCTATCTTGATGGTAATTTAGATTTCTAGGCTTCTTTCGACATCTTGATTCTTAATGGCCATCAAGTCGACAATAATCGTAGTGAAATTTTTGCTTGCCGCATGTTTTGCTTTATTGATTGTGGAAGGTGACTAGAGCAAATTGTTCTTGATGATTGATTGAATTTGTTATAAAAATAAACCGTTGTCTTTCTGCCTGCGATAAGAGAGAGTAAGCTTTCGAAATGTTAGGTAATGGATTCATGAGGAGTATTTGACTCCTAATAGTACTATAAGATTCATTAAGACCCATAAGAAATTGAATCAAGTGGTCTCTTTGTTGAAGATTATTAGTCTCATGTATGTTGCCATAAGTGCATGATGGATAACTGTTGTAAGTTGAGAGTTCATCCCATAAGCCCTTAAGAGTAGTGTAGTATGTAGCGATGAAGTCATTCTTTTACACACATGATTGACTATGGTTCTTTGTATTTCAAATATTCATGGAGCATTTTCTTGTGAAAATCTTTCATGGAGATCAATCCAAACTTCATGGGCAGTCTTCATATAGATGACACTGTTAGTTATTTCGCTGATACGATATTGAGAATCCTTGAAAATATCATGTTGTTGCAGTGATTTGAATGGGAAAAGAGATGAGAGTTGGCAGGTGGTTTGCTAATTGTGCCATTGACAAACCCTACTTTATTCTTTGCTTTTAAATCCATAATGACTGCTCTACACCAAGTGGGATAATTATCCCCATTCAATTGCTGGGTAACCAACATACCTCTTGGATTGTCAAAGTGACGTATGTAGTATGGTGAGGAGGGATCAAGTTCGATATTAATGGATACATCGGAGTTAACACTATTAATGATAGAATTTTCTGAATTGTTCATGGTTGAGATAGAGAAATAATTCAAGAGGATAGTCTATTATAAAAAATAAGAAAAACCAGATGGGTGACGGAGTGAGACAAAGGAGAATGGATGACTCCACTATCTCGAGACTAGATCAGTAGGGGTCGATAATTAATTTCTCTACAGAATGAAGAATCTATATTGCTAAAGATTGAAGAAGTTGGGGCCTAATTTGGTGGTAAAACTAAGCTATTTAGGTTTGAATGATGATAAGAAATGAGTTTTTCTCGGTAAATAGATGGACTGGGCAATTGAGTGATTAGTGGGAAGTGCAAGACTTTGTATCGTAGCTGGAAAAGCAAAAAAAAAAAAAAAGACCAAAGCAATAGCCGAAGGAGACGAGCTGCTATAAGGACAATAATCGAAGAATAAGAGCTGTTATAAGAGGACAACTAGATGAGCTATAGAGAGTAGACTAAAAGTTTAAAATGGCTCTTATACCATATTAAAATAGGTAAGGTTGTTATACTTCTCTTATTCACAAAACCTAAATATATACAACTTGTTGCAATGGTAAAAGTTAAAACTAAGCCTGAAGTTGTGCTATGGACATGGAAAGAATAAGTTAGTCGAATATACTATATAGAACAAAAGATACGCAGGATATGTACAACTACATGTATAACTAACATTTTTAAGTGTTTATGCTTACCGAAATCCCAAAACTCTCTCAATGGCCCTTGAAAACATAATCTTGCCATCCAATCATAGACAATGCACCTCCATATTTTGCTTTACATGTTACCTGTTTCACACTTTCATTTTACATGTTTTCTATTGCTACTATGTTTTTAGGAGCTGATTTCTATTGCTATTTTATCAACTCATCAATGTGCTCCAACAAGACCAGAGTAGACCCAGGTCCTTTCTTTCGTCACCAAGTATATCATTCGATCTCTTTCTATTCCAATCCTAGAAACAAAACCAATCCATATTCTCTATTCATCTAAGTATCTATTCATCAAGCTCAAGGAGAAAGGATTTCTCATCAGACTATGAGCTCACTTCACAGGGTTACTATCGGTGATGTTGCTGGAATTAGCCTTAACATTTTTGGTTTCAAGTGAGGGTAATAGAGGCGCAACCAAAGTCACAGCTTACAAAAGGAGCGTTTCATACATTTGGGTTTGGAAAATATCATGACGCCCTCTGTCGTGGTATTCGTGGTTGTTTTCCACCATTAATACTTTCACCTTATTGTGAACGATTGTGCTACTAATTATATCACTACAGCTATACCTGACAGTAGTTATTAAATAGACAATAATAAATAGAACACCCAAAACAAGAACATTAGAGATTTACGAGGTTCAGACTTGCCTACTCTTCGAACACTACCAAAACACTCGACTATTTTAAAGAAAAGAATTACAAATGAGCCAGAAATAAACAAAGTCTTATAAGAGAGGAAGACTTGTTTGTTTTGGGATGATTAAACAAAAGTGAAAGAGCCCTCCTTTTATAACTTAAGGAGACTCTCTCATCTTCACAATTTTCCAATATGAGATATTAAATATGTCATTAATTCAACAAATTTTCACTTTGACATATTTCCCAATCTTTATCCTCTCACAAATAACTATATTCGGTAGTGTCTCCAATTGTTATCAAATTCTCAAAATGTTAATCAAGTCCAAACAGTGTTTGAACTTGATTGCAGTCACTACTTTTGTCATCATATCTTCAGGATTTTTAGAGTTCAAGATTTTATGGAGTATTATTCCATTATGTTCTGGAATCCCTTGTATAAAATGGAGGTGAACATCGATGTGCTTTGTTCTTGTATGATAAACTTGGTTCTTTGCTAAATGAATAGCACTCTAACTATTGCAATGTACTTTGACATGCTTCTGTCTAATTCCCAGTTCACCAAACAACCCTTGAAGCCAAATCGCTTCCTTAACAGCCTTTAAAACTGTCATATACTCTGCTTCTGTAGTAAACAAAGTCACTGTTGACTGTAAGGTAGACTTTCAACTAACTAGTCCTTTAGAAAGAGTAAACACATAACCAGTGGTTAATTGGCGTTTATCTAGATCACCAGTATAGTTGGAATTACAATATCCAACTAAGTAATATCTACCTTTCTCATCCTGCTAGCTCATCCAATATCTATGATGCTCAGAATGTACCATAGAATCCATTTTATAGCTTACCGATGCTCCTTGCCTGGAGCATGCATATACCTACTCACAATTCCTCCTACTCGTGAACTGTTGGGCCTTTTGTACACCATAGCATACATCAAACTACCAATCGCATTTGCATATGGTACTTTTGTCATGTACTCTCCTTCTGCATCTTTCTTTGGAGGTAAGGATCCACTGAGCTTTATATGAAGAGCAAGCAGTGTACTAATAAGTTTCGACTTTTCATTCATCTCAAAACGTTGTAATACTTTCCTTTTTCAAATATTGCTTTTGAGTTAAACACAGCCTCCCTAACTTTCTTTCCCTGCTTATCTCCATGCCGAAAATCTTTTTTGCTTTACCCAGATCCTTCATTTCAAACTCCTAATTTAACTGAATCTTCAATCTCTCAATTTCTCTTAGATTCTTTGAAGCTATCAGCATATCGTCAACGTACAAAAAAAGATAGATGTAGGATCTATCTTGTAGCTTATGTAAATACACATAGTGATCATATTTGCTTCTTATGGACCTGTGCCTCATCATGACCTTGTCAAATCGTTTATACCACTGCCTCGAAGATTGCTTCAATCCGTACAATGATTTCTCTAATTTACATACCATATTCTCCTTGCTAGTTAGTAACCTTGAATCCTTATGGCTGAGTCATATAGATTTCCTCTTCCAAATCTTCATGTAAAAATGCAGTTTTTACATCCAACTACACTAGCTCTAAGTCCGATTATGCTACTAAGGCCAATAGAACTCTAATGAAGAAATGTTTCACAATTAGAGAAAAGAATTCATTATAATTAATTCCCTCCATCTGAGAGTAGCCTTTAGCCACCAGTCTTGCTTTGTAATGAACATCATTCTTTTCATAAAATACTTCTTTCTTTGCATATACCCATTTGCATCTAACTGTCTTACTTTCCTTCTAGCAGACTAGCTAGCTTCCATGTTTGAGTCTTGTGAAGGGACTGCATTTCTTCATTCAGGGCTATCCACCACTTATCTGCTTTAAAACTTTGGATTGCTTCATGATAAGAGATAGGAGTTTCATCATTTGTAATTATACGTATAAGACACCATGTCATCAAAGCAAGCAGGTCTTTGGATTCTTCGTTGTGGCCTACTTAATGTAATTGATTCATGTTGTTGTTTTAGAGGTTCTTGAGATTGAACCTCTTCTTCATTCGACTCCTCTTCTACTATAGGAGTGTCTCCATCTACTTCATCATTTGTTGTTGGGTTTATGATCCTTCTTTCAAACTCCACCTATTTTGGAACACACTCCACTTGCTGTGGAGTACCACCAATCTATTGACCACCTTCAGTTGTCACCTTTTTCACAATCGTAGATTTATCAAAGGTGACATTTCTGCTAAATATTATCTTCCTCGTCTTTGGACACTAAAGACGATATCCTTTCACACCAAAAGTGACTCCCATAAAAATTGCTTTCTTAACTATAAGATCCAACTTTGATTCCTTACGTGGTAGTATGTAGTGGAACCAAACATACATAAGGAATCATAATCTATAGCAGGTTTCCAAGACCATACTTCCAAAGGCGTCTCGCCACCAATAGCAGTTGATGGTAAGCGATTTATGAGGTGACTTGCATATCATACAACCTCAACTAGACAACATACACCGAACTTTCTCTAACAATGTCCGATTCATACATTCTGCTACCTCATTTTGTTGTGGTGTATTTCTAACTATGAAGTGTCGTTTACTTCTTCTTCGCAGACTTTTGTAAATGGATCACTTTTATACTCTCCTTAATTATCTGTCTGGATGTCCGGAGATGTTTGATCTCCATCATTTTCTTTCAAGTGAGGAAGACTCCCAAAACTTCATCTTTCGTCTTTGTTGTATACACCCATATTCTTATGGAGGAACCATCAACAAAGGTCATATAGTAATGTTTTCCTCTAATAGAAACTGTTTCGGAAGGTCCCAACACATCAGAGTGTATCATGGATTGCATTGCTGAATTTCACTCTTATCTACTTCCCTTTAACACAATGCTCATAGTAATCTAATTCACAGGCCCAAACTCCTTTCAATAATCCTTGATTTACTAAAATCTTCAAGAATTTTTCACTTGCATATCCCAAACGCATATTCTATAAGCTGATTGCTTCTAGCTTTTGATAATAGCTTTTGATAATCACTAGAAGCTACTGTTGTTGTTTCAATAACTGCATTTCTTTGGTAGTAATACAAGTTATAGTTCCTTCGAATTACTTTTATCACCAAAAGTGCACCAGAGATGACTTTTATTACTCCATTTGTTGTATTTACAGTGTAGCCTTTTGATTATAGGACTCCCACAGAAATGAGATTCTTTGTCAAATTTGGCACGTATCTGATATCCATCAAAATCTTAGCTGTCTAGCGTGATTCCTCAAGTGAATTGAGCCAATCCCATTTATGGTGTAGGGATTTTCATTTGCTATGTAGATAACTCCACCTTCTATCTCTCTAAAATCAGAGAACTAATCCCGATTGGGACACATATAATGGCTACAGCCTGAATCTAGCAACCATGAACTAAAATGCCTTATTTAGGATGTAACAACCAATAAAAGATTTGAGTCTGCATCATCACACTTAGCAACATTCTAATCTACAATAGCTTTTCCTTTATTCTTCAGCTTTAGACAATCCTTTTTCCAGCGCCCAATCTCCCAACAAAAGGCACATTCATCTTTATATGGTCTGGATTTTGATCTCCCTTTCTTTCTCTTTTTTCAGCTTTACGAATGACCTCTAACTACCAATGCTTCTGTTGCTCTAAATGTACTTGCTTCTTGTTTTTCTTCCTCAACTCATAACTGTACAAGGTAGCACAAACTTCACTCAAAGAAACCTTAACTTTTCTATAGAGTAGAGTAGTTTGAAGGAACTCAAACTCCTTCGGAAGAGATCCTAATAACATCAAAGCCAGATTTTCATCTTCAAACGTCACATCCATATTCATTACATTAGCTACCAACTGATTAAAGATGGTGATGTGATCATTTATAGTGGTGCTAGGAACATAAGTGAAGCAAAACATTCTTTTCTTCATATAAAGCTTGTTTTACTACTTTTCTTCAAAAATGTTTCCTTTAATGCTTTCCACAATTTACTTACAGAATGTATATCTTTGTTCTCTAGACAGACACGATTGAATTGTACCACATGCCAGATGATTGATAGTCTTCTATTCTTTCTTGTCCATCTCTTCTAGTTTCTCTTCTTCAATGGCAATATCTAAACCTTGTTGAAAGAGAGTGTCTAGAACTTCACTTTGTCACATGTCGAAATGACCTGTTCCATAAAAAATCACTACTAATCTTGCATTTGACACAACAGTCCTTATCAAAATGAATGAGGTAGAAACTGTCGACGTGGTTAGAGCAGTCGTAGCTTTGATTTCTGCCATCTCTGCTTCAACTTCTATTTAATAACTTTTAATGTAGAATGCCAATAATATAAGGAAACTCTTTGTTGGTGTGGAAGATTAGAATAAGCTGCAACCAGGAATTCAGACTGTTTTCCACCAATGATACTTTCACCCTATTGCACAAGTGAATAGTGAGTGAACGATTGCACCACTAATTACACTAGGCCAATTTTTCAGGAGTCGGTGCAACACATTGGTCAACTTAAATACCCCTCCTTAGAATTTTCCTAGACATGTAATTAATAGCACAATATTTCATTACAACTATACTGGAAAATAGCTATTCAATAGACAATAATAAATAGAACATCCTAAACAAGAATACCAAAAATTTATGAGGTTCAGACTTGCCTACTCCTTAGTCACCACCAAAATACTCCACTATTTTGAAGAGAAGAATTACAAATAAGGGAGAAACAAACAAAGTCTTATGGAGGAAGACTTGTTTGTTTTGGGATTGTTAAACAAAGGTAAAGGAACCCTCTTTTTATAAATTAAGGATACTCTCCCATCTTCACAAATTTCCAATATGGGATATCAAATATGTCATTAAGTCAACACCCTTTTGATCAACTTCATTTATATTGTTCACTTGAAGTTGTAGCTGAACATATATATCACCGACAATGCCAGAACAACTGTTGGAGGTTCAAATGTAGCTAATATGAGTTCTAATACAAACTTCGATGCCATCTAAAATGCAAATTCATCTACTGTAATAGTTGTTCCCTTTGCAAGATCATTTCTTGATATTTTAAAATTTGAAATATTTGATGGCAATAATTTCAAAAGATTACAAGAGAAGATTTTCTCAATTTTGGTTATGCAAAGGGTAGCATTTGGCTTGATAGGACCAAAACTTGTTGCTGAAATTTTATATAGAAAAAAACTTAAACATTGGATTCATAACAATAAGGTATATCTGTACACAATTATACATACCTTATCTAATAAATTGTTTGATGTTTGTTGTCTTACAAAGTAGCAAAGGAGATATGGGAATCAATGATTGTTAAGCGCATGGTTGAAGATGCAAGAAAGCAAAAGTTCACAATTGGCAAATTTTATCATTGGGAGATGACAAGTGACAAAGGCATCAAATCTCAAATTAATGAATACCATAATCTTTTGGAGGATCTCAAAGCTGAAAGCATAGATTTATAAGAAGAATAAGTTGGGAGCCTATTAATTTAAAAGTTGCCTTAGTCTTAGAATGACTACAAATAACAACTAAAGCATAAACACTGACAGTTGTCACTACCAGATCTTATTATGCACATAATTATTAAAGAAACAAATCATAAGGAGTTTAAAGCAGCCAAAGAAAAGGAGATATCTTTGAAAGTTAACTTGTCACAAAGTAATTCGAATTCTTAAAATAAAAAATAATGTAAATAAAAATAAGAATAATAGCCTTAGATCTATTTTCAAGCCTAAAGTGAATAATCCTAACTTCAAAAAGAAAGGCTCTTGCTTTGTTTATGAAAAGCTAGGTCATTATGCACCTCAATGTAGGAAATTAGTGAGAAATGACAATCATGTTAAACCAAATATGAATTTGATTGAAGCTGATAACGAAATTATAACTTTTGTTATTTCTCAAGTTAATGTTATGGCTAATGTGAATGATTAGGTGGTAGAATTTGGTGCTAAAAGGCATATATATGCAAATAAAAATTCTTTTGCCATCTATACTCCACAAAGGAAGGAGAAGAAGCAGTTTATCTTGGAGACTCTCAAACTATAACAGTTCATTGGTAAAGGCAAAGTCCTGCTAAAACTCACATCTGAAAGACCTTGAAGTTGAATGCGTACTTTATGTACCAACTATTAGAGTTAATATAATTTTTGTATACTTATTGGAAAAAGTTAGGGCCAGAGTCCCATTTGAATATGATAAATTTGTTATGACAAAAAATGATATATTTGTAGGGAAAGATTACTTTAATCAAAGATTGTTTGTATTGAGTGTTTTTGAGGTTATCAATGAAAATAATGCATGTTCTTCTGCTTACTTGATTGATTCTTTTGATTTATGGCATGCTAGATTAAGTTATGTTAAATTTTCTTATCTCAAGGATATGTAACCTCTTAGCCTTATTTATGCTAATGTTAATGCATGTATGGATAAATGTGGTACATATGCTTAAACAAAAATAACTAAGAAATCTTGTGCATATGTTAATAGAGAATTTGAATTATTAAGTTTAATTCATACTAATCTTGGTGATCTAAAACAAACATTATCTAGAGATGGTAAGAAATATTACATTAACATTTATAGATGATTTTTCTAGATATACTAAAGTGTATTTGTTAAGAAATAAAGATGAGATTTTTAATATGTTTTTATTGTATAAAGTTGAGGAAGAAAATAAGGACATAAAAAGAGTTCAATCAGATATAGGAGGTGAATATTTTTTTTATAACTATTGTGAAAAGGAAAGAATAATCCATAGAATTAATCCCCCTTATTTTCTTAAATCAAATGGTGTAACAGGAAGGAAAAATAAAACTTTAAAAGAAATGATGACTGCTTTGCTTGTTAGTTATTTTGCTCCTAATAATCTACAAGGTGAAGCTATTTTGTCCGAATGTTATTTACAAAATAGAATTCCTTACAAGAGAACTAGTAAGACACCATATAAGTTATAAAGAGGTTATCCTCATAATTTCAAAATATTTAAAAGTGTAGGGGTATCTTACTAAGGTGATGTTGCCTGATCTTAAGAGAAGGAAAATAAGCTCAAAAACTTCTGATTGTATGTTTATTGGTTATGCTAATAATAGTGCTGCTTATAAATTTCTTTTTTTAAAAGTGATATCCTCGATAGTAAGACTATCATTGAGACAAAGAGAGCAAAATTTTTTGAACATATTTTCCACTTTTTGAGAAAACTTCTCGTGTTCCTACTATTAATATTGATTATGAAAACTCTAATGAGTTGTTGAGGAGCAAAAGACCAAGAAAAGAATGATATTTTGAAAATGATTTTTACACTTATCTTGGTAAAAATGATCCTTTATCATTTCTAATGCAATTTCTTCTTTTGACTTACCTTTTAAGAAAGAAGCCACTAAAAATGAGATTGAATCTATTTTACAAAACAAAACTTAGGATTTGGTAGATTTACGATAGGTGTTAAACCTATTGGTTGCAAATGAATTTTCAAAAGGAAATTTAAACTTGATGGTTCTAGTGATAAATACAAAGTTTGCTTGGTTGCTAAACGTTTTACTTAAAAACATAATATTGATTATTTTAATACTTAAGAACCTGTAACTAGAATTTCATCAATTTATATTTTGATTACTTTAGCTTCTATCCATAATTTATTTATTCACTAAATGGATGTCAAAAATGCATTTTAAAATGGTGATTTAAATGAAGAAATTTACATGGTTCAACATAAAGGTTGTGTTTTACATGGGTTGAAAACAAGGTTTGTAGATTGGGAAAATCTTTGTAAGATCTTAAACAAACTCCTAAGCAGTGACATGAAAATTTTGATCAAGTTCTATTAAGTGAACTTTTCTCTTCTATTAAAATGGATAAAAGCGTATACTAAAGTTATTGATGGAAAATGTGTGACCATCAATTTATATATGGATAACTTGCTTATTTTTGGTACTAGCGTTAATGTTGTACATGGTATTGAAAACTTCTTAGTTTTACATTTTGGTATGAAAGATATGGATAAAGCAAGTATTATCCTGGTTGTTAAAATCACGAGGAATAAATCTGGTATAATGTTATCACAAGAACATTATGTTGAGAAACTTCTTAAGAAGTTCAATTATTTTGATGCGAGACTAGTTTGTACTCCTTATGATGCTAATACTCATTTGATTAAAAACAAAAGTCATTCTGTAGCTCACTTTGAGTATGCTCAGATTATTAGCAGTCTAATGCATTTAATGAATTGTAGACAATCTGATATAACTTATGTTGTTTGCAGACTTAGTAGGTGTACTCATAATCCCAACTGAGATCATTGGGCTGCTTTAGTTAGACTAACGAAATATTTGAGAGGTACCATTAATTATGGTATTTTGTATAGTGTATTTCTTGCTATATTAATAAAATGTTGCTAACTGGATCTTTGATTCAATGAGATAAAATCTACTCATGGATATATATTTACTCTTGTTGGAGGTGCTATAACATAGAAGTCAATCAAACAGACTATTATTGCCAAGTCAACAAATGGAATCAAAATTTATGGCCTTAAGGTTGGCCAAAAAATGGCAGAATGGGTAAGAAACTTGTTAGAAAATATTCCTTTAGGAATAAAACCAACAATTTTTGTGTTTATGATTTGCAAAACAATAAAAATTTTAATGAAAAATAGACACATTCGTTTAAGATATGAAGTGTTAAAGCAGCTACCTAAAGATAGAGTTATATCCATTGATTATGTAAAGTCATAAATGAAATTGGTTGATCCTATGACTAAACCATTAGGAAAGAAACAAATGTTTGAAACATTAAGGGGAATGGGACTAAAGCCAATTTAAGATATCAACAATGAAGGTAACCCAACCTATGTGAATGGTGATACCATGAATTCATTCATATAGGTAATAACAAAGTCATTGATTGATTTTGAAAGGCACTATCAAATATTTATGTCCCTCATATGATATGTGATTAGTGCTAAACTGCAACTTAAATGAGGATGAGCTAAGCTCTTAATGAACCCCATATCCCTTATAGGTGGTATATTTGGATATGGTATACACTTAATATAATCACCTATACAAGGGTGGAATGGAGTCGTTCCTATAAGAATTTGGCTAATCTCTAAATCACCCATAAATAATCAAGAGCATGCATGGCCTACTAGCACAAACACATGATATGGTGAGGGTGTAATATGACTAATAAGTAATTCACAATATTGCATTTCGGTTCATAGGAACTTAAAGTTTCATGATAGTTTTGTGAGTTGTGACTTATTAGGTTCATTATCTGGTTCATAGTCCATAGGACACCAAATTTGAGTTATTGCACTCTAATTTTTAATCTAACAATACTTAATTATTCCTTTATATATATTCTTTTAAAATAAGTAGGGGATTGTTGTGAAATTAGTTTGTTACTTCAAAAGTATATCTTATTTAGATAAACCTATATTTTACTTATTCTAAACTTAATTATACTTATCCAGAAAACAAGTGTTTAATATTAACTTAAATTCTATCTTAACATTATAAATTTATTTTTTATCTTTTCAATGTTATTGTGCAGACCTTCATGATTGTTGAATATAAGTAATATGTTAAAGAGAGAAATTATAAACAGAGGAACAACCAGAAAATCCAAAAGAAACTAAGGAGAGGAGAGATATACAAACTTGAAATTAGGCTTTCATAGATTTTGAAATTAACAATTCTACTTCAATTTAGTTGATTAGGATTTTTGATACAATTAATAATAATTAATATTCACAATCAATTAATATACAAAATAATTAAATTAATTAAAAACTATAATTAAAATTTTAAAATAAGTTATACGAGCCCGATTATGCTACATGTCATACACGTGGAAATAAGGCCTACTTACTGATTAAAAATATTAAATAGACCTTACTTTGTTTAATTTTGAAATAGTAGATTAAATAGTGCCTAAACTTCTAAAAAATTTTCAATTTAGTGTCAAACTTTTTAAAATTTTCAATTTTGTGACTAATCTTTTAAAACTTGTATAAATCAGGTTAAAAGATTATCTTTGATGATGTGATGTGTCCATTAAATACTACGTAATTTTTTATCTATTAGCCATGTCAGCAAAAATAACATTTTGACCTAATTAATATGAATTTTGAAAGGTTAGTTACTAAATTAAAAATTTTAGAAAGTTTTGCGCCAAATTAAAAAATCCAAAAGATTAGACATTTTTGACTTTGTTATCCATTTATTTTTTGTCTATTTTAAAAATATTAAAGTTAAAATTGAATGCTCTAAAGCATTAAAGTTCAAGTTACAGTATGATGAAAATAATAGGTTTCAAAATGCACTTTTTCGCCTAAAATGAAACTATAGGATATATTTTTTGACCTTTAAAATTTAGTTGAGAATGTCTTAAACTTGACTCTATTGGGATACCTACGTAAAACTTAAACAACATATGGCTAATATCTTAATAAACAAGGATATGCATAAGAAAAAAGAAAGCAGAAAGTTTCGATGATAAGTTAGAATAAGATCTAATTTAGGCTAATTAATTATTTTTAAGTCCAATCAATAATTAAACAACAAAATGAAATTAACTGTTCACTCTGTTATATGATAGATGTACCACATTAAAAAAAAAATTGGTTCTTTTCCTACCTATTAGGATTCACACTTAACATATCCATACCACATTACATAGGAACATTCTAATAGATTAAGCCTTACGTTTATGTGAATGACTATCATGAACAATATTAAGACAACTATTCTGAAAACCAAAGTGCAAGCGAGGACATGAAGTTCGTGTAATAATGTTTTTATTATGCAAATAAGTCACTTGTTGGTATCCTTATGGCAGAACTCACTATTATGAAGTATATTGGGTCATAGAGGATACAAGACTATACTATTAAGATAACCAACATCATAGCATAACTAAAGACACTAAAAATGATAGTGAATGTCTCTTTTGTGATATAACTCGTTTTAAACTTACTGCCTTCTAAGTATGAATATTTTTAAATTAACTACAGCATTATAAAGAAAAACTGGGATGCTAACAAATTGCTTAGAACAAATTGTTTAGTAAGTTTACATAAAAAGAAGAAAGATTAAAAATATATATGATTTATTCTATCAATCTAGTGCATGAAAAAGTAAGTAAAGAATTGAAAGTAAAAGTTGTCAAGTTTAAGAAGAAGTAGCTTTAATGCTACAAAAGCCAATCAAAAGGAATAAAGGTCAAAAAATGTATATTATGTAAGAAAGTTGGACATAAATAAAATGATTGCCTGAAATGTAAGACTTGGTTGAAAAAGAAGGGTAAATATTATATTAACATACGTTTTGAATCAAAATTAGGTGAAGCTTCTCTTAATTTTTAATGGCTTGATAGTTGTATGAAGGCTGTAGTAAAAGGTGTAGAGACTTATCATTTGATCTTAAATTTTGGTCATCAATTAGATATTTTGGAAACTCTTCATGCACCTTTAATTTCTATAAACCTAATTTATGTTTCAAATTTTGATGATATTAGGATTAAAGAAAATTTTGGACAAGGTTATATAAATTAAAACTTGATAATAAAAATTTTAAACCTTTCTTTATTGTTCATAGTAATGTTGGAATCAAATGTAGTATGTTGATGAATTTTTTTCTCCCTTGTTGCATAGACATTTGGGTTATATATCCAAAGAAAGATCGGAAGGATTAGAAAAGAATATGATTCGTCCAATTTTAGATTTTACTAATCTAACTATATATATAGATTGCAATAGATAACAAGACAAATATAATAAGAAAAGAGTCACAAGAAGCACTTAACTTCTTAAGATTATACACACTGATATTTGTGAAACTTTTAATACTCTATATTTTAGTAAAGAAAAATATTTAATTATCTTTATTGATGACTTATCATAGTATGTTTATGTCTATTTGCTTAAGAAAAAAAATTCAAATAGTGGATGCTCTTAAGGTAAACATAATTGCGAAAGCTAATTAGACAAAAAGACAAAAATTGTATGACAAATGGAGTGAATACTATGGAAAATATAATGGTTCAGGATAATGAATAGGTCTATTTGGAAATTTCCTTAAAAGACATAATGTATATGTCTAGTATATTATGTTAAGCACACCTCAACTAAACATTGTGACACAAAGCATAATAGGATATTGATAAATATGGTTAAGAGTATGATAAGTAACTCTTTACTAATTAGAGGCAAGGATCTGTATTCCACATGAAAAAAAAAAATAGATTCCTTAATGATTAATGATTACTTTATATATTACCTAGAAAAATCTAAAGAAATTAGGTTTTATTGTCCAAATCATAGTCTTAAAATTGTGAAATCTAAAATGCTAGATCTCTTACGAATGATGAAATTAATGGAGTAATGAACGATAAAACATGGATACTTAAGAAATAAGGGTAAATGAACCTTTATCCAAAAAGCTTCTTAATCTATAGTTATTCCAAATTTTGTTTAATTGATGAAAATTGAGACAGTAATAAATAATTTTTGAATAAAGGAATACGCTCGTAATGAACTAACTCATAATCACATGTTGTACTTGAACCACAAGATACAATACCTTTAAGATGATCTTAAAGAGAAAGAAAGTTAACCATTTCAAATGATTATGTAGTTTATTTACAATAGTCAAATATTGAGATTTAAATCAATAAAGATCTAGTTTTATTTTCACAATTCATAAAATGTGCAAAGTCTAGAAAATGGATTGATACCAATAAAGATAAATTAAAATCCATAGAAGATAACAAAGTTTTGGATCTTGTTGAATTTTCAGAAGGTTTTAAGCAAGTTAGGTAAGAGTTTTCATAACAAAATGTAACTTAAATAACAATGTTAAACAAAATAAGAACAGACCTGTTGTTAGTGATTATACTAAAAAAAGTGATATCAATTATAAAAAGACATTTTCACCTGTTTTAGAAAAAGATTGATTAAGGATTATAATGACATTGGTGGCTCAATATGATTTGAAGTTATACCAAATAGATGTGAAAATAACATTGCTTAATGGGGATCTTAAAGAGAGTATTTATGGGTCAATTTAAAGGTTTCTTAACAAAACATCAAACGACATGTAAACTTAAAAAGTAAATATATAAACTTAAACAAGCTTCTCATCAATGATATCTTAAACTCAACAATATTATAATGTCTTTTAATTTTTAAGAAAACACAATTAATCAGTGTATATATCAAAAGATCAGGGTGGAATGGATTTGTTTTTGTTTTCTTAATTCTATATGTTGATGATATTTCATTAATTGCTAATGATTTGTACATGTTAGAAGAGACAAATATTTTCTCTCTACGAATCTTGAAACGAAAGATATGAGATATGTTTCATATATGATAGGAATTGAAATTTTTGTGATAGATTACAATAATTATTGTGATTTTCTTAAAAGTTTATATCAAAAGAATTTTAGAGAGATTTGATATGAAAAAGTGTTTAGCAGGAATTGTTTTTATTCAAAAAGGTAAATCTTAGTTTCATATAATATCCAAAGCATATTATAAAACAAAAAGAGATGTAATTAATTCCTTGTACTTCAGTTGTAGGCAATTTAATATGTGTGCAACATGTACAAGATTGAATATTAGTTTTATGGTTAGAATGTTAGATAGATATCAAAGTAACCTTAGAATTGTTCATTGAAAAGTTATAAAGAAAATATTAAGGTCCTTGTAAAGAACTAAGAAGTACAGCTTCATGTATTCAAGAAATGATCATTTAAAATTGAATAGGTGCTTGAATTTAGATTTTTATAGGTATCTTAAATGCAAAAAATTCATATTTAATTAGTTACCTAATTTTTAGCAAATGAACAATATCATGGAAAATACTAAATAGTCTATCACTGTTTCATCCATTACAGAAGCAGACTTTGTGGTAAGTTTTACAGTCACAACTTATGCAATGTGGCTGTAAATATGATTATTTAGGTTATAACATTGAATGACACTTATTTATGATGATATTAACTGAGCTCATTTATGTGTTTTTTATTCTCATTACTAATTTTATGTTTCATAATAGTGCTCACATTTATGTTTTGATATTTTAACAAGAAAGTCTACTAGGCATAATTGTAGACCATGATGTAATTTATTTGTATTATTATTTGACTTGGTATGGTGAATAGAAAATGTTGAAGCATATTTGTTATTTTCTCATATAAAGTTACTTCTATTAAACTTAATTTTCATGCATTTGAAGTTATGCTATTTAATTGTATGATTATTTTATTATTAGACTAAATGGAAGAATATTAGAATATAACTTAATATTGGACTAACAAATTATTTATATTTAAGTCTTAATAAATAAATAATACTTAAATAATCATAATTGTTCACTTGATTGTGTGATAGACCTACCAAATTGAACTATAAAGAACATAAATTATTCTTTCCCTACTTATTAATGTTTACAGTCTAACATATGCAAAATAATTTATCAAAAGGTATTTGTAAACAAGAAAGAGTCATGGGATTATTTCAAAGGTTTGCTAGATGTTGATTTTATTAAATTTATTTATATATGTTTTATATTAAGAGAATTATGTATTTAAGGTTTTTGAATTAATGTTTTGAGCGTACAAATTGAAGTCACTGAAAATAGAATAGACACCTTGTTCAATGCATTTTGTCTGTATATAGTTATAATGTTGGTGTAAATCTGCCTAACCTGGCCTATGGAGCCGCACTCGTAGCTCACCATTGTTTCCAAAATACTTTGAAGTATTAGATTGCGACATTTCAACTTACCAAAAAGTCCAAGGCTACGAGGGTTTTTAGGCTTTTAGCAATGGCCCTTTTTTGGTGCCCTCAACTCGCATGCTCAGTTCAGAGACCGGACTGAGATTCTCTAAGGAAAGTTACGTTCAAGTAATCACTGCTGCCAACCTGATGGTTTGCTTTTTATACGAATTTATTTGGAACCTTTTAACTTTTTTTTTTAACAATAGAATATTTTGGTAAAAAGCATTATATGTTGATAGAGAATACGAGAGGATATCAGTACTTGTTTTTTTTCTTACTATAATATCTCCGTTCGAATTGGATAGGTTTTTTTTCTTACGATAAAATTCTGACCTTAAATTTTAAATGACTATATATATGAGGGTAGTTTGAACCCGCATCCTTACTTATAAAGAAAGTTTAATGGCTTCCAGTCCAAGCAAGATGATCGGTGGGGTTATATAGATGATAGATGCACCCTCTGCTGAGACAAGGGCAAATTATATTTGCTATTGCTCTTCTGTTCTTCGCACAAAATTTTTACTGTCTCTTTTCCTTACAAATTTTAACAGCTTTAGTTTTAACTAATGAACTACAGTTCTCCGAGTTCAGATCTTCTGTCTAATATTACTTTATTTTATTCTGTCTCATAGAATTTCAGCCATTTATTTTGCGAGACTCACGTGACCCTATGCGAGTCTCACATAAATAAATAGCTGAAATTTATTAGACACAATAAGACATCATAATATTGGACAGAAGATCTAGACTCCGATTCTCCGAGCAGTCACTTACGGAACCAAATCTTCTACACCGTTTTTCCAGTTCCCAATAACCTCATCCAGAGAGTTTGCAATAAATAAATGAGATATGTGGATGACATGGTTTGACACTGGTTTGTAACAGGAAAACGGAACAGGTGATTTCCTTCCCTCACTTACTAGCATTGAATCGGAAAATATCAGGTGTCCATTCTTAACGAGATATGCGAAAGATGTGATAACTACATCGTGGTGGTATAACTTCCGGTGTCTTGTTGGACTTTAGAAGTCAACGCATCATTGTTTCATTCTGCGACTACAAACCTGCCTGTGGGCAAAATTTTCAATCACATTAACGAACACAATACACATGAACATCCGATGGCCGAAAACGCTTTACCCTTTTGTATTACACTTTCATCTTCCATTACATAGATCGAGCCACGACAGGTGCTTTTCTCCTCCTTGCTGTTTCCAGCTTTCTCCTGCTCTCTTCTTTTCCAACGAAAGGCTCTTCTGTTATAGTATACAAACCTGAAAATGTTGAGAAAAAGTGGACATCTCACAATTCTATATTCAAATTATCCACATTCTTTTCGTAATTTCTGCTTTATGATTAATACATACAACTTACCTGGGACAGATCCTCTTCGATCCATCATAATATTAAGCAATTCATCATACTCTAGTTCTTGACCAACTTCATTGCTTGATACGTTTGACTTGGCACTGGCAAAAAGCCATGTGGCATCCATCTGTTTGCTGATCATATATGCAGCATAATACGGGATTTTCACTCGCTTGGTTGGTCCACTGTTGACACAGCTGTTGAGGAATATTATGGAGTCCATAAGGCTCTCTTTAGCCAATCCTTTCATGTCATAAGCTTGTGATCTCCTCCAAAGGCTTTTGCTGTGAATGTTTGCGGGATTTGACAGGCAAAGAGCTCGAGTTGAGTCGCTTATGGCAGCGTCAAGGTTTCTAAGCAACAAGTGACACTGAGCCCTGTTGCTGTAAATAATCATCCTTTCTTTCCTTAATCTTAATGGACATATCTGTAATGCTTCAGTGTACTTCGATAGTGATTCTTCTATATCCCCTAACAAAAACATGTGATTTGCTTCTTGTTTTATCAGCCCCACCAGAACCCTTCTTTCTTCAACCTTTTCATCAGACAGCAATTTCTCCTTGTTCCTCTTCTCCACTTTCAAATCCCATATTTCTTCTAAAAATTTGTGAACTTTATTGCTTATAGTTAACTTAAGTTTGTTTTGTTCATAATCTAAAAGAAGGGCTTTTGTGATTTTTTCTCCAACATTTGATCTTTCACCAAGACTTCGAAGATCTACCAAATCTACGAGAAACGAAGTTGCAATCTCTATAACATTGTACCTGGAATCTTGGTCTTTGAGAAGCAGTAGGAGACAATCGATGCCCATGTACTGCCAATCATCTGAAGACCTCGAGAGATTACAGAGATTCTTTATAACTTCTTTACATTCAGCGATGCTTTTTCTTCCAATTTTACTGTAGCATAAGATTCTAATAAGCCCAACTCCTGCAGGTGATGCGTGGTTAACCAATCCACCCCACATTTCAGCCAAGTCTCTGAGAAACTCACGTCTACAAATGAGACTTAGAGACCTACCTTTGGAAGCAAAACAGTTCAATAGGTAGAGAGACCAGCACTGGAGTTGGCTAGCCCATTCCTCAGCCTTTCTGTTTTCTGTTTCTAACCCTTCAACTCCTTTTGTAAGCAAGTTACGATGGTACTTCAACCTCTTGTTTGCATCCTTCACGCCTACAAACTCACGGTACACCGTTTCAAGGCAAGTAGAAGCAATCTTCATTGCTAATTCTACTAGTTCTTTTTCATGCAATGTCACAGCTTTAAATGTTCTTTCATAGCTAGCTAGGTGACCAAGTGCTCGAACAGCAGCTCTTTGCTCAACCCAACTGATATTTCCTCTTAAAAGGCCCAATAATGGAGCTATAACACCTGATTCGAGAGCTTTCTCCGCAAACTCAAACTTGTTCATGGTGTAGGAGCCAATCACATGAGCTGCATAATAAGGGGTATATATGTTTTGATCCCTGAGAAGCCAACGTCTATCATTAATGCTTCTTTGGATCATACGCGCCATGCAATCAAAGATGCCAAGGGACGGAAGCTCTGGATCATTTGGTTGCGTCATAGCTATGTTCCATAGTCGACTAAGCACCAAAACATCATCTTGGTTGTCTCTGAAGGGCATTTTCTTAAAACAACTTGCTATACCAGCTCTCCTGACAGACGATTCTGGCTCTTTGAGGCTACAAAAGAAGCAACTAGGGTCACTGCAACTCTTCTCCACATTCATAGTACCAGAATTTGTCATAGTAGTGAAAGCAGTAATGGTGGGGAATGTCTTTTCCTTTTTGTTCAGGAAATCCATAGTTTAGAAGACAAAGAAAGAATGGATTTAGGGTTTTTGTATTTAGTTAGGGTTAGGCGACCGGCTTTATGTGTAAAGATCGAAAGATTAAATAAAGATACGGCATGAAAATGGAAAGTGGGTGGGTGGCCTGGTTATGGAGTGACCCCTAGGCTAGCGGCGCATGAAAAGTTTTCATAATTTAAATGGTCAAAATTCATTAGAAGCATATTAGATACGAGAAGGTGTGGCTTTTCTCCTGGAGAAAGATTAGACTTTATAGTTTTGAACTTTTAAATAGTGGGTAAACATATACCAGTTCTGAGACTTCTGACATAACCAATCTCCAGCAAGTGTCCAAGAGTGCTATATTTCATTCATCTTGGAGCGTAAGAATGCGTATTTCACACATTCATTAAATTAGAGTCAGAGGTAAAGGTAACTTAGGCAAAAGCTTTGGGGCCTTGAAGACCAACGGAGATAAAAGTATCTGAACTTCATTCTTCAATGGGAGTCTCCATAGAATGAATCCATTTCTGTGGTAGGTTAACCTTACTACCATTGTTTTGTTTTTCTCTCCATTTTCAATGGCAGAATCTACCACTAGATAGTTGGACTTTTTAGTCGTTATTTGGACCACCTTGTCACCACTTCCATTTCACTTTTTTCACTTTCCAAGTCCTTTTGGCCACAATTGCTTTTGTCTTATATGGGGAAAGGTAACGCAAGCTATAATGCAAATCCTAGAAATTTCGCACAACCGAAAGATTACATAATTTCCTGCTCTGGTATGCACATCTGTGATAATGTCTAATAGTATCTACGTTTTGATTTTTATCTTTTCATTTCTTTTAACCAAAAGATTTACTATTGCTCTTATCTCTTGCATAACATCTGACGCTATTGTACCTCGAAGAAAACTAGAAGTCAAAGATAAACATGATAAAGATATATCTAGCAATCTAACCTCAGTTTCTATCCTGCACTTTTCCATGATTCTTCCTCTTCTAGCCCATGATAAGGTTTAAGAAATGTGCATCAAATGTGCTACAAAAGGGAATAAGGGACCACAGAAGCAGAATGTGGTCCCTTAATATTCCTCAACTTTTGTAGCCTTAAAAATAATAGCAACAGCATGACTACAAAAGCTGGGAATAGAAGTTCGAAGATAGATTTAACAGAGTCAAGTACAAATGTTTAAAGTCTCAAGAATGTGCAGCTACTGTATAAACTTACATTTGGAGCTGTAAAGCATGAAAGCAACTGTCCTATAGTTGCATGATATAATGGTCATCAGTATTAAAAATTCTGTTCATTAGAGTACTTGTAAACTCACCATTGTAGTATTTTTATCACGAACTCAGTCCAGGATCTGATCATTATGCGTATATGCTGAATTAATTCTTTTGTTTATTATGAATATGTACTACCAGCGTGGGAGCTCAAGGGGCTGATTCCAAAGCGCATGATGACGAAGACCATATTCGGCGTCCGGTCACACCAAAGCGTTTGTATGTCGCTTGTTTCTGCCAGGTTTACGTTTCGGGAGAGGCATGAATTGAAGCGTGATCTTTTTATTTTCGATTTTGAGTTACTTTATATTATGCAGAAACGTGAATAAATGTTGTGCGAAAACGTAAATAAATTTAGAGTGAAAATAAACTAACAATAAAAACACCAATATTTTTATACTGGTTCGGTAATGCCTACGTCTAGTTTGGAGACGACTGAGTATTTTACTATAATCAATGAAAGTATACAATAGTGTTTATCACTCGATTTTCAAAAAGACCCAAAATAACCCAAGCTCACACACTACTACTAGAAAAGAGAAAAGAAAAAAAATATAGTTTTTTTTTTCTCTCTCCCTCTCACTATTCTTCTCTCTCTTTTCTTCTGGAAATTTTTCTCTCACACTACTCGTTCTCTTCTCACACCAGAAACCTTAAGCTCTCCTTGTGCTCTCTCTTCTCCTCCTTCGTTTGCTTCTCTTTTATAG
>JAOSBL010000006.1:4431067-4452190 GCA_027568915.1 Erythroxylum roraimae | reverse complement strand
AAGCAAGAATTCTAGTGATTGCATTCCAAGAATGAAAAGATGAACTGCAAACGTCATTGGATAAGCAGTATGATCGGTCGTAGGTAGAAAACTAGAAAAGCAGTATGATTGGTCGTAGGTGATAAGCAGAAGATTACAGGACAACTAGAAAAATTTCATCGGTCGTAGGTAGAAAGAATAGTCGGAGATACAACAATCTCCTCAAAATACAATCATACATTACCGAATAAACGATTCATCCAGAAAATGAAATCAACAGATCGATAAATGGAAGCAACTAACATTAGAAAAAAAAGAAGAAACTAATAGATCGAGAAATGACAAAAAAGAAAAAGAAAGCATGTACCTGAAATGAACCAAGTGAATATAGGTTGTGTCCCTTGAGAAATCGGTGGTTACTTTTCTCATGTGAAGATTGGTTTGCAAAAGAACCGTGGAAGACAAAGAACTATGGAAGACGTTGAGCAGAAGCGTGGTGACTGATGAACAGAAACAGAACAGACATTTTGGGGCTTTTCTTTACGTAAGTGACAGATAGTTTAGGAAAAATTGGCTTCCTGAAAAAGCTAAAATTTGGGGCTTTTCTGAAAAGCTTCAAATTTTAGCTTTTGAAAAAGTTGTATTTGAGCTTTTAAAAAAGCTATTTCTACTTCAAAAGTGCTTTTGAAGTTTACAGCCAAACACTTACTTTTTCCTTAAAATAGCTTTTGCGGTAGAAAAAAGTACTTTTGGACCCTCCAAAAGCTCAACCAAACGAGCACTTAGTCTTATATATGATACCTTGAATTAAAAATAGGAAACCCCAAATTTGAACTACATCATATTGACTGAAGACTTCACCTTGTATGAAATATATGTAATTATAGATCATGACATCACAACTTTGACATTAATTATTGACATAATCACTGCATTACCATATGAGGTTATGAAGTTAGATATTTATGCAGAAATCTTTTGATTTTTTTTCTTAGTGTCCTTTTCATAATCAACTCTTGCTAAAAAAGTCACAGTCAATTCTTCTTCCTATATTTTAGCTAATATTTCTTTTTTTAGTTACTATGATCATGGCTTTTCTTGTTATTTTTTAATGCCTATCTTTAAGGAGTCAATTTTGGTTTATTTACTTTTATAATGACGGGATTCGATGAATAAATGTAAGTTGGTTTTGTGATCAATTTCCTTGCTACCACTTGTTTGTTGAAATGTCTCTTTAGATTTTATTTATCCTTTGATTGCTAGTTTAGTATACTTGTTTAACTGCCATTTTTTATCATCTGATATTAAAGGCAGGCTCTGTATTTTTATTAACATATCTACTTTGATTTTTAAAATAAAGTAGATGGTCAACAACAATTATGGTATTAAGCCTTTATTGCCAACGCTACCACACTTTTAAGGTAGTGGGTATGAAAATTTGAGGTTTGGTGGAGAAAAGCTACACTGAAGCTAAAGCAGTGGATAATCAAGACATTCACAAGAAAGATTCTTCATTCAACAAGTACTGGATGAATCAATATTCCCTCACATTGTAGTAGCCATAAAGTTGAAGGAAGCTTGAGATGCTTTGTGAAAAGGATATTAAGGAAATGTCAAGGTACTCACTGTCAAACTTCAAACTCTTTGATGCAAATTTTAGAGTCTGTTTATGAGTGACAGTGACACTTTGAAGAACTATTACAAAAAATATGATGGAGATTATTAATCAAATAAGAAGTTATGGGAAGAATTTGGAAGAACAAACAATATTTGAAAAAATTCTTAGGAGCTTACTTAAGAAATAGGATCAGGTGGTAACTGCCATAGAAGTCAAAAGATTTAAGCAAGCAAACAACTAATGAATAGCTTGGTTCTCTCTGCTATCATAAAGATAGGACGAGTAGGTATGACAACAACGCATTTCAAAGTGTTTTTCAAAGAAAGATGCATATGCCCTAACAGAGAAAGAACCCCAAGTTTACTGAACCAAGCTATAAAAGTGCCTTGAGTAAAGGTCGTAGTGGAAGGTCCTTTCATGGTGGATGAGGAGGCAAAGGAGGTAGAGGAGAATGGTCTTATGGCGGTAATCAACATTCAAAAGAAGCATGAAAAGGTGAAAATTAGAGTTCAAAGCCATGTTACTATCACAAAAGGTATAGCCATATGGAAAGATATTGTTGCCTTAAACAAAAACAAGAAAACTTTATTAAAGAAAAGGAAGTGGATGAAACTGAAAGTTTATTTCTTGCATGTTACTCTACTACAAAATGTGTTTAAGATGTTTGGTATATAGATAGCAGATGTAGTGTCCACATGATAGGTCATCTTGGTTCTTTTACTAGCATAGATAAGTCGGTAAATAGTCGAGGAACAATAGATGATGAGATGATTCAAGAGGCTCAAAGGTACTATTCAAATAAACACGTGGCTTATAGTGCATTGAAAATGTACTTTATGTACCTTATTTAGATTCAAACTTGTTGACTGTGGGGCAATTTCATTTAGAAGGATTTTCACTTATTTTTGAAGATTCAACTTATTATATCTACGAATCACTTAGTTTTTGTTAAGGACAAGTTAAATGCATTGTCCATATTAAAAAATTCAAGTCATTTATTGAAACGAAAGGTGGGCAAGCTATGAAAGTGTTACGAGTAGATCAAGGAGGTGAATTTATGTCAAAGAAATTTGTCAAAATATATGTTGAATTTGGCATTTAAAGATAATTGACAACTAGCTACACTTTGCATTAAAATGGAGTCGAGAAGCAAAAGAATAAGAGTCTTTTAGAGATAGGAAAAATCATAGTTAAAGTCAAAGATTTGCTTAAGAATTTGTAGGCAGAAGAAATACACATAATAGTTTACATTCTGAACAGCAGTGCCACAACAACATTGCTTCACTAAACTTCTTTCAAAGCATGGCAAAGGTAGAAGCCTAAAGTAACTCATTGCTAGATTTTTGGTTCAATTTCCTATGTACATGCTCCTTCTTAGAAAAGATCAAATCTTGATGAAATAGTTTAAATTGCATTTTTGTGGGATACAACATTGAAACTAAAGGTTATCAATTTTATAACCCTCTTACCAAGAAGTTACTAAT
This sequence comes from Erythroxylum roraimae, assembly GCA_027568915.1. Taxonomy (NCBI): domain Eukaryota; kingdom Viridiplantae; phylum Streptophyta; class Magnoliopsida; order Malpighiales; family Erythroxylaceae; genus Erythroxylum; species Erythroxylum roraimae. Next base: position 4,449,109 of record JAOSBL010000006.1, on the reverse strand, counting down.
CAGTTATGATGGTGTGTTTAATGAGAAAAATACTTGGAAATGGGATGAGAAACAACATTTTTGAAGTTCTTTTATGAAAGATGAAGATCAAGGAGAAATATAATGGTGAATGGTGAAGCTTGTGGTTCCCTCATGTACCCGAGTAAGCAACCTGATCAACAACAATTAATGGACTTGGCCATATCACAATTGTAGGGGTGCTGAAATTATATTGAATCAAGTACCAAGATGCAACCAAAGGGAACAAGATGAAGTTAAGTGGATGGCTGTCAAATATGGAAAGTTTAACACAAAAGCTTGTAAACTCCTTCTGCAGAAAGAACAACAACCAAAAGTAAAGTGGATGAAACCGGTGTGGGATATGGACATAAGACCAGCATACTCCTTTGTACTATGGACGGGAAAAAATGATGGATTACTTACGAAAGATGAAATCAAGTTTCCCATTAATTCATTGATGTGTGAACTTTGTCATGTTGAGTTGAAAAATCTAGAACACATTTGGATTAAATGCAGGTTTACAAGCAAGATATGGAGCTGGTTGTAAGCACTGTTGAATATCAATAGACCAACAAATACATGGGAGGAAATGATCAACTGATTGGAAAAATTTAAGATGGAAAGTCATGTGTATTACAAAGCACTCAAGGGTAGTTAGGCTTCTATGACTTACCATATCTAGAAGGAAAACAACTACAAATTTTTTAGACCACAAAATAAAAGTGAAGAGCTGGTTTTTCGTTAGATTACTCTTCAAATCTGATTAATATTGCAAGCTAGGGGTATCGCTAATAATCTTACAATAGCTATGAAGAAGAGACGGGCATTAGTCTAGACCAAACGGAATGAGATTGGAAACTAGGAACGTTATTATTCTATACCTAACCTTTTGTATTGTACTAGATCTTTTGGGTACTTTAGTTTCTATATAATATTTTATTAATGAAATCCTTTACTTTTCAGAAGAAAAAATAATGATGATTTCGCTCCTTCCTTACCACCCAGTCCAGCCATCCCTCTTAATTCATCAAGTCTAGCATTTTCAAGTTCTTCTTCCTTTTTAAAAACTCTGCCAGGAAAATGGTAGAGTCTGGTTGAAATTTATATAACTAAAGAGAGGTGTCTAATTTCCCAAGTGAAAGGGCCAAGTTCCCTTCATGAAGAAGTGAAATTCAAAATATTATAATGGATGAAGAGATGAAGGTCATAAAGAAAAAATAGATATGGGAGCTGTGAACTCTTCCAAATAGAGTAAAATGGTTGGCTTAAAGTGGATTTACAAGATAAAGTTCAGATCAAATGGGTCAGTCTAGTAATATAAAGCTAGGTTGGTTGCTTAAGCTATATGTAGTAAAAGTGTGTAGATTTTGATGAGACATTCACACCAGTTGCAAGGTTCAATAGTATATACACTCTTTTAGCCTTAGCCAGTTAGGGAAAAAAAAGGAATGTCTATCAATTGAATATAAAAATTAATTTTGTTTAATGATGTTTCGAATGAAGAAGTTTTTTTATAGCAACCATATAAAGTGGCATGCTAAGAAAATAAAGTTTATCACTTAAAGAAAACACTATATAGCCTGAAGCGAGATCTATAGGTTTGGTATGACAAGATCAACAATCATTTCATTTCATATGGATTTCAATAAAGTGTGAGCGAGCCAACTTTGTATGTCAAGATTAATGGAAATGATGAATTACTAATTGTGTCTTTATATGAACTACTTGATCTAAATTAGTAATAGTGTTGTCTTGATGAATGAATTTAGAAAACTTATGATTTCTAAATTTGAAATGACTTAGACGGGAATGAAGAATTACTTTCTTGGGTTGAAGTTGAAGCAATGTGATGAGGGGATTTTCTTTTCATAAGAAAAATATGTGAATGATCTTCATACAAGGTTCAAAATGGAGGAGTGTAAGTTAGTAAAGACTCTTATGATTACTAATAAAAGAAATCAGCTTAAGTGATGAAGAAGAAATAATGGATGCCCATGTCTATCACATTTTGATTAAAATCTAGCTCTATTTGGCAAATAGCAAACCAAATACTTCTCTCACTATAAGTGTTTTGTCATAATTCATGCAAAATCCTAGCAAATTACATTATGGTGATAATAAAAGAATATTAAGATACTTCAAAAGAACCATCTCATTTGGAATTTGGTATGGTAGAACTTATAATTTCAACTTGTATGAGTATTGAGATAGTGATTTGGTAGGTTCAATTGATGATCGGTACAGTACAATAAGTTATGTTTTTGCCCTTGGAAGTGGTGCTATCTCTTGGAACTCAAAGAAGCAATCTTTTATTGCATTTTCTTCCTTTGAAGCTACATATATGGTTGCCATGTAACAACATGTCAAGCAATCTGGTTGAGAACAATTTTGGAAGATATGTAATAAAATTAAGTCAAGGTAACACCAAGTCATTATGACAACCAGTCAACCATTGCCATGACAAGAAATCTTGTTTTCCACAACTGTACAAGACACATAGAGACACACCACCATTTTATTTGAAAGATGGTGCAACAAGAGAGCATTCAAATGACTTGTTGCAATATTGATGAATAAGTAGCTTATATGTTTACCAAGGCACTAGCTTTGTAAAAGTTTATTTCTTTTAGAAAAAAACTAGGAGTAAAAATTTCAACATTAAAGGGGAGTGTGTAAGATATTAATACATAAATTTGTGAATTATTTTTCTTAGTGTCCTAGTAAGAATAAACTCTTGTTGAAAAAGTCATAGTTAATTCATGTTCTTATTTTTCAGCTAGTAGTTCATTTTTTTAGTTACTATAATTGTGGCTTTTCTTATTATTTATTAATGCCTATTTTTAAGGAATTAGTTTTAGTTTATTTTCCTATACAAGGATGAATAAATGTAAGTTGGTTCAGTGTTTAATTTCTTTGCCTATCACCTATTTGTTGGAATTTATCTTTGAAGTATTATTTATCCTTTGATTTCTAGTTTAGTTCACCTGTGTAGCTAACTTTTTTTTATCATATTAAATGTAATTTATCAACTTCCTAATAGTCATGTTGACAAAAATAAACACGGGTAGCTAATGACATCAAAGTTTTGGTCAATAAGTCTAAGAAGACTTATTTGCCTATGTTCCAACAATTAAACACATCTAACATTAAGTTTGAATCAAACCTAATGAATCATGTGCTCAAGCAGGACTATTCATTGTGAAAGTTATGAGAGTTATAAGCAAAAGAATCACTCAAAACTCTTTTCTTTCTTTTAGTTGGTCAACACTCACCTACCACAATCTTATACTCATCGATGAACCCTTTTTTTCATTTTTTTTTGTTTTATAGTATAAACAATTATAGAAAAGAATAGACAGTCCATATAAAGAGCAGAGAGTAAGAAGGGTGATGGAAAAGAAGAAGATGATCTACGTGACATAAGTACAACTTAATTCTGAATTTTTTAGTTCTTTAATTTAATTAGGAATGTCAAAGATCCTGTTTTACAGAACTGTTTATAACATTTCAACTTATTTTTGCAGGCAATTTCCATTGGCTGACACTGAGCCATAAAGCTTATAATTGAGTAGTCAGTCATAAGGAATTCAATATTAGCAATTCGATAATAGCCGCTTCCAGGGAGTTACATTATAGGTAGCTTCGGAAAACCTTTTATGGAGGGCTGATCCTATTGGATGTTGAAACTATTGCAAAGCTTCATTACCACACACAAAACTGTGTTATAAGATGGCAACTGGCAAGAAACATTCTTGGTCTTGGTTGTATTGGGACAACTTAAGTTAACCGATTGGATTCTGATCCTTCACGTCATTTTCTCAATGAAGCAATGCACTGATAACTCCACTCCTAGAAAATCAAGTCGATAGTTGGCTATTGCCTCTCTCAATTTTGTAAGTTTACTTGCGAGTGCTACATAAATGGTTCTTTTGTACTTCACGTACAAGCAAGGCAGACCACCAGCCTGTACCTCTGCCCCTAAACGTTACACGATCCTGCTATGTTTCACGTAATTTTAGTGCCCTTCTTGATATAATCATCAGTAGTTTGTTAACCTCTAACTGTATGATGAATATGAACAAGAAACTGGAAATTTCAGATGATTTACAAGCTGCAAATACATGGGAAATTTAGCTTAAGGTATCGCAATTATGGACTTCTTTGGAAGAAGGGTAACTTTTCTTAGCTTTCACCCTTTATATATCCAAGATGCGACTTGATTTCAAGTCCTCACCAAGGACACAGGCATGCATACAGAACCGAGAATATAGATGAACTGTGCTCTATTTACAAATTCAAAAAGATATTGACCCGATGCCAGAACTTCACTCCACCCCCCCTCCCTCATACGAGTTCAACTTCTTGTCAACCAGGCCAATATAAACTAGACAACTAGCCTAGCAGTTCAATATAGCGTACAACAAGCCTTTCATCTTCCTAATATCCGTCTGTTAACCACATTGTTATGAGCCTTCTGCAGTAACTTTTGTGTGATATGCTGCCATAGCCACGGTAGGCTTTACTCTATGACCCTGAGGAAGTTCACAAGTTTCACTAACTGATGCAAACCTTAGTTCAGCCGGAGGAATAAAGCAATCCATTGACAATCCTGGAACATTGAATGCCACTTCCTCAATTGCCCATGCTTCTTCCATTCTGGTCCTGGTATGACTCATTGATGTATCTCCAAAGCGGAAAAGGGTTACAACAGATCGCCCAGAATGAGCAATCATGATACCATCAACTGGCCTATAATCATCAAGGAAAGAATTGATCGTGGTCTCCCAGTAAACAGCATCACCTCCATTGTTTTGGATTCTGGTCAAATGAGAGTCTTCTAGATGAACCAGGAGGCCTGTCTTTTGGCTAAAGTAGCCAAACAAAACATGTCTTATGATCTCGGCTGGCCCTTCACTCCTAGCTTTCAAAGTTGCAGGATCAGCACATATTTTCAGAATAAAGCAATCATCTTCATTAATCTTCTTTTCCCCAATGCATCTTGCATTGGAGAACATGCTAGCAGTTGTCCTTGGGTCAAGACCCTGCAAACAAATGGAAGTTCAATCAAACAATTGTTTTCAAACATGTTGATAGTCAAAATACATGAACAACACAAGCTTCACCTGAAGTGCACGACGCAACGGCCTAACGGGACCTTTTGCAGCATGGGGACCAAGCCAAGGCGTATGCCTCCACACAAGCTTCCCGTTGCAGCCAGCGTGAACTTTGCTGCCACCAAGTGCAAGTTCCACATACCACATGTCCGGATTCATTTGCCACAGAACAAAGCCACCGGATTCTGCAGCTTTGGAGGCATTCCGGTTCTTTTTGACTTTGTTAGCAGCTTCAAATTCACAAGCTATCATCCTCACTTTTCCCATGGCATAAGCATTATGGATGGAGCTTTGAAGCCTCTGCCCTCCTGAAGCTGCCGTGTACTGCTGCAATATATACTGAGCAGACGAGGTTTCCTGCCACAAAACCGCGCGAAGAATAGTTTTAGAAGAAGTGTACATGGATGGACACTATAGGAAATCAACATTTATTGACAACCAGGTTGCATGAATAATGCATATGATGGCAAGTGCTGACTCAAACCTGCAGAGTATCAAGTACCACATTCTCCATTCTCTTTTCTATTGTTTGTGGGCAGTTATTATCAATCGTATCCTGAGACTAAACTAACTCTAACCTCACATTTACAATTCATCCCAGGTGCACGGTATACATGGCAGAAAAAAGTGTTAGTCTCTGAGGCCTTAGGTAATTATAGAAGCTGAAAAGCGAAGAAAATAGTTTGAAGAGGACGAAAAAGAAGAAGAAACAGGTTTCCTCGAAATCAAGATTGAAGAAAGAAATTGGTTCTTCGCAATTTAAGAAAGTTTTAGCTTGGAATCAGCATGCACAAGAACAGAGCAACTTTGTAAAACATTGCCAAAATCAAGTTAGACTTGAAATCATCTTTTTGGATCATTTATATAAGAAGAAAACAGGAACATAGAGTAAACAATTACATAAGAAGGCAATGAACTTGGGAGATTTAGCACTAGTCAATACATGTTTAAACTACGAAGGCCGCGTTTCTAACTAATACAACCCGCTTGACGAACTACTGAGGCGTCACAGTAAGAGGGAGTAAGAGATACTAACTATTGGGGTATCTTTGATACTAAGATGAGGCAACGGCTCAGAGCTGCTAACATGAACCGGAGCAAGCGGCGCACCCAAGACACCCAGCAACAACCTCAGATCGGACCGTTTGCACGCATTCGAAGAGGCAACAGACGGCGTCCTCGAAAGCTGTCCCTTCATCCACTGGCCCCACCTCCCTTCAACCCTCGAATCACTGTCTCCGTCGTGATCTGGCCCCTCCTTCAACGGCGACAACGCCTCCGCTGGCCTCAAGCTCCCCGATCTCGCAACAATCAACGGGTCAGGCTGCGTCACGTGTCGGCCTAGCCGCCTCCTCCTCCTCAACAGACTCGACATTGGTGAAGCACTCCTCGCGGGGCTTTTGGCCCGTGACCTCGCCGGCGACAGCCCCCGAACCACCTCCTCTTTCAGAGCCGAGAAGAACCCTTGTTTTCTCTCCATTTGATAGCTCTGCTTCACTCCTCAGTAACAACAAGACCCGCCAAAATGAAAGCAAAGCTTGTTTCTTTACGGTGTTAGTGAAGAACAAGAATGAGAAAGAGCAAAACAAAAGCAAGTGGGAGAGTGTAAGAAAAAAGATAAAAAAGCATAGAAACAGAACTGTACAGTGTCTGTTTTGTCAAAAAAAAACAGAAAAGGAAAACAGATTAGATAAAATTAATTATTGCCGCCAACACACTATCGGAGATTATTACTAAATTCCGTGTTTCTCGGTCTTTTATGATTTTATTCCGGAGTTTTTATTGGTACTATGGTGATGCTGTCATAACTAAGGCATTGTAGCTGACAGAAAATAGAGTGGCAGAATACTTTCTCTCTACGGGGGTTTTGCGCCGTTAGCAACGGTCAACTGTGAGGTGTGGTCTTACCCTGAATATAATATATATGTACAGGTGTGGGTTGGAAAAGCAATAAAACAATTAAGAAAACCTTTGTTTGTTCATTTGGTAACGGCAGTATCCAGGCGTAATCTAGCGACCAATAACCACGCCAAACTGACAAGCCACTCGCCTCTTTTCCGTCTCCTTCCACGTAGAAGCAATGCTACAAATTGGCTTTGCATCGTTTGTGACTCTCTAAGGTTGGTTGGCATTACAATTAATATTCTTTGGGGAATTTTCTTTTTTACTTCAATTTGGAGATGGTAGATGACTTCCAGTTACCATTAGCAAGGTCAAAACACCAGAAGGATCATTTTCTGGGTCCCTTTTTCATGTGGCAAGTGTCACTTCGATTCAAACTAAAAATCTCAACGATGGGAGAAGATTGATAGATACAAAACTAAGTGATGCCATGCCATGTTGTAGGGCCTCGAGAAGATTTTCTTTTCCCGTGGCTGTATTTAAATCTTAATATCAAGGTTATATTTTCGGTAGTGTAATATTATCTTGGTGGAGAGTTCAAGAAAAAGGCCACCATCTTCGTTCCATCAATGCAATGGGGTCAGTCGCAGTGCAAATGCAGGGATATGAATCATATGATCCTAGTAGGTCATAACATAACAACATCTAACACAGCTTGCGTTGCGTCTGGACTCAGGAGAAAAGCAGAGGAGCGGACAGCTTCCCTTTTCTTCATCTCAAAATGTGTCCCATTCGGCAGTTATTACTCAGCTGCCCTTCTACTTACTGTTGCTCCAATCACATCGCCAATCACGCCAATATTCCCATGTATGTTTTAGCCATTGTACTATTGTAGTGTGAACCCTCACTTGCCGTAGACTAGATTGGATTAGTAGACTTTCGTATGATTTTTTGTCATTAAAATATCTGCGACCTGCGTTTCGCGTAATTGAATTGTTTTTGTTTGTTTTATTTCATATGTCGATTTCAAACTTTGTCACGTCTTACGTACATTAGAGATTGTGAAATTTTAGCTAGTTTAGTCCTTCATTTTAACGAAGTTTCTATTTTTATTTCTTTAATTGTTAGTTTTTAGTTTAATCATCTAATAGGTATCGTCAATAATACGTAACGTCAAACCTGTGGGCAATTACCAAATTTTAAACATACCTATCAGGATTCAGGACCTCTCGATTTATCTTTGTTAGTTAGCGATGATTTCTAAGAACGAAGTAATAACTCTTTTAGAATATTATGCTAAACTATCGAAGATAGGTCCTTTTCTAAGTAGGTTGCTTTTGCTTATAACATAAATTTAATAATTATTATTTTTAAGTAATTATAAAATATTAGGACAACCACATAATATTCTATAAATTATATTATGGTTACTTTTTTAGAAGGTAAATTAAAGTCAATTTTGATTTTAAGTAATTATTTGACAGTTTAACTTTTTAGAACTTAAAATTGTCGAGAACTAATCATTATCATCAACGGCCAGTTACAATTTCGCTGAGGCGCGAGATTTGAGGAAGTCCCATACCCCTATTAAATAAAGAGGCTGTTTTCGATAGACCCACATGCAATATGTCATAAATATCTTACAAAATGATAAATGGATGTGCAGACATATATAAGAACTAAAGTCAAATAAATAAATAAATCAAATAAAAATAAAAGGTAAGAAAAAATAACTAAATACAAAAATACAACACAATTCAAATAAATATCAAAGAGAAACAATACTCGTAATATTAAAAATAATTAGCAAGAGTACTAACACACAACACAAAATAACGTACTTGTAGAACATGTCTAAGATTAGCAATAAACTTTAGGAGAAATACATACCATAAGAGACCCGTACTGAAAAAAGGTTTCAAGAGACCCAAGAGAGTTCATGCAATTCGTGAAAAAGAATCGAGTTGAAGGTTTCAATGCTTAAATATTGTATTTAATTATTCTATGTATGTCTAATTAAATATAATAAGGTTTATGTTACAGAAGTAGCAGCAAGGAAGGTAAATCAAAATCCTAATCCCCAATGGTTAATCTATACCACGAGAAGCAAGCGTGAAACCTATATGTAATAGCCAGTTTTTCAATTTGAGGGATTAAAACCCTAGACTATTGCATAGAAACTATATCATTGAAAATTCATGGATTATATTTCATTCACATGCATAATGATAGCATACACACATGAATTATGATTTAGTACACATTGCAAAGAATGTATATGCACTCAATTGATTTATTCTGAAGTATGAAAGGTTTAAAATGATCACGATGTGAATTGTGCATTGTTTATGTCTTGCATTTTGGTTTGACTGATTACAAGTAGTAAATTTGGAATTGATGAATTGAAATGTACATTTGGTCTAGGCACATGGAAAATTAGGATGTTTAAGCTTATAATTGAGTGACATTTAGCATAGATAAATGATTAACATTTGGCATAGCTAATTAATTGACAAATGACGTTGATCATGGAGTGACAAATGGACTAATAACTAGGTGACATTTGGCAACAAATATGTAGAACAAATGGAAAACATGCTTAGGGACATATGTCATGGTAATATGGAGACACCTAACATCTAAGGTGTTAAGTTTCTGCATGAGTAAAATTAGTTTTGTTCGTTTCTTCTTCTCACATCACTAAAACACTCTCACCTGTACATCCTTGTGTCTTGCCTATGTTTGTGTCCAACTGCTACACCAATAATCCATGCTTTCACCCTCACAAAGTTAGGTAAAGAATTAGAATATAATTGTTCTTGTTATATACTTTAATCCAAGCCAAAATTCATTCAATTCCCACCTTGAATTTGTGATGATTTTTGCATGCGTGGAGACTTGAATTAGCTTGATCTTTGAGCTGAAATTTGAGCTAGACAAGTAAGTAAAAGATTGTTCTTTATGGCATGTTATAATAGAAAGTTTATGATGATGAAATTGGGATGAATTGTCTATTATGTTGATGATGAGGTTGTGTTGGAATGTGATAATGAATTGGATAGTTTTTGTTTTGTTTTAATGCATGAAAGACAATAGTTATGAGATGTCAAATGAATGATTTTGAATTAGAATTGGATATGAGATTGGTGAAGAATTGACATATAATTAAGTTATACTCGAGGCATAATTTAGGAACTATTCTGAAGGTGTTTTGAAATTGGAATGAAGGTGTTTGAATTTGGAAAATCACAGGAGAATGGGTAGTCCGCGATCGTGGCACTCATCCATGACCATGGGCAGATGCATTAGTTTCTGTCACGATCGTGGTAAGGCACCCCACAATCGTGGGCAATGTTTTGATATGGTAAATTTTGTTTTATGCAATTGTTGAACCACTTGAGGACAAGACACTTTAGTTTGGCATATTTAAACTTGATTGATGCTTGAAAATGAACCTAGTTTGATGTTGGATTAAGTGGTTAAGTGTTTGATAAGTTTAGGTTGTTAATTGATGTTGAAACTTAAGGAATGGATTGTTTTGATATCAATGTATATGAATTTGGGAAGTGTGAGTTGTTAATGGTATAAAGATGTTCTTATGAATGCAAATATGATTCAAAGGATATGAACAATGTGAATTGAACATATCACATATACATGTGTATGATTGAATACTTATTTGATTAAACAAGTTAGTAAAGTGTACAAAAGTGTGTATTGCATTATTTAGAAGCACAAATTGACTAATAGCTTCCAGACATTGCCAGCTCGTCAAGGCAGTAGCTATTTGAAGCATACTGTGAGTTAACCTAGATGTTTTCTCACTATATTTGAATTGTTCTTAATTAACGATTAGATATTAAACTGTTACCAATATGATTGTGTTAATTTCGAAAATTGATGGTTCGATGAGTTTGATATTTAGGACTGTATTGGAAGTGTTTGCAAATTAAATGTGAATATGAAAATTGTGTTCTCAACTATATGTTGAATGCTAGATTTAGAACTGATAAATGTGCTATATGATTTTACACACTAAATGAGAGTTATTGATAGCATAATATATGATTTTATGCATTTTCATTAAATTGATATGCATGATCATATAAAGGAGGTGTGACCAGAGTGACCAACGTAAAAAAGAGCTTAAAGCTCAGAAATGTACACACAGAGCCACAGGCTTAATAATTAATGAGCCTGATATCAACAATAAGTATGGGACAGTAATTGAAATGAGTCCGGTATTCACAATAGATACGGGATAGTTAAATAAGAGCTCGGTCATAACAAAATAAAAATGAAAGTAGAGTCTCATGCGCATTGCATAAATATCTTTACATGTATCATGTGAAACATTGTAAAGAATGACTAAATTGAGTTAATATAATGTTATGCTATGTTTATATACATATGAACGATTGTGAAAAAAGGTACTGAATTGTGTTGATATAATGATCTGCAATACTTGTATACATGTTGATGATATGAATGATTGAGGTGAAAGATTGGATTGTTTTGAAAAGATTATATGATTTGTTTGTATTATAAAGTGCTTATTGAGATATGATGTATAGTGTGATTTGGTATACAAAACTATATGAGAATTAATTCAAGCTAATGTGATATACTTGTGATGTTGTGTTTTGACTCGAGTGAGCACATCGATGATAGTTCACTCACTGAGTTCGCAAAACTCATCAAAATTGTAACGTTATTTTTCCGGTACTAAGGAGACCTAGCTTATAAGGCAATCCAGTATTGTCCATTTTGGCATCAGGATTGGCTCAAAGGTCTGGTCAGCTGATGTTTCAAGAGTTTCGATAGATTGTTTCTGTTAGCATAACTCATTTCATGTTAGATATTTTGTAAAGAACAGTAAACTCTTGGATGTTTTTGTAATGTACATATATGGATTATGAGATGTAGTGACAATGTAAATGATGTTTGTGAAATGAAACAAGACATGTTGAACTTATGATCACTTATGTTCTGTATGGGTCATAATAGTGAATATGATTGCTCTAACATGTCATTCTTATAGGGTATATTCTTGAATATCCTTTGGATGTTCGGGTATATGCTCTATGGTAGTGGTGTGTTACACTATAATTAGGTCTCAAATAGTTATGTGATGGATGATTAATTGTAAAGAGAATGTCAGAGTTTGTTACGATATTTGTTTTTTTAGAGAATAATCACGTGAGAGGAGGATATATATGTAATGATTGTTTTTAATTAGGGGATGTCACTTTTGTATGAATGGTTTTACTTTTGTTGACTGGAAATGAAGAGAGCATTGTATTTTCTAGATTTTGGACTGTTTTGCTTTAGCAAGAACAGCAGTAATTGAGAAATACTGATTCATTAACAATCAGAGTTTTCTTTACTATTCATTTGTTTTTTTTTTTGTCCTTCAATTACTTCTCTGGCTCTTAACTCTAACAAATTGGTGTTTTCATTGAGCTTTTAATCATGGTTGCCCCTAGATTGGGGAACAAAGTGGAGGGGTTAGAGAAGAGCTACGTTGTCATTTCCGATCACCTATCACAATCAAGAGTTGACAACAAGTCTCGTGATCGTAGTTTCGCTGCCCTTACTATGGAGTTTTCAAATATGAATGTCCATCTTCAGCAGATTGTTTCGTTACTCAAAGGAAAACAACCAGTAGATAGGGTTGGGGAGTCTAATTTAGAGAATCCTTCACCGACACCTGTTAATAGCCATCCCATATTCTTCTTCGTGTCATTCTATTTTTGAGCCTCAAGTTGCTATTAAAAAGCTTGAGTTACCAGTTTTCGATGGGACAGACCCAAGTGGGTGGTTTATTCACACAGAACATTGTTTTGAGTTAGATAACACTCCTCACATGAAGGTTTCTGTTGCTTTGGTTACTATGGATGGTACAACCTTACATTGGGTTCGTTGGTTACGACAGCGTTTTCCCACCATGGATTGGCCTATGTTGAAGGGTGAACTTCTTAAATGTTATGGCAGTGACTCAATTTCAAACCCGTATGAATGCCTGTTATCTCTTCGTCAGGTTGGATCTACCTATGAATATCTGGATGCATTTGTGGGTTGCTCTTCTAAATTCCATCAATGAGTGATGACCATTCTCTGGGGATTTTCCTAAATGGGTTGAAGGAAGAAATTTGGGTACGAATATGAAATCGCGATGCTATAGAAATTTGGTATGTAATGGAATTAGCCTTGAAAATTGAGAGAGAATTGTGTTTTATTCATGGGTTCACTCACTATGGCTCGCATCAATCTCAAGCACATTATTCTACCGGATTTAGGTTAATTCCAGCCCACCACTATTTTTAATAGGACAACCAACTTATACAAGTCTGGGCCCGGGCAGGACCCCGCCTAACACAAACCGTCTAACTCAAGTGGGAAGCGTTGTGTCTTCAACCAGTAAACACCCGACGACAACCACACACGTTACTTCCACCTTTGGGTCACAAAATTGACAACCACGACCATCTTCTCAGACATCCAAACGTCCTAATGACAAGCAAGAGTTACGTTCTAAGGGTTTATGTTTTAAATGTCGTCAACCCTATCACCCTTTACATGTCTGCTCCAACAAGTCAATATGTGCTATTTCTGCTACGACCGATGATGTAGATGAGGATGAGCTCGCTTTTGTATAGGAGGAGGCTCCCTCTTTAAACATCAACCAACGCATTGATGGGGAAGAGATGACCCAACCATAACTACAAATATTGGATATGAGTTTAATGGCAATGGCAAGGTTGGATTCTCCTGAAACTTTGAAATTACTGGGTTCAATTATAGGGTATCCTGTTCACATTTTGATCGATAGCAGCACCAGCCACAATTTTATCTCTAGTTCATGTGCAAGAAAATTACAGCTCGAGATTTCTGATGACTCGTCCTTTCGTGTTCGTTTGGGTGATAGTCTTCGGATCTTATCGCGAGGTCTGTGTTCAGAACTCTCAATTAATATTGCTGATATGGAATTTATATCTTATTGTTATGTATTTCAATTGGGTGATATTGACATCATTCTGGGCGTGACTTGGCTTAAGACCTTGGGTGATATACACTTTAACTACGCATTTTGAGTATAATGGACAAATTGCTTATTTATATGAGAATTCTTCATTGATTAAATCCCCAATTTCAATTAATGGATTGGTGAAACTAAGAAACATTGAGTATTATGTCTTTTTATGATAATTGGAAGGGGAAACCTATTTGGGAGAAATGTTGACAACTTCTCGATCACAAGAGCTTTCAGGGGGCTTTTGGAATTTAATTGTGTATTCACTGACAAACTACCCTTCCCACCGACTCGTATTACGGATCACAAAAGACAATTGAAGGAGGGGTCAAGACCTGTGGTGGTTAGGCCTTACCGTTACGGACACGTTCAAAAAGGATGAAATTGAATGATTGGTGAATGATATTCTCTCTGCTGGAATTATATAGCCAAGTTCCAACCCTTATTCTAACTTCACACTTCTTGTGAAGAAGAAAGAGGGTAGCTAGAGATTTTGCGTGGATTACCGAGCACTTAACAAGGTTACTATACTTGATAAATACCCTATTCTGGTGACCCAAGAATTGTTGGATGAGCTACGTGGTGCATGTTATTTCTCAAAGATTGATTTGAAGTCGGGGAACCACCAAATTCAAGTTACAGTGGCTAACGTGCTAAAAACTGCATTTCAAACTCATTCCGGGCATTATGAATTCTTTGTTATGCCTTTTGGCTTAACTAATGCTCCGACAACTTTTCAAGCCACCATGAATGACATATTTCATCCTTATTTATGCAAATTTATTATGGTATTTTTTGACGATATCCTTGTTTATAGTCAAATATAGGAGGAACACATGAAACACTTGTTGATTGCTTTTACTGTGTTGCATCAAAATTCTTTTGTGGCAAACCAAAAGAAATGTATTTTCGGGAAAACCTCAGTCGAGTATCTTGGCCATATGTTGTCAGCTAATGGCATGGCTATGGATTCATCAAAGATCTCCTATGTTTTACGATGGCCTAGACCAACGAGTGTGAAGGAGGTTCGAGGATTTTTAGTCTCACTGGATATTATCATCGTTTTATTCAGGAATATGGCCGAATTGCTTCTCCTTTGACTCAATTGTTGCGAAAAGCAAATGATGATCAATTTCAGTGGAATGGTGAGGCTCAAAAGGCTTTTGAGGAATTTCAAATAGTTGTAACAACAACCTGTGTTCTTACAGTGCCAAGTTTTTCGAAATAGTTCGTTATTGAATGTGATGCATCGAGAAGTGGGATTCGTGTGGTGTTAATGCAGACTCATGACCTGATGCTTTTTTCAGCAAGTTTTTGGCACATAAAACACTATCAAAATCAATATATGAACGTGAGATGATGGCTTTGGCATTATCGATACAACATTGACATTTATATTTATTGGGTCATAAATTCTTGGTAAGGACAAATCATAGTAGCCTTTGACATTTGCTACAACAACAGATCACAACACCTGCACAACAACACTGGTTGGCTAAATTAATGGGGTATGATTTTGATGTGATTTACAAGCTTTGTATTACAAATAAAGTTGTTGATGTTCTTTCCCGAAAAGGATATGATCTAGAACTATTCGCCATTAGCAAACATCAATGGGTTGATCTGGATGAAATCAGTAAAGAGGTGGAAACTTATGTCTTTTTTGGGCCCATTATGCAAGCACTCAAATCAAGTCAGCCTACTAATCTCTCTTTCTTTATGATACAAGGTAGATTATTCTATAAAGGGAGACTTGCAGTAGCTGCTTCTTCAACTTGGGTTCATCGTTTATTAATGGAGTTTCATGCCACACTGATAGGAGGTCATTCGTGGGCCTTTAGAATGTATCGTAAAGCTCTATGAGCTTTTATTAGCAAGGAATGTTCCAAACTATCAAGAAATTTGTTGCTAAATGCCTCACATGTTAAAAGCAAAAGTATGAGACCATGAATCCTGCAGGTTTATTACAACAATTGTCGCTTCCGAATGCCATTTGGGAGGATATCTCAATGGATTTTATAACTGAACTTCCTAAATCTTATGGTATCGATAGCATCTTCGTTGTGGTTGATCATCTATCCAAATATGCTCATTTTATAGCTATTAAACACCCAATTACAACAACCAAACTTGTTGAAATTTTTGCAAAAGAGGTGGTATAAATTTATGGGATTCCTAAGTCTATCGTATCGGATAGAGATCCTTTATTTGTTTTTGTTTTTTGGAACAAGTATTTTAGACTACAAGGGTCAATACTACGTATGTCTTCTGCTTATCACCCTAAAATTGATGGCCAAACTGAGGTTTTGAATAGGAGTCT
The DNA here is from genome assembly GCA_027568915.1 of Erythroxylum roraimae. Taxonomy (NCBI): domain Eukaryota; kingdom Viridiplantae; phylum Streptophyta; class Magnoliopsida; order Malpighiales; family Erythroxylaceae; genus Erythroxylum; species Erythroxylum roraimae. The sequence goes on along the minus strand of JAOSBL010000006.1, from coordinate 4,432,800 downwards.
TGAGACTTACCTTCTGTGTTTTGCTTGTGAGCAACCTAAATAATGGGCACGTTGGTTAACATGGGCGGAATATTGGTATAATACTAGCTTCCAAATATCAGCTGGTTGTACGCCTTTTGAAGTGGTGTATGGTCGCAAGCCTCCTACTATTCACCATTTCCTTCCCAAAGAATCCAAGGTAGAAGCTGTTAATGCTTCCTTACAGGATCATGCAGCTATGCTTCGTGAATTAAAAGAACATTTGCATCAGGCACAACAAAGAATGCAACGTTCAGCTAATAAACATTGAAGGGAGGTATCTTTTAAGTTGGGAGTTAAGGTATTTTTAAAGTTACGAGCTTATTGCCAACAATCTGTCATGATTAGGAGATATCCTAAACTAGTAGCTCATTATTATGGTCCATTTTTATTATTCAACGAGTGGGACAAGTTGCTTATAAACTGAAACTTTCGGGGGATTCTTTAATACATTCTGTATTTCATGTTTCCTTGCTTAAAAAGGTAGTAGGAGATCATCCTATAATTACTGAGTTGCCTTCTGATCTTGTTATTAGAGAAAATGAAATGGTAGAACCTGTTTCTATCTTAGCAACACAAATTGAAGATGGTTCCCACCAGCTATTGGTGCAGTGGAAAGGCAAATCATCGGAAGAGACAACCTGGATCGACAGAGACGAATTATGCTAACAGTTTCCCAATTACAATCTTAAGGACAAGACTAATTCCAAGGAGGGTGGTATTATTACAAAAGTAGCAGCTGAGAAGGTAAATCAAAATCCTGATCACCAATGGTTAATCTATACCAAGAGAAGCAAGCGTGAAAGACCAACTGGGCTTAATCAGAGTGCTAAGATGGGCCTATAATTGGGTATCAAATAGTTACGTGATGGATAATTAATTGTGAAAGAGTGTCAGAGTTTATTACGATATTTGTTTTTCTGAGAGAATAATCACGTGGGAGGAGAAAATATATGTAATGCTTGTTTTTAATTAGGGGACGTCACTTTTGTATGAACGGTTTATCCAGTGCGCATTTAAAGAATAACGGCTACGGGTTCCTCCGTTTCTAAAAAAAAGTTTTACTTTTGTTGACTGAAAAAGAAGAGAGCATTGTATTTTCCAAATTTTGGGCTGTTTCGCTTTAGCAAGAGCAGTAGTAATTAAGGAAACACTGATTCATTAACAATTAGGCCCCGTTTGGTTGGTGGAAAAGTAAAGTGAATTTGGAATATGATTCATTGGAAAATAAATCTATGGAAAGTAAAGATATTCACATATTTAGATACTTAAAAGAATTCAAATAGGAAAGTTGGGTGGATTCTTATTATAGTGTTTGGTGTGCAACAGTATTTTATAGAATGTAACTTAAATTTGACTTGTGTTTTCAATTATATCCCTACAAATTGAATAAAAATTGAAATCATTAAATAAGAAAAAATATGAACCTGAAGATTGTCGATTGAAATTTTTGAGCAAAAATATTCAAAATTCTACTAACAGGAGAACAATAAGAATAGTTGAAGTTAGTATTATGAATACCGGCACGAAATAAAGGGTGGGTCGTATCGGGTTTAAATACAGGTTGGTACCGGCCCGTTTCGGATAGTACTAGGCGGTATTGAATACCGGCCGATACTGAAAATTTTAAAAAATAGGATGACATTTTTGCAAAATTTTCAAAAAATTTTAAAATTTCCCTCCCTTCCTCTTATCTCTCATCTCCACCACCCCCC
>JAOSBL010000006.1:4402435-4421884 GCA_027568915.1 Erythroxylum roraimae | reverse complement strand
AGCTACAGAACAAGCTCTACAGTAATCTCTACAGTAAAAAACATACAACATAAATCATAAATACAACATATTCTACAACTGGTCTAAAACAATTGGTTGGGTAGGTTGGCTATAGGTATGTATTCCAATCAAAACGTCAAGACAAAAACGTCAGAGAGATGAACTCTCACATGGAAACGTTGCAAGGATAAAAAAAGAAATGAAGAGACAAGCCAAGTTACCAATCCAACAGTTCCACACAACAGCCAACCAGCCGTCCACTTGATGCCAAGTGATTGATAAAATTAAACTCTGGCCATCGGATGAGGATTGGTCGCCTTCATCATAATTTCACAGCAGACACACGGGTAAAGGCCTTACGGAAGAAGACAAACCGTGGTTTGAGCAGCAGTGGCTCCTCTTTTCACGCATTTTATCATTGGCCTGTTTTATTTTTACATGGGAATTGGGACGCCTAATTCTAGACCTGTAAATGTTTTCTTCTCCCAAGTCACTGATGTTTCAGAGGAAAAAGCCAAGCTAGAGCTAGAGCTAGCCTATCACATAGCACATGCGGATGAAGGTCTAGTACTCTGGATCCCCCATCGGGTTTACATCCATGTCCGTCTCTAATCATCATCAAACTCCAAGTGACTCTGATTAACAAATAAGTTTTATATAGTGGAGTATAAGCGTGACTAATTTAACAGTGTACAATAATCTAATTTCCGAGAAACCATTGACTTCTACACATTCCAATATCAACTTCATTATGCTCAGCCAACAGTTTTGTTTTCTTTATGTCGAATAGTATGTACTATGTAGAATGCAATGTAAATGATAACTAGAATGTTTTTGTGAAGTAAATAAGAAATGAAGCCGTTTTTCTTCATGCTTAAGCAATCAATCCTTTTCCAATCATTTTGCTACCCTTCTTCTCGCTTCCTCTCTGCTGTTTGATATTTTCTCTATTTCGGAGCATCTTCTAACTAGCTTAATTACGATGCACAAGAAGCATCGAGCGTTTGATCCCACCTCTCACTTTCAATTCAATTCCCCACTAAAGAGTCGATTATGCTAATGATATCGAAGGTTGTTTCGCAATTGTGGACTTAATTGCACAACGCTAATGATGGGACAGAGATGCATAAGCATTAGACTGAAATCAATAGGCCAAAACAGTTCAAAGCTTATTGTTGGCTATTTTATAGTAAATTATTGAAAGTAACTTCAGAAAATATAACTTAATTGATGTAATCTCCACAGGAAAAAAGAGTAAATTGAAGGTTACAAGTCTCTGGTGTTTGACTTCAGACAACTTCAGACCAAACAAACCTAATTTAGGCACCTTAATTTGACTGCTTTTCACTTTCCACAACTCCCTTGTCTTTTCTTTCGTACTTCCACGTCGCAGTTAGAAAATAACGTTTTCCTCGACTCACTTGCAACTATGTGCTTAAAACTAGTTACTACTTAGAGGGAAGGACTAAAATGTGTCTGGACTTATACATATGCTTCTGTTACCAATTGCCACAGGATACTGTTCAAGTAATTTTATTAAACTATTCCTTCCACGTGAGCTGCATTGTTGCAGGGGCGAGATTCTCTGTCCAATATTATGGTGTCTTATTCTGTCTCATAAATCATAGCTATTCATTTATACTGGTCCTGTAAATGAATGACTAAAATTTATGAGACAGAATAAGACACTATAATATTAAACAAAAGATTCGAACTTTGCTGCAGGTAGATTAGTTTTGTAGCATTGCTAAAGCCTTACTCACAGGCTATGTGAGGTGTTACACGTATCTTTACAGTTTTGTAGCATTGCTAAAGCCTTACTCACTGGCTATGTGAGGTGGTACACGTATCTTTACAGTTTTGTAGCATTGCTAAAGCCTTACTCACTGGCTATGAGAGGTGGTACACGTATCTTTACAACGCAATATTGCTTAAATGTATCAAATCTTGGAATAAGATGTGTGACCCTATAGTAAAACATTCGTGAACGAAAAATTTTGGTTATTCCCTGGGCCCGTTACTGATATATAAGCTCATAGGCCGATAAAATCTCAATGGCACCTTAATTTGTCAGTTCCAATGAGTTGAGGAGTGAGGACTGCCAGCTGGGCTATATATATTTTCAACCTATGCATACAGTCTTCGAACTCAAAGTCACCCTTAACTCTTGTATCTATCTGAAGGCAAGGCGCATTGATGCCTGCAAATACGTATATTATATCCATTTTCTCATTATTTTCTACTCGACAACAGTCAATATTGGACTTAAAATCTCAACATATGACCGGCTTTCTATAACATCGCATTCTCGCTGCCCTCTTTCCAAGCTAACCACCCTTCTTGTGAAGAGGATGTGTGACGGGATAAGCTTATGGAATTTTGTCATGGTGCCGGGAATTAACGATAGTTGAGGAGCTTCTGAGAATTTGGGAGGGTGACGGTGATGACAAGCGAAGATAAGGAGACATTTTTAGGTATTTACGTGTTGTTAGGTTTCTTGTAAGGCAAAGTTAGTTTTGGTCTATGAAATTTTTTGACATCTACCAGTATTAGTAGATGGTATACACAGTATTAGTAGATGGTGGTCGAAATACTCCTAAACCAGTCGGTACCACCCGTTATTATAATTTAGTATGAAATATCTATTTTTTAATGTCATTTTTTATTCAGTACGATGCATTCTAACCGGTACTAACTAGTATGATACAAGATTATGAACGATGTATATATGAGATCTTGCACTACAAGAAAATAAGATTTAGCAACGAACATTACCGACGGAATGTGTAAGTTTTCCGTCGGTAAACTAAATTAGCGAAGAAATTTGCCGAAGGAACAAGTTGTCAGAGAAACGACCGTAGTAATAATTGGCGAAGAAGCATAGATTTTCCGTTGCTAATTTACCAACAGATACTTTATGTTCTGTCACTATATTTAGCGACGGTAATTTCGTGCTATCGGTAAATATAACGACGAAATGTTTGTTTTGGTCGATAAATTTAGTGATTGAGAAAGCTTCTCCAACTGATTTGACAATTTTGTCGATAAATTCACGACTAACTAACCAATGGAACTTAGTTATTCATCAGTAAATTGACTACATTTTACGGACGAATTTTGATTTTCCTTTTTTAATTTTTTCCTGCATTTAATTTTATTTAATAATCTTATGATTGATGCATAATTTATACAGTTATCAGTTATCACTTGATAATATTTTGATTTGTTTTTACATTTAATTTGTTAAAACAAAAAGTTGATTGATGATATAAAGTAAAAATTATCTTAATTGATAATAAAAAATTAGTTTGTGCAATAATAAGTATTTAACTCATATGAAATGACTACAACTACGCTATTTATTTGGTGAATGCGGATACTTTGAATATTGCGATGAGGTGCTGTCCTTCCTCTTTAACTCATCCATCTCATTACAGAGTTTGCTATGTATTCCATCGACTGTTGCAACTGAGTTGCCAGTGCCTATACTGTGCTCCAAAGTTCATGGACTTCATTGGATGCGAACCACCTATTAGATGCTGCTGTATTGGATGTGGAGGATTGCAAATAACATGTGTTCGCAAATCAACCTAAGCCGAATATCCTTCCACGATGATCCCTACCACCCACTGCATGAAGATAGGTTTGACTCTCATCAACCCCTTCACATTGTTGAGACTGTCGTTGTATTTGGTCCTATCAGAAGACAATGTTTATGTTAATAAGTGATAATTATTAAGTGAAAAACCGAAGGGGTTAATTGTTTCGCAAACTTTCCGATTCGTTTCTAGCTAACAAAAAAATCAGAAAAATTAAAAGAACAAAAAATAAATCAACACCAGAAATTTGATAACGCAGTTCGGCACACCTTGCCTACGTCTGCGGGGGTCTCATCCAGCTTAATAACTTTCACCGAAGTACAATAGATTTACCCAAGGCTTTACTGAGCTGACACCACTCAACCCTTGGCATTATCTCTCAACCTCACTTCTCGTAAAAAAATTTCATTCCCAATAGTATGACCGCCTCGTACTAACCTCGACAAAGAATTTTCTCAATCAATCTTTTAATGAAAGAACAATAAACGAATAACTCAAGTGATTAGAGTAATAAAGAAAAAAAACTAAATACAATTGAGATAGAAAAATAACAACTTCCCTATAGGTTCAGCTCCACTTAAATAGATCAGAAAGTTGTCACCACAAAATATAAACATTTATCTTCCGAAACGTTATAAGCATCAAAGGCCAAGGCTATCTAGTTTTCTCGCTGCTGCAAAGTAAACCATAGGATCTTGTTCACTGCACTGGGAATTATCCACGCCAATGCCACATAAGCACCAAAGAGGCTAAACTGTAAATCAGTTACTATAGCCACCGCAACTCCAATGAACACCGTTGTAAGGGAAAATCACAATCTCCATTCCACAAGCAATAAAGAGAACAACAATGCTACACATACGTATATTCAGCAATTAACCCAGAGATGTAAGATGCCCACTGTGTGTTTTACTCAATCCACAATTAACGCACAGCCACACAATCTTCGCTGCTCAACTAAGATTTTCGTTTGCAGTGTTGATTCAATAATCAACTAACACACATATAACACATATCCCACGGTGTTTCCCTAAGATTTAAAAAAAAACACTCACTGCACCGTTGCTCTTCTAACACCAACCACCTTCACTTTAACGCCCAATCATCTAATAATTGCAAGATGCCCATGGTCGATATATTAAGACTAGAACACCCAAAACAAACGTGACCTTCTTTTGCATATATAAACCCACTGCACACTTATACCCCTCACACATGAGATCCACTTCTACTATATATGAAGACCCACCTACGGAACCCCCTTATGAAGGCACACTTAAACCATTATCCAAAAAATCCAAGTTGAACAAGAATTATTATTTAGTCACAACACAAGCCAATTTGAACTCCCTAACATTATCTTGGATGTCCAATTATCGAAAAATGCCAAAACTAATTAATAAGATATAGACCATATATCTTAACATTAAGCATTAATATTAAAGCATAAATTTTACATACATTTAGTTCTCTACATCAGGTATTGACAAAGGTCACACCGTCATACTTCTTAGTGTGAATGTGCAGAAAGAGCTGACGGGGTGTAAGCTTCCTACCCATAGACTTTTCCTGCGTCAGAATAAAATGTTAAAAATGAACTACAATTTACAAAAATTTTGGTAGAATTTTCTCTATTTTTATGATATTTACCTCTTATTGTGCAAAGAAAGTAACTCAACAACACAGCCATATATGGCACCAGACATTTATAACATTATCCTTATCTATAATCGCAAGCAAATTGTAAGGTTTTTCTAACCTAATCGAGAAAGGGATCGAAGACTCGAGAAAAGCCCTAAGTCATTATACCCGATTTGCAAAATATCTTTGTAAAAGGTAGAGTTTTGAGCCTTAATGTTGAACATTGTCGTATGATTTCTAGTGAACGTCATCGTATGCTTCCTAGTACATGTCAGTAGTTCAAATGGGTCTATCTCTTTTTGGAGTAAACCCTTGTTTCTTATAATCTCCGACAATTTTTAATGAATTTTTTTAAATTCTAAAGAAAAAAAGTCCTCTAGTAGTTGAGTATTATATTCCATGTATTACGGTACACCACAATTTTATCAACTGAATGTGGTAACATTACTTAATGAATAAACTCTATGTTTATTCCAGGTCCAAAATAATCAATTTTCTCAAAATTCAATAATGTGCACTATAATATGAGAAAATATTATAAGAGTTTCATGAAAATAACATTGTCAATACAATGAAAACTATATAATGGAACTCAATCCCATCTAACAACATGATCTTTGAACTTCACTGGTGGCATGCCTTTTGTTAAAGGATCAGCTATCTACAATTCAGTCCTAATGTGTTCAATGACCACTTTCTTGTCCTTATCACGTTCCCTTATAGATAAAAACTTGATGTCGATGTGTTTAATTTGACTACCACTCTTATTATTTTTAGCTAGAAAAACAACGGCTGAATTGTCACAATATATCCTCAATAGCCTAGAATTAGAATCTACAAGTCTAAGCCCATATATGAAACTCTTTAGCTATACACCATATGATGTAGCCTCAAAACAAGAAACAAACTCAGCCTTCATAGTGGAAGTAGCAGTCAAAGATTGCTTGGCACTCCTCCAAGATATGGCTCCATTGGTAAACATGAAGATATAACCTGATGTTGATTTCCGTGAATCAACAAACCCAGTAAAATCTGAATTTGAGTACCCTGTTACCTTCAGATTGTCAGTGCGTCTGTACGTAAGCATGTAATCTTTGGTCCCTTGAAGGTACCTCAATACTTTCTTTGCAGCTCTCTAGTGATCTAATTTTGGGTTACTCTAATATCTACCTAACATTTCAACAACAAATGCAATGTCAGGTCTTGTATAAACCTAAGCATACATCAAGCTTCTGACTGCAAAAGCATATGGAATGTTTTTCATTTGTTCCCTTTCAGAATCATTTTAGGGCATTGGTCCAAGTTGAACCTATCCCCTTTCAAATTGGGTACTACACTAGCATTACAAGAAAAATAGGGTTTAGCGACAAATATTATCGACGGAAAGTGTAGATTTTCTATCGGTAAGCTAATTTTGCAACGAAATTTAAAGATGGAGCAAGTCGTCAGAGAAGCGACTGTACGTAATAATTGCCGACGGAGCACAGATTATCTGTCGCTAATTTATCGACGGATATTTATTTATGTTGCTATTTTTAGCAAAGGTAATTTGGGCAGTCGGTAAATTTTTTGACAAAACGTTGTTTCGATCGATAAATTTAGTGACGGATGGATAAGGATTTGTCCGTCGGTATATTTACCGACAGGTTTGGCAGCTCCGTCAGTAAATAGTGACTAACTACACCGACAGAAATTAGTTGTCCATCAGAAATAGGTTATCATTTTACTGATAGATTTTGATTTTCTGTCGGTGTAGTTAGTCGTGAATTTACCGATGAGCTGCCAAATCATCCGTCGGTAAATAGACTGATATTTTTTTTAATTTTTCCCAAAATTTAATTTTATTTGATAATCTTATGATTTATGCATAATTTATCCAGTTATCTGTTGATAATATTTTGATTTATTTTTACATTTAATTTGTTAAAACAGTAAATTGATTGATGATATAAAGTAAAAATTACCTTAATTGACAATAAAAAAATTGTCTTAATTGTACAACAATAAGTATTTAACAACCGTTCATTTGGTGACTACAACTACGCTATTCATTTGGTGAATGTGGATGCTCTGAATTTTGCGATGAGGTGTTGCCCTTCCCTTTCAACTCATCCACCTCATTACGGAACTGAGTTATATACTCCATCAACTATTGCAACTGAGTTGTCAGTGCCTGTACTGTGCTCCAAAGCTCATGGACTTCATTAGGTGTGGACTGCCTACTAGATGTTGCTGTACTGGATGTAGAGGATTGCGAATAACATATGTTTACAAATGAACTTAAGCTGAATATCCTTCCATGACGGTCCTTACCCCCCACTACACGAGGATAGGTTTGACTCTCATCAACATCTTCAGTCTGCTAAGACTGTCGTTGAATGTTTTCTTATATTTGGTTATATCAGAAGGCAATATTTATGTTAATAAGTGACAATTATTAAGTATTAAATATTAAAGCATAAATTTCACATACATTTAGTTCTCTACATCGGGTGTTGACGAAGGTCACACCGTCATGCTTCTTAATGTGAATGTGCAAAAATAGCGGACGGGATATAGGCTTCATGCCCATAGACTTTTCCTGCATCAAAATAAAATGTTATAAGTGAACTACAATTTACAAAATTTAGGCAGAATTTTCACTATTTTTATGATATTTACCCCTATTAAACAATGAAAGAAACTCAACAACACAATCATATATATCATCAGACATTTATAACATTATCATTCTCCATAATACTCATATTTTCATTCCAAAATTCACAAATCAAATTAAATTGAAATACATCAAAGTAAAAAATCCAGAATATAAGTGTAAAGTGTAGATACTTACAAGTCTCTCTTCACGCTCGTGGTGGGTAATAGATCCTCCAGTATGTACAGAAAGACTCTCTTCCCCCGGTCTTCTATGTATGTTGGTAGAATTACGCTTTAAAATGGACATTGGCTTAGGTGATGTTCAATACTGCTACCAACGACTCCATATTTGTTTAGAAATATAAGGTGGTTGTACACCAGTCTTGTGTATCACATCAACAAAGTCTCGATAACGTGTACGTGCTCGTTTCTCCCATACTTTATAAATGACCTCGTCAAATTCAGAATCATAAAAAAATTCTTTCTAAAAAAAAAGGAAAATATACGATAAGTACTTATAATCTACAATATTTATCTAATTAATGTATAAAAATCAATTAAACTCCTGATAATAAAAATTCTTTGTCGCCTGAAAGATATTCTTCCATATATAACCCTCAAGATCAATCTTCTCTTTGAATTTGGATGTCATGTTTCTTGAGCACGGTTCAGACGGAATCAACCTAATATAAAAACAATTAATTTTATCTCATTTTTAAATTTAAAACTATAACTTAATTATAAACATATATTGTTTCATGTATTTTCACTTATAGATTGTTGACAATTGTAATGTAAGTTCTTCCATCATCTCCCTCAGCTCCAGGCTGGAGGCTGCCTCTTTCATCCGCATTGTTTACCCCTAATATCTCTGTCAGTATAGGGGTAGTGGATGGTGTAGTAGCACGTACAAAAGGTGATAACTTATTTGCAAGTATAGTAGCTGGAGGTACAATATCTGATTCGGTTGCAACTGCAGAACGTAATGCTTCACCTGTTCAGTAATTGGCTCCAAATCTTAGTCTGAACCTTGATCGCATCATATCCTGTTTTCTCTTTGGTGGCATATTTTAATCTGAAATTCATATTTTACTGAATATTCTAGAAGTATAACAATTTCAATTCAATATTAAACAGTATATTCTTGATTCATTAATTGATTTATTGAATATAATATTCTATTATAAACACAAATTAATCGCTATCAGTATTTAATTGTAAATCAAAATCATCATCATCTTCTTTTTGTGAAGAATTAGAATCAAACATCTTAATGCTACTGTCTAATTGAATGTAGAGATCGTATATTCGGTGGTTAGGTTGAATTAACGACCGTATCTTGATTAAACACTACTTAAGGAAAAATTCGGGTTAATAATTAACCCATGATTAATAGTTGCTAGGAGAGATTTGAGACCAACAAATCAATGAAATATGTTTAATTAGAGTGTAGGCCGAGATTGAACCAAAGAATTGGGTCTCTACCGAATTCTTCACTTTTATCATTTTTCGCATGTTTTCCTTAATTTGTTTTTATTATTCTAGTTTTATTTTATTTTCTTATTTCCAAAATCCAACCCCCTTAACCTAAACACCAATTAATTTCATTTCAATAACTTTACACACACTCTCTGTGGGATCGACCTAGACTCACCACTGCACTGCTATAGTGGTAGTCTAGTTTTTATTTTGACTAGCGTTACAACGCGCTGTCAATAATTTTGAAAATAATTTTCAAATTTATTAAATAAATATTTTCTAATTAACTAAGAAATCAAATCTTTAAATAAATAATAAAAAGGACTTTCTTAATAAATTAAAATATTTTTTATTTAGTCTTGAAAGTGGTTTTCTTTATATTAAAAAATAGTTTTATAGTTAAGGAAAATAAATTTCTAATGAGATTAAAACCAATTTTCTAATTGCATTAGAATTTTTTAGAAAAGGATTTTTTCTAAATTATAATAAGCAAGAAACGTAATTTATTGAAAATTATTTTCAATTAAATTTTGTTAAAGGAGTCAAGATAGTTGGAAATAATTTCTAATTGGTTTTGAAATTTATTTTTAGATCAAATTAAATTTTTATTTGAAATAAGAATTTAATTTATTTAGGAATCAATGAGTTTAATCTAATTTAATTATTCAAAATGTTAGACATATTATTTAAAGGTCAATAACTTGAATTAAACAAAGTTTGATATTTTATGTATATAACTTGATTATGAGAATATAAGTTGCCTGGTTGATATTTTACATGCAACTTTGTGTTTGATGAGATGAATAAAATTAAATCCTTCGTTAAATTATTAAGTACATGTTGAGATGTTGCCTTCTAGAATTGAAGGATAAAACCAAAATTTTGTTTATTTTAAGGCTTGTTGAAGGACTTAAAGCGCCTTTAACCTAACTATGTTTTATCTTAAATTAATGAGTCATACTTAACTACATTTGTATGATTTGGATGAGTGACTTATGTTCATATAAATTTAGAAGCAAAGTTAGTAATAACTTATATGATATGATTTGGTAAGAGTTGTCCCTAACAAATCTAGGAGTCATATGAAATATGATTGATAAAGATGTTATCTACCTAATTTAAGTTTAGTTGATTTGTTAAGTGACTCAAGAGCAATTAGTTTTAAATAAGATCCTATCCTATAAGAGTGACTAGAGTAATCTTTCTGAATAGTAGTGAAGGTTATTATTTTGAATAAAATAATAGGAGTAACCAAATACATGATTGAAGTCCTGATCTTATTTAGTATTCATATAATCAATTACTTGCTTTTCTTACTTCTATATTTTGTTCTGAGTGAAATTTACCTTGTTTAGTATAGTTGATATTAAGTGAAATTAATTTTTTAGATATAGTTTAAGTTTGAGAAAAGTTTTTAGAGTCAAATAGAAAAGTTGTATGTCTATTATACAATTTTTCTATTAATCCTTAATCATGATTTGGTATTAAAGTTTCAGAGGCATGTCAAAATCATATAGATGACAAAATGTATTGATATTCTAAGTGGACCAATGTCTCATAAAATTTGATGACAACATGTGAATATGTCAATGCCATAGTAGCAAGATGCAAAAGGTTAATATAAGTAGACCTAAAAGGTATAGTACAATGATGGAATTGTTTCATTCAATTTACTCTATTAAAAGCACAAGCATGGACTACAATTGAAGACATTTTCTATAGTATGATAATAGTTGTCACTAGAAGAAAAATGATTGCATGAATTTTCTTGCCCATACATGATATGATAGAGATCGTATATATTTTCTAATTCATGCTTTTCTGTATTTTATATTGAAATTAGATTCAACATTACTGTAATATTCAAAGCAAGAATAAATTATTAGGTAAACTTAGTTGATCCAATTTTATATAAATAGTTTGTATACGTTACATTAAAGGAGACTTATGCTTATCATAAGTGGCAAGAATATAAAGTTGAATAACCGAGACCATCCTTTTAATCCATATTAGTTAAATCAACATAATGAGAATCAAGTTACATACAAGAATATATGTTTCCTCTTGATTATAAATCATATAGGACTTAAAATTTGTTAAGTTGAAGAACAACCAAATCAACCTTTGGTGAAAGGCTTATGATTATATTTAATTGTTAAATTTATAAATTTGATGTATTGGATGGAATAATAATTCATAAAATGATGATAACTATACTTTATTAAAGGTACTAGTAACTTTATATGATATAGTCATATCTATTAAATATCGATTTAAAATTTTGAAAAGTTCACATTATTTAAATTGAAATAGAAATTAATCATTGAGAATATTGAAGCACTTTGATAAGATTATTGTGGTGACATTTAACTTTTCAGTTATCTTTAAGGAATGAGATTCTCTGGTGAATACCTCCACAACTATACTTTATAAGAGTAGGTTTTATGTAAGGAAGAATATACAATATGAAATATTGTATGATGAAATATTTATTTTTCTATGGTTATACCTAGTGTAATAACTTAACTTTAGTAGTTTCAATTAGATCAATTAGTAAGACTTCATATTACATATGGAAGACTAGACTTTGGAAGAGTCAAAGCTAATGATTTAAGGATGTGATGCATAGTTGAAGTATATATTATCCACTAGGTTTATAACAAAATTGGATAATAAGGTTATAAGATATCCAAAGGTTGGATATAATATTACAGACCTATTGAACAAACTATTTGTTGCAATGACCACTTATATGAGAATGGTTCTCAAGATAAATGGTAGGAATAAGATAAAATTTGAAAAGAACAAATCTAATAACAAAACATCCAATTAGGATTAGTACCTTTATTAGTATATTTGATGTATATTTAAAAGGATATGAGACATTGAAATATTCACTTTCATGATGAATCCAAATAGTTTATTTTTTAGATGATTTTGAAATTATCATGTCTGCAAGAAGGTTAGTAGAAGTATAATTTCCCTTTTTAGTGGGAGTACATAGAGATATATTACTCATGGAGAACAATAATTCATATTTTTAATTGTTAAAAATATAATTATCTAAGAACAACTCTTGTTGGATATGAAAATGTAATAGCTTAATTATAAGAATTAGATCTATAGAGATAAATATAGAAGTTATTTACCTATTCTAGTCTAAGTATATAGATAATGTATTAAAGATATTTAGTATTGAAGATATTTGATACTTATGAAGTATTAAAGATATCCATTATTTTATGTATGAGTTAATATTTGAGTTCAAGGTTTTATGGATATTAACTTTAGAAGTAATTCTTAATTAAGATATATTTGACTTGAAACAATATTATTTTGAGACTGGAAAGTTTCCAATATAACAATAGTCGATAATTAAGTCATAATACATTTTTCATTTAGTAGAGATGATTAATTTTATCAACATGTTTAATGAATTTAGAATAGTTCCTTGCATTATTCAGGAAGTAGTATATTGTAGAACATTAGAGCCTTTAGGCACACAAAATGAGCTAAGGTCTCATCAAAGATTCAAGTATGTATTTAGGTAATTTCTCTGAATTATAATGATTAAGATGAAAGTTATAAGATTTTCACTATAGAGAATCTTATAGAATTTGATAAGTCAAATTCTTTGTAGATGATTTTGGGATGATTTGGATTTAATTTGACTTATTTCTTTGTGGATTTGAAGTTTTATGCAGTTAATTCTCTCACATTCTGATTGTATTGCTTGATAGGTACAAATGGTAGATTGTGGAGTAAAAGGTATAACTTTCCTTGTGAATACCGGATCGAAGCCACTCAAGGATGATTTCAAAGAGAATTCCTAGCTCTACAACTTCTGGGAAGACTCCGATAAGAAATTATGTCAAATAGAAACTCAAAGGCATGAAAGCATTAGATTGGGTCATGTCCGTTTAACGGGCATTGCTTGGCAGAAGGAACCTCCAGACCCGAGAAGGTCCGTTAAACAGACACACATATCTGTCTAACGGACATCACTTGGCAATATGAATTTTCAGACCCGAGAAGGTCTGTTAAACGGACACACATGTCCGTTTAACGGACATTTACGGCCAGCACTTCCCCTGTTTCGAAAATTTAGTTTTCTTAGGACGAGAGGAATATAAGTACTCACTGTTTAGACCCAAAATAAGAGGGGGTGGACACTGAAAAACAAGACTACTACATTTGGAAGGCACAAAATAAGAGGAAGATAAGGAATTTTGGGGATTCCCCCAAGGATTGGGAGTTACAACTCTTGTGTTTCTACTACTTTCTCTCTCCACTCTTTCTTAAATGCTGAGCTTCCTTATGTGTATGATTTTTGTTGCAATGTTCTGGAACTAAACCTCATTTAGGGTGAGGGATGTAGCCCATTTGAAGGATGATCTTGTATGATATGGATAGTTGAATGTTGAATGAAAATTTCTGCGTTATGTTTGTCTTCCTTGAATCTCAATGTTGTCTCTATGCTTGATCTTCATAGATGCAATCTTAGGAATCATATGATGTACTGAAGAGTGAAATATGGTCCATGCTCTAGGAAGATGAACACCTTGGACTTAAAGGTAGAGATATCCTAGGCTAGGGTGAGAACTTAAGGTTGCTTGTTCTTAATGGATTTGGTTAGTGAGTTCATACATTAAGAAATGGTGTTTCTCTAGCTGAATACTCTTGTATGCTTTGAGAAAAGTTATGGGTAAATTTGTGCAACTATTTTCGTAGCCTCACATTCAATCAATTTCATATTGTGTGAGTCAATCTTTTGAATTGGTGAACTCCTACCCTTATTTCTAAACCCTTGATTTATCCTTTTACTGTTTTTCTGTTTATAACTTACAAATTACCATTCACCCAACTTCAATCACATTTTAGAATTTTCTGTTGATATCATGCAAATAATTAGAATTAATTTAATAATGAATGAATTGTTCCTGAGGGAGACGACTTTGGAATATTTAGAGTGTGGATACTAGAAACGACTCTGTGCACTTGCAGAAATTATCGACAAGAATTCTTTGACTAAACCACTGTCCTAGTGGTAGCTTAATCATCATATAGTGATATTGTATAAGATATTTAAATGGTTGGCTTAGTATAAGTGTGAGATTGTTAGTTTATACTCTTTAGCCAATCGGTTAAATACAGTTTAGTAACAAAATAATTTAAATGCATTCTTTATCTTATACATGTTCAAATGTATATGATAAGGTCCATAGGATAAATATACATTGCAAATAAAATTATGAAGAGATCATAATTATGAGACTTATATTGCATTTATGTATTATCCTTAAATTATTATTAGTCATTGTTCTATTAAGATTTGACATTAATAGAATGTAGAAAGACTATATTATGAAGGAAGTAATCAATCATATATACTAAAGTATGAAGATACTTAAACAAACGTGTGAGTGTTTCTTAAAGAACAAGTTCACTGAACTGACCTCATATGAGAAATCCATTTGGAACATTACTTGTATGTCTATAGAAATTCTCATTGTGATGATTGCATAAGTGATCATTTGACTTGGGATCTCCAAAGTTATCTCATATATGGATTGTTATGTTTTGATAATACTTATGACCTATTATAGTCAAGTACAGCTCAGTCAGTAGTTATTGAATATAACATGAACTATATGAAGGTAGTTGAGCGATCAAGATATGATTCATTACCCAAAAATAATTAGGGAGATTGTTCCATTTTTCTCATTAGTATTGATTAAAAAAATCCTTAGCCAAGGTAGAATGATACTTTGTAAAATATTTTACAAATGTCATTAATTGAATTAATTGCTAATGGTAGAGAATTAACATGATTGGGCTCAAATATAGTAGACATTAATTCTATGATTTATGTCTAATCAGAATATTATATAATGAAATGATTTAATTAGATGAAAAAATCATGCATGCAAGAGTTAGTTAAAATTATTTTGCCATTCCTAAATATTTGAGTAGTCATGAAGCATTGTTAGACCTCAATCTTGATTTATAGATATAAATTGTTTAATTAGAGGATTAAAGATAAATTAAAGGAGTTTAATTTATCTAATCTTAAATATAATTTGGCATTAATTTATATCAATTGCTAACATATTTTGGAACCTAATAATTTGAGAGAGAAAGGTGTTTTAATTAAGTTAGATTTGTAAAGTTTGAGAAACTTTATGATTAACTATGAGATCGTATTTAGTTAGAATTATTCGTAATTATAATTAAATTTAATTTTAATTAAAATTTAATTTTAATTAAATTACTAAAATGTGCAAAACTTATTATAAATAAACTTAAGCTTTAATGGAGCTAGCACTCCTTACCTAACTCATTATGCAATAGTTATAAAGCTCTCTCAATATGTTTTGTAGATATCATCAGATGCTAGACACTCGTGCGACTGTATTGGTTGAGATGATCCAGTTTTAAAAATGGTTCGAGGTAAGGGTGTTCATGGTAGGGTAACCTGACCCATTCATAAATAACTTGAACCTGACCTGAACTTGAATGTCAGGTTCGGCAATTTCACGAACCTGAACTTAAAGAACTTATAGGATCGGTTAACCTATTTTCAGGTTTGGTTGTCAGGGTAACCAGAACCTATTCATATCAATATATATGACAAAAATTATAAAAATAATTGGTGAAAACAAATAAAAATTATTCATAAAATTTTGCATATAAAATCCATCAAAGATTAATCCAATACGTTAAACCCAAGCAAAGTAAAAATAAGCCAAACATTGTCTTATAAAAGATCCATACTAGAAAAAAAAGGAGATAAATTATTAAACAATTATTCTTTGAATAGGATGGTAGGATGATTCGCTGTTATACATGAAGCCACATCTGTAGAAAATAAAGAATAAAAAGAGTTAGACTCGTTATTTCTTTTTTAATTGAAAAAAGAATTTTTTTAATTTATTTGTATATTAAAACAAGGTAAAGTAAATTAGATTACCTGATTCAATTTGCTCAAGTTCTTCAAGGCTCTTTTCCATGTAAAGAGGAGCTTGTGATTTTTTCAGCCAATCTTGTCCACAAACAAGAGCCTCCACCATCTTTGGAGTAAGAGAGCTACGAAATGAATCAAGCAGTCGACCTCCTGTACTAAAAGCCGACTCAGATGCAACAATGAGGGAACGAACCGCTCTACTAGACCTCATTGATTAAAAAAAATAAAACTATTCTTTTAACATCATTAAATCTTATGTTATCATGTTAAAATAAATAAAAAAATAATAAACTAATAAACACAAAAAAGTATCATTTTTTTATTGCAACTTAGTGTAGAAAATGCAATTAATATCATAGTAAAAACTTTAAATATTATATTATAAAAAGCGCAGCCGTATAAAAAAATATAATCTCATAGTCTATTACTAAATCAACTCGTTTTTCATTCCTTTCTACTAAATAAAACTATGTTTGTATTTATACATGACAATATTATTATAAGATTATTATTTATTAGCAACTACATTATATATTTTTAAGAATCAGTATTACTTGCTTGTTTAATGTTTATAATATCTCATAAATATCTAAGCTAATATATGTGCCTTAAAAAACTAAAATAGTAGGATTTCTTAATAAATGTGTTTTACACTTATTAATTGCTTTAATTAATCTCTAAATGATTATATTATTTTAGTCAATGAATTTTTTCTATTAATAGTTTAATACTTCGATTAATAACTTTGACACATATTAATTATTATTTGAAGTAGAAGTATTGAGTGTTATACATTAGTTGTTACTTATAATAGCAATATTCAAGATTAACGTTTAATAACATAGAATTAAAGTAATTTTTTCCTTTTCTTCTTTTTTTACTCAAGAATTAATGTAGTAAATACTAGTGAATTTATTATTATTAATATTCTCTTAAATATCTAAATATATGATAGGTTTTTTTTGGTGTTTCAGGTTCAGGTTTAAACCTGAATCTATAAATCAGGTTAGGTGCTGTTAACCTACTATAGGTTCGGTTAACCTAGAACCGTAAGTTAGAAACCTGAACCTGAACCATGAACCTGTTTTTTCAGGTTTGATTCGATTTACATGTTCGATTCATACGGTTCAAGTTCGGTTCACAAGTTCGCAGGTTTTCTTAAACACTCCTAGTTCGAGGGAAATGATAAGAAAATGATCAAATTTCGTAATAAAGTATGAGTTACAATTTATGTTTTATTATGTCTTATATGTTAATCATGTTATAAAATTTTAAGTGATATTACTTTGGAAAATAAAATATGAAAAAATTTCTTATTTAATTATGCCGCTGCGTACAGGATCGGATTCCACTTCAATTTCCCAACACATACTCATGTCAGACACCTGTCATAGATGGGAGGTATACGACAAGGTGTATTTACTTTCACACTAATAACTGTTGCATGTAATATGTATTTTGTGGTATTTAATCACAAAATTTGTGATATCGATATTGATACGTGTAAGTTACATAATTATTTTTAACAAATATTCAAAAAAATGTACAGTGATATTTGAGCAAAAGTGATACAATTTTGTTCATATATTAGTACGAATAAAGTTTTTTATTTTAATTGATTTTTTAATTAATATATACTATTTTATTGCAGATGTGATTTCAAGTGAATAATTCAGAAAAGATTGTCAAAACTTAAATAAGTTACAAATGTAAATATATATATACTTTAATTTAATAAAGTTTTCAGGTAAAAGTGACCGTGTTTTATTTAATTATTAAAATAATTTTGTGAAGTATA
Organism: Erythroxylum roraimae; assembly: GCA_027568915.1. Lineage (NCBI taxonomy): Eukaryota > Viridiplantae > Streptophyta > Magnoliopsida > Malpighiales > Erythroxylaceae > Erythroxylum > Erythroxylum roraimae. The sequence continues at coordinate 4,403,763 of JAOSBL010000006.1, read as the reverse complement.
CTTATTATACGAGAATCATGCTAATTAAAATTTTGGGTACTTAAAATAAATTTGTGATGTTTATTATTTATAGATTCTTAAAATTATTTTCTTTAAATTTATGAATTAACATGTTTATTCAAGATGGTGACACTCGCGTGATTGAGTCCTGCTACTTGTTACCCATCCAATTAAGACGGCTTAGCCTCCGAACTTGACAGTAACCTGGACTGTAATATCTTCAGGGATCCAACCAACCATCCTCCATCAAGGAAACGATTTGCTATACTGGTGGATCAGTCATCCATTATGGAAATCGGGGATGTCAACGACCAGAGAGGACACGAGGACGAAGAGAGATAAGCATAGTGGCTGCAGTTCTATTTCTGGCGTTAGTTGACATTAGGTGTATGTTACATACAGCATACCAAGTGCATGCTAATTGCTAAATGAGCAAACCTGCCACTAACAAATTGATATTATTTTGCATTAATGGTAGCTGGGAACTGTGGTTTTTGCAGGACGCAAGGATAACAAAGGGTACACATTTCGTAGAAGTTTTTGGAAATGGCTAAAAATCATTTGTATGCTTATGCTTGTTGCTAAGTTTGTTCGTAATTTTCGCCATTTCAGGACATTGTCTTTGCATTTGTATAGCTTTGTTGTGCCAGCAAAAATAGGATGGATGGGTAGCAAGATTGACAGACGGTAAAACAATAAATCCTTACTGGACAGCCAAAGTCTATCTTGATGGAAGATAGGCCGAGATCTGATCCTACAAGCAATGAAATAAATATCAAAATTTTTCATTTTATTTCTAAAAGTCAAGATTAATTTAATTTTATAATATGATTAATGCATAAAAGATAATAAAGCATAAATCTTAATTCATACTTTATTTTAAAACTTAATCATTTTTTTATTGTTTCCTATAAAGTATTTTTAAAATTGATTCATCTCAACTACTGTAATTGAACAAATATTTGACTTTTAACGGTATCAACAGAATAAGTTGAGAAAATTTTGCAACTATTGCAGAGATAGTTAAGCAAGAAGTGCTAGCTCCTTTAGAATCTAAGTATATATGTAATATGTTATGAATATTATAGTAATTTAATTGAAATAAAATCCTAATTTCAATTTAATGTTAATTACAATTACAATTAATTTTAATTAAATACTACTATGCCTAGATTCAATATCTTATATTGATTTTTATTTATTAAATATTACATACTTAATTATAAAGTTTCTCAAACTTTACGATCAAGTCTAACTTGAATAAAATACCTCTTTTCTCTTCAACATATCCCTTGTATATGACTCATTAGATTTCTAAATATTATATA
>JAOSBL010000006.1:4360709-4389344 GCA_027568915.1 Erythroxylum roraimae | reverse complement strand
CTGAATAACTAAATGAATAACTAAATAAAATAGATAGACCCTTCTCTTCGTCTCAGGTCGATGGGTCTTCTCAATTGAAAGATCCCCTATATGGATAATACACATTCCAGCCAGTGTACGGCGAAACAGAGATTTTTGTCTATGGAGGGTCCCCAACTATTCTCTCGAATCTGATTCATGCCACGTGATGTCGTCACTAGTTGCCTCCAATTCACCTCTTGGCCCACATGATAAGGGAAGCAATCCTAGATAGCGTGTCCCAGGTTTTAACAGCCAAATTGATGGGCGTCAGATCCGACCATTTTGTGTGTACCTATTCTGTGCAATTATATTTGACCCATTTATTTACGTGGGATCTACATAAATAAATGATTTAGATGTAATGGTACAAAATAGGTACACAAAAAAGGGACCAGATAATTGACGCCAGTTCTACTCGTCAGTCAGGTTTAAAATATCCGTCAGGTTAGGTACCCGGCTATACAAGAAACTTTTTATTCTTTCTGTCTTTCGGTTTGTAGTATTTGCAAAAACTAAAAAAAAAAAACAGAAGATCTTCCATTTGCATAATCAAAATGTTAGTTAAAACACCAACACCCTCCCCCCAGAAGAGAATTCAGATTAAGGTGTGTATCTTATTCTGTGAAGTATATACGTCAAAAACTAAATATGCATTTCACTTGCGTCTAAAAGAGATCCTACTCTGGTATCTACTGGGTTGCAAATAAAAAAAGAAATCCCTCTTCTATGAAATTTAAGTTCTCGGGTTTTGTTGGAATGATGTTCAGAATGAAATCGGTTGTTGGGTTTGAAGAGCAGACAGGTTGATTCGACCTAATCATTAAGATCTAGGGACCACAGGGAATTTATGATTAAAGCGCGTCTTGATAGATTGGGTTATTAATTAGGAAAGCTTATGCAGGAAGAAACTCGCAAGGTAAGGGATTGTTATCAGAAAAATAGCATGGCCTCTGCTACCAAACCCTTCTTGTGATGGGGTGACACAAAATCGAAAATAGACATCATCTTTCATGAACAAAAAATGCAATGTCTGCTATAGGAATTCACCCTCATTTTTTGGATCTAAGCTAATGGTAAATGATTTTCAATATCTTGAATTATAAATAAAATATTAAATATATTTACATAAGATAAAAATTCAAAATAATTTAGCCTTTACATAATGGTATAATGGCAAATTTAAGAAAAAAGTTTTTCTTTAATTGTCCCATTTTCGTATTACAACAAAGAGGAAACTTTTATTACCTCGTCGGTTTCCGCTATTTCAATTAATTACAAGTGAAAATATGCACTCAAGAGAACTCGTTTTGGCTTTAGACAACGTACACTAAGGAGAGCACTAAGCTTGTACTGGCTGAAGCTCTTGCTCCGGGAAACTGGCGCCAACTCGCTCGTATGTACCAACAAAGGTTTGTTGTCTACGTCTCCGAACCAACCATATGCCAATACCAAGTAAACTGACAATAAGAGATACCACAATTCCAACCACCACACCCAAAAAGTGTAGCTGCCACCATGTCCTGCCATAGGAACCAACTGTTAATGAACAAAGTTGGAACAATGTCTGGAGAAGAGGTAAGATTCTCCTAGCATTGTAGATAGAAAGCCACACATTAAATATGCTCAAAACCCACACCAAACACAGCTGGAAGACATCTTCTACCACCCCACAACTTTAGTAAGATAAATGTCCTAAGCCAAATATTGCATCTACCAAATCCCAGTCAGACAACCATTTGGATCCTCATCAGATTCGTTTTTCTTGATTCCCTCGTAGAGGAATGCTAAAAATCAGAAGCCATATCGCATATGATATGATTTGTTTATACATGAATGTGAGGACGTATAAACGTGTGGACATATGTACATCTAGTAGGGCAGGTACAAATTGCAAGGAACTCAAAATCCACTACATGCAATGCGCCAGTGGGTCAGAGATGATAAGAAGAGAGCAGCAAATGGAAAATCACTTACTTATTCCTTTGAGGCTCAACATTCCATTCAATCAACTGATAACTCCCAATCCTCTCTGGTAGTTGCACTCGGTGTTCCCTCAACCGTACAATTATGTCCTACAATTAATAATAACAAAAGAGGAGAGAGAATAATTTAACAGATGTGGATAAAATAAATCAAGTTGTATCTATAACAAACTAAAATGCTACTACGATACCATTGCAGTGTTTTTAGAAATGTAATCTCCAGACTCTGCAGGAAAGATGCCCCATCTAACAAGATAATTATCACCATTCAAGGTGAAGTTCAACATATGAACCTGAAAGTAAGGCAAAGACATGAGCATTGGACCAATGTAAGTTCGTCTAAAGTAAGCAAATGCAAAGATGTTCTCCTAAGCTATAAAACTTAATCATACCTGTGAATTATGTACTTCCAACTCGTGGGCAATGAAAGTTGCTACCTCAGTTAAGTCGGGCTTGATGGAAGAGTTATTTACACTAATTAACATGTCAAATGTAATAATTCCAATGTGAAAGTCACCTAAAATCATGATTGAGAAGGAGAGAGTAAGAATTACACTACAACAGAAGCTGCTAAACAAAGGATGCTAATTGTAAAGAAAATTACACTAGAAGTCAATACTGAAGTAAGGACCTCAGTGAGCTAAAGTGAAGATTAGATTCATAAATTACTCAGAATAATTATATAATGCATCAGAAGAGTTGTTGGCACCAGTCTCACACATAACATTGTAGTTAAGTAGTTCAGATAATTAAGGTGCAGTTGGAGCTATAATTATCAAATCCTGTTTTGGAAAATTAAGAGTAAGGGTACTGAAACTCATTTAGAGCTCAAACTATAAAGCTCCAACAAGATTGCACTCAAAACAAACAACCCCTTAAAATCAGATAATCTTGTCAAATTCAGCTCCAGCTGTGAGTTTTTAAACTTCCCTTCTAAGCAGGAAAAATGAAATCTGTTCTTGAAGTAGATTTTTCCATACTGTAATCAAGTATAACTAATTTTAACGGAGAAACATGTAGTTAGGCAAGAGGAGTGCAAATTGCAGTCAACCAGTAGTGGGGCCAGCAATATAGATTATAATTTTATTCAGACTGCCAATACACACTATTGAAGCTCCGCATGAAGGACCTACGATAAATAAAGCTCACTCCACCTGGAAGAAAATCAGGAGGTAATCCAACTGGTGATTGAGTTGGAGGCACTATTCCAGTAGTATTACTACTAGGGAGAACCACAGGTGGAGGAGCAGGCACGCCAGGAATTTGCAGCCTTTTTGAGAGTTCAGAGCAATTAGTTTTCCAGAAGCCAATCTGGTCATTCTCTCTATCATATGTCACGAGCGTATTACGGACAATAATTCCTGCTCAGGTAACAAATATTAAGAAAGACAGTTTTACAATCCATCATTTATTAGGAGAGGAAGGTTGGAGATACAGAGAAAAGGGAATCAGGAATGGGCCCTATCGAAGGGCAGGGATCATAAAAAAGCATGTACCCACTACAAATAGGCATACAAGGACAAGAGAGAGAGAGAGAGAGAGAGATGACAAATGCAGGAACATACCTCCTAAAAGAGTGCTTCCATCGTTTTCATTCTGGAATATTCCCAAGCAATATGCACCACTTACCCTTGTATGCTGTAGTACCCAGAACAAGATGAGATAGGGAGAGAAAGAGCAAGGGATCAGGAAAAGATGGATATTTAAACAGAGAACTACAAGATGAGTAGTCTAATTACCCGAAATAGATAGTTCTCTGGAGATAGGGTCAATTTCTGACCATTGCCAAAAACCATGTCAAACTGAGGGAAAACCTTTGACAGCCCCGAGACTTCCCTATATCAATTTCATGTAGCAAGGGAAAAGGTCCATCAGATTTGAAAAGCCAAAAAAATGAAGTAAAAATTGGCAAAAATAGCTTAGAACAGCGACATATGTATTCTTAGCAAAAGCATCACCTTCCAGCACCGACAAAACACATATCATTGAAACTTGGATCTGGTCCATGGATCCGTTTGAGAGATTTAGTTTCTTTCATAATCTACATTGTCATAGAAAACTAAAGTAAGTTGATGAAGCAGTAAAAGTCTCACCTGCAGCTTGAATGGAGAAAGACTATCAATCTGATAGATTCTCTGGGCAAATATTATCGAGACTTGGTTTTGGGCATAAGCATTAAAAGAGTTGAGCTTAAAAAGAGTATTCACAGTAAGTCATATGAGGCCGAGTTAACGCTAGATCTAGTTACCCTCTATAGGGAAATCTACAACAAGCAACGCAAAATAATGTACCAAATCCAGAAGGTGATCATCTCTTAGGAAGACTGAACATGCTACTGTCTTAGAGAGCCTGGCCAGAAATTAGATAAATAAAATTGAAGGGCACTTTTAAATGCATTAAGATATCAGAAATATGCCTGGTTCACAAACATCTATCGCAAAACTACCGAACATAACGCATGCAGGCTTTTCAAGGAAAATCCACCACATATGGAAAGTCCAAGACTAGAAAATGCAAATTCCCAAATGTTACCAGCTTGAACATGCCATTTTCTTTTCAGAAAGTATAATTAAACTAGAAAATCATTTTATAGTTAACAATGTATGCTGCGTGGTGTTGTTTTCAAAAATGCTTTATTGAAAATTAAGAAGACAAGGAAACAGAAATCTAATAGCAAAATGTACAAACTAAAGCGACTGAAGAGTTTACTTACGGCATCCTTAATGGCATGAAAAGCTTCTTCTGGAAAGTAAGCATAGGTAGTGCCACTATCCATGACCGTTCCATGACTTCCATCAAAGACCTTTGGATTCAACTTCAATGGCTTCCCAGCAATGTGTATTTCCTTCAGGTCGATATTGTAGTAAGGACTGTTGCCATTCAAAAACTAGAACATTTGTGTGAGATGCACTAAAATGGAATACCTAAGAAAAATGGGTTGGTGCCAAATAGAGCATGATTTATACCTGCGGAAAAGATCAGAATGGGTGAAAACCATGTCTTGGGGAGGAGAAATGCTTCCAAGAACCATTGCACCACCGCCCAAACCCATTCCACCGTAGCATAATGAAAATGAGTCACTAATAACATGGTTTTCAACAAGTTGGTCAACAATACTTAGCCGGTCACTGCCCAATCCCATTATACCATCAGCACGTTGACGATAGAGATCACCAGTTTCCAGATTCTCACATCCAAACACGAATCTCTGGGGTGCAAGTTCACTTTCAGTTCCAAAAGAAACTATATCCTCAGCAAGAACACCGCTACTGGTACTCTTTTCAGCATACCGTCTTTCATAAATGCAGAGCTTCCCATCGTCATCACAATTACAACTAGGATTGCAGTTCACAGATTGGTAACTGCTGGACAACTCCGGTTGAAACCTGGGGTCCTAGAACAACACTCAAAATTGCTCTCAGATACCTAGCACATGTTTTCATTGCAAAATAGTACTTAAATCAAGATTTCACACTTCGCCAGAACATCCCCGGTTATATATAATTCTTTGAAATAATTTAAGGAATCCTGCAGGTGCAGGTGGGCTGTTGCGGTAATTGCGGTTGGCGCAGGCACAATTTAAAACCTTTGGATTTAATTGAATCCGGACTACTCTAACTACTGAATCTAAAAGGTTCCAGCAACCAAACAAAGAACAAACCTGATGCTTGCCGCACTGCCGGCAGCCCGAGCACGGAACGTACGTGACCGAACTCCCCGTGTCCACTATAAGAGCGAATTCTTGCGGAGGCGTTCCAATATACAAACGGGTCGTATAATAACTGCAAAAATCAGAATAAGAAAAATCGAAAACAAGAGGAAAAAAGAAAGAAACAAAGCACTCAAGCAATACCCGTGGTAGAGAAGATCGTCGTAGAGGCGCATGTTGGCACTGGGGAGTTTGGAGTTCTGAAGATGCCGGCGGCTGTAACCGTCGTGGAAGCCGGCTCTGAGGAGAAGAGAGTTGTTAGGAGTGGAGAAATGGAGAGGGATTATCATCGAAGACAAAACCAAACCCCAGTGGAGAGTTACAAGAGCTGAGATACAAAGAAACGGGAGCGAGCAACGGCGACCCATCCCGGTGGCTGGTCAACGGAACCAACCAACCAACGAACCAGAAAGGATATATATAAATCTAGGCCGAATGTATAACGCAAAACACCAGCAGATGTTTTATTATTTAACAATAAAAAAAGAAATATTAAAGTTAAAGGTACATGCTCCCCAATCCACATATTACATATCCTTTTCTTAGGAAAATCTCCTGTTTTATTAAAATTCAAATGAAAAAAGTGATGTTTCCAATTGTTTATACATTTCAGATTTTAAAATTCTGACAAGGCAACAACTTAGGCAGTGAATTTTAATAAGGTTTTTTAAAAATTAATTAATTAGTTTAATTAAACCTGAAATGTATAAATATTTAGCGTATATGTCTTATGTGACAAGTCACTTTAGTAACTTTAACGAAGACAATAACATCGAATTATAATTAAAAAAATAGAAGTTAGAGCATTTAATTACTGTTTCTTAAAATTCGGGCTATAAGTAAAGTTCAAGTTTTTTTTTGTAATTAACCCTTGTTTAAATTTAGATAATTACCGATTTTTTCCTAAATTGAATAACCACAAAAGTGAATAATTCCTAAATTTTAATCTTGACCATCTCTTCCCTTTTCATCTATTTAATATTAGAAAATATTTATTAAAAAAACGTAAAAACCAGACTTTGTAACCACTCTAAAAGGAATAGACTGCCTGAAAAAAGAAAAAGGTAGTTGTCTCAAAATTAAGCGTGGTATGGTACACTCGAGCGACAAGGCATATAGAATTTGGAGTATCCTACTTTCATGCAATTCGCATAGTTCATCAAACACATCATCAAAAATAGGAAGATGATGTCATGTACGAGGTAGAGCAACATTGAATTCAATCATCTGACATATCCTGTGGATAGAGCTACCAAGGAATGGAATCGAAAACAATACAACTAGAAAATGGACTAATAATAATCCTCTTTTTGTGTGTATAACGCAATCGGCATGTACAGTTCATAAACAAGAGTTTATCTAATCTTGGCTGTACTCTGCGCTCATCATCTCCACTCCATCCACGCATTAGAATAAATATTGCCATTGACAACTAATCTGGCTACAAGAACTACACATTGGTCAACACGATGAAACATGTACATATCCCAGGGAAATAAGAGGCGAGAGCAAACACACAGTTATGGAAAGACTGATTATGCTTAGGGTCATTTACTTATACAAGTCCATTTGTGTACTTCTCCCCTTGTTCTTGTTGAACCACTCAATCACCTTCTTGCCATACATGTGAGTTCGCAGCAGTGGAGCGTGCAGATGAACCATACGTACTAAAGCTAAATGCACATGTCCCGGCCCTTGCTGCAAGTGGAAAGTTAATTCAAAACTATGGCTATACAATTTCATCACCGTAACAACTCAAAGTCCAGTGATTAGGTAAAATATATGCATCAGCAGGAACATGGAGTAATGGAAGATGTTTCCATCCAACATAAGTTGTTGAGATTAAAATTATGTCAACTAAAATTTAAGCTGCTCTGTTCCTCGTTTCCACAGAATGGGTAGGTGGAACTTCAACTGATGGATAAATCAAGATTTGTTTGCATTTGCAGTATAATTAAGACCAAGAACCTACTGAACCAACCCAAACAAGATCTAGTTTGATGATGTCAAAACAATAATGCAGCTCTAATAAGTAAAAGAGTGATCAGATTGTATATCAAATGATGTTTCAAACCTTGGAATGTGTTAGTGCGGCTTGGATGACATAGTTCCCAAATGCATCCTGAAGAAGTATAGGAGCATTCTGGTTTAGAAGGATCTCCATAATTATTTGCGTCAATTGTTCCTCTTTGGTCTCTGCCAAACACTTCTCCACTACATTACTACCATACTTATTGCAGGACAGGCTTACGAAGTTCCCCTCAAGCTGTGCCAGAAGGCTTGCAGTGATACGTGGCACCTTCAGTGACAGAGTGTGCTGTACCACGTAGTTTCTGGAGCCACGAATTTGAGGAAAATCAACCTCAAATTAGAAATAGAGAAGTAAAGCATAGATCTTGCGTTTACAATAAAACAAACAAACCCGAAAGGGTCTTGTGCCAGTTCTAGTGCATTTGCTATTATTGGGGCCACGAGCCGATCTCTAATTTCTCCTCGGGCATGATCGACGCAGTGTTGTAGAACACAGCATCCACTTTTGTTTGTTGCAATTTCAAAGCAATTTGCTGCTACCATGTTAAGAAAATGCTGCCATAACATATCAAACACGTGTTTCTTTATAGCCAAAATTTGCACGGAGAAAAATCACAAGTCCTAAAGAAATTTCAAACAACGTAGTAAGTTTAATACTTAAGAGTGAAATTGCTGCTTGGTTACAGAAAAGTGAAGCTTCAAGGATCAGTTAATTCACAGGTCTTGATAAAAGCATTAAGTGTGAAAAACCGAGAGGCAATGTAAGTTACTGGAACAGTGGTTATAGTGGGATCTTAGAGAAAGATATAAGACAGAATGTTTTAGACAGTGTAAAGATTAAGAAGAGATTGGAGTAATCTAAACAGTACAAAGTTACATAAACAAATACAGTGAAACAATTACTAGTGGATCAACAGCAATATGAACAGAACAGTCAATGAGCCAAATATAGCAAGGAGAAATAAATTTAAGGAGTCACCTTAATGTCTTCAAGGGAGAAATTCTTCACGCAATAATGTACAACATGTTGGCCATTTGGGTCCTTACACAATAACGCTGCTCCAAGGCTTAGAGCTGTGATGACTATTGAAATTTGCTGTGGTGTGTTAACATAATGTAGCAGTGTCTGTACAGAGCGAGTTCTGATACCAAACCAAGAGAATAAAAACAAAGCACACTCGACCAAAAAAAAAAAAAAGGGGTACTTGATCAACATAGGAATCAAATGCAAACTAATCATAAACATACCCATGAATGTCTAGGCAAATTGTAGTAAGTTGATGTTCATGTCGTGTGACGTTCCGCAGGATCTGAGTCATCTGTTCTTCTTTACACACCTCCACAAGCTTTTGTACAACATAGTTCCCATATTGGTCAATCATTAACTCAGCGATATGGTCTATCACCTCAGAATATACCATGAGTATTTCCTCCTCGGTAATACCCGTCATCTTCTTTTGCAAGAATCGACACCCATGTTGATCCTTGGCCAGTGTAACAATCTTACCTTTCAAATCCTTCACAGACAAGTAATTCGAAGGCTCTTGTAACCAATGAGACGTCTTAGTCCTGTTAGGATTTGCGAATTTATTGTTTTTAGACAACAACCTGTTCGGCAACCCTTGAAAAGATTCTCGACGTGGCGTTCCTCTTGAACGAGGTGGCAACGCATTGCCGTTGTTAAAGGGTCCGCCGATATGATGAGATGGATACGAAAAAACATCAGAGCTAGGCAACATATGCCCATAATCCTCACTACCCACTGGCGCATGACCTCTGATGCCATCGAAAGCCATACGGTGTCCGAAATCTGCCACGTCAATGGGCCAACAACCCCGAGGTAAATGTTGTTGGGAGCGAGGAACTGACCTGAACAAGGCATCACCATTGCTATCAGAATATGGATAAGAGGTTTGGGTGTTGGAGGACATACGAAGGCGAGAAATGGTAGCTATCAGGTCCTCGTACGGAGTGGAAGTTTGCATTGACGATGTGAAATGGTTAAACTGGAAGTGAGGAGCTTCTTGTTTTTGATCACCGAATTGATCCATCTGGAAAGAAAACAAACAAAAGCAGAAGAAATTAGGGGCTTGGAAGAGGCTGCGAAAGTGGCGATGTGAGGATTTTGGGGAAGTTGAATTCTTTAAGGAAAGAAAGAAGGGGTTATGAGAGACAAAATCGGAGATTTAAATGGGAGATAAGAGTCTTGAATGAGAAGGGAAAAGATTTGACTGAAGAAGAGAGAGATTTTGAAGCCGAGTGAGATAAGGAAGATAGAGCGGTAGCATAATTATTTTGCATGGCATTTTTGGTAAGATTTGGTGGGCGATGAGAGAGAAAGGCTAGAGACTGAGTGAAAGCAAGAGTACTTTTGTGAAGTGCTTTTACCTACGACTAGGAAACTAACTACTCTTAGTCAGTCTTAATTTGAGACGTTGACCAATTCGGGCAACTTCGCGTTTTGTCCCTGTCACCAGCACATTTGTTCATTCTATCACTAACGGGAATAATCTCGATCGGTAACTAACAATACAACTCTTTAAAAAACATATTTGTATTTAGTTATATAAAGATATGCATGGCAATATCCTGACATGATGAGCATGAGAAATTCTCGAGAGTTATCTATTACCAATAGGGATTAATTTTAGAAGGACTCTAGATTAAGTGGAGAATTGTTATTATATTATCATTATTATTTTGTTATATTGCAAATTCAAAATTTGAAAACAAGATTATATTCAAGTATTTATGCCAATTGACCTTTTGTCTTGATTAGAGAGTTACAGGAAGGAATGGCATTTACTTAATGGACACAGCCATTACTCCCTTTCACCGACGGGTCTCTCATTTAATGAGAAATTTGATTAATTTTCTGGCTCCCCAATCACTTAATTCTGGGTCGATTTATAATTATGAGATGGGACCATACTTTTCATTCTAGTACGAGGATAGGAGTTCCGGACTTTCATCTGAAATAGCGAATGTTCCTCTAAACAGTAAACACGCCGGCATTGACGGCCAGCCAGATACATGTGACACAAGTCAAACAACTAATTAACCGCCTTTGACCCCGTTTTGGCCCCTTTTTTTTCTAGTGGAATCAGTTCACCTGTCGTGTCCTTTGGAATTAGACTACAAGTCGGTGAGGAGTTTTGTTGATGCCAGACAAAGGTCGAGAAGGACATGGCCACACCGTAAAGATCAATATCTCATGGCAAGAAGCCAAACATGGCGTAACAAGAAAGCCCATAAACAAATGAAATCAAGCTTCCAGAGAGAGAGCAAGGCATCGTAAAGATACAAAAGATGGTTTGTCGGACTAACTTGGGTCACGTCTGTACATTTTCCATTTGAATATCGTACAAAATCTGTTACATCAAAGAATAACTAATCAACTCGTAACATATGATATGAGTGAAGAGAGTACATCAAAGCCATTGCAGAGAGGGTGACTGGTCATCCTGTTGCCAAAAATGGTCTGAAGCAGGGGTAGCAAAGGAATTCCCCGTTGATTGCTAAATAAAACCTCACCGTATAGAGTTGACACTGCAACTAAGTACTTCGACAGCAACCTGCAACATGTCTGAAACTGTAAACCACTGTTTTATGTTGGGTATTATTCATGACAAAGAACTTGACTTTTGATAAGAGTCTCATTAACTGTCATTTTACGCAGCTGGCTTTTAAGGGCAGCACCAACATTCTGATTGTTCAATACTTCTTGGAATTCAACCTAACTCAATTTCCAGTATTAGCAACCCTCTTGGATAGCTCCAATCCGAGCCATGTAGAAGTGAGAGTACCGCCATGTGAAACAAGATAAATAATGAATGCTATGTATGCAACTATGCCAGCACAGACCAGAAAACCGAACAGCCATCCATTAACCTCAGATGCGAAGAAATCAATCATGAGATATCCATTGATAACTATGACGAGAAAAGCCACAGTCCACGCCATTCTCTACAGATGAAATGGACAGAACTTAGACGGACCAAGTGAAACTAAATTTGACTTCAAGCCTTTCAATAAGTAGAACATTAATGATCTCCACTATCAAATGACTAAAACCAACTGAAGATAATCTATGAATTGATTAGGAGAAGGGTGAGTTCAGATTTCAACTCGTTTCAAGTTTTGTAAGCAAATATAACAAGGTAACTATATGCATAATAGTCTAGTGGCAGCACTACCACCAAAATTTTAGTGTATCAAAGAGTAAACAGCAGAGTAGTAGCGTCAGTGCATTTAAGTATAAGATAGTCCCCTTTTTTTTAATTTTCTTGCCAATGTTATTGTTGAATTCTATTTTCCCCCAATTAACCGTTTTTAAGTGATAATTATTTAGCAAGAAAGAAACTTACTCTTATATTAACCAATCAGCAACCAATAACTGCACATGCCTGCTTAAACAAAGTAAAAACATAAGTTAATGGCTTACCTCAAGAAGAGGTCCAATTCTAAAGACGCCCATTATATGCTCCTTGGACACCAAGGTAAGAAGAGGGATAAGTGCAAAAGGAATTTGCATCGACTGAAGCACATTAAGCCATTCATTTAAAACATCCAAAGATGATTCAGATCTGTTGAATACAAGAGCTACAACCATAGTGGGTAGAATAGCAAAACTCCTTGTCACCAATGCCCTCAGCCATTTCTTCAAGCGAAGGTTAAGAAAACCTCCCATGATAAATTGACCAGCATATGTGCCAGTTATGGTACTACTTTGTCCAGCTGCCAACAATCCAATACCCCATATATAAAGAATTGGAAAGACTCCCCCTCCATATTTCTCTTCAAGATACTGCCCCGCATTCACTAGTCCTATGTTATTGGCTTGTTTAGTACCATGGAATCCCTTCGCAAATACGGTTGTTAAAAACAAGTTAATCATGAAGGAGACAAAAAGGGCTAATGCCGACTCAATAGAGTAGTAATTCAGTGCCTCTTGAACACGCCCTTTCTTCTGTGGATCAATCTTCCTTGACTGCACCAAAGCTGAATGTAAGAACACATTGTGAGGCATTATGACACAACCCACAACACCCACAGCTTGTCGAATCGTTTTAGAACTTAATCTTGGGATTAAAAGACCTAGAAGAACAAACAGAATTAATTTCATCTACCAGGGAAGCCAAGAATGATCCAGTAAAAACTGTTATCAAGCATTCATATGTAACAAATCAAAATCTTACCCAATAGAAGTTCTTTTCCACTTGGTTTAGTATCACCAAACATCCAGGCAAATGATAAAGCCATAGTTGCTATTAGAAATGCAAAAACTGCTTCTAGCCTTCTCACTCCATAGTTTTCTAATAGTAAAAACACGAAACTGTCCATGGAAAAGTTAATAACAGTCAATACAAGAGTAATTTCACTGCACCCCTGAATAATGCGATAACCAACTGAATAATCAAATTCCAGAAAATAATGAACGCTCTTTAAGAACAAGACAACAGGAATACAGAGGTAGGAAAAAAAGGGAAAAGAAAGGAATAGGCTTAAACCAAGTAGACCATTCTCCAATAAGAGCCTTGCCAGCTAGAATGATAAAGCTCTAAAGCCTGAGAATGAACAATAATTTGGTGACTTCAATGTCTAAGCTATCAAATTTATATCAAATTACAGTAAAATTGGGACTTCGACAGTACTAATTCAACATCAACCATAAGTTACGGTTATACAAAAAGCACAAAGTATGTTGTAAAATTTGGAATGAGAAGAAAAACTGCTTCTAATTTTCACTCCATAGTTCTCGAAAAGTAAAATCATGAAACTGTCCATGTAAAAGTGACACCATCGATATGTGGACAGTTTCATTCCCACAAAACTCATTAGCACAGTAAACTAATGCGTGGTGAAAAGACAAATTCTACTTTCATTCCAGAAAAATATTAAAAGCTCTTCAATAGCAGTCATACAGAAGTAGGAGGAGGGGAAGGAGAAAAGGCTTTAATCAAGAGGTCCATTCTCCAATGCACATAAGCATCAGAACGCATAATAATTCATTAACTTCAATATCGAAGCTGTAAAATTTATATCAACAAAGTAATCTCCATAGACTAATACTTCGACTTCGACAAGACTAATTCAGCATCCAACATAAGTTTATCAATTGCGAATTATAGAATTTGGCAACGTGAAAGAAAATATGTCACACGACAAACAACCACATTAATACATACCAATCTGACGCCGTAATCACCACACCAGCCCAAAGTGGCAAAACCCCATTACTCAAAATCTGAATAGCAATGGCACTCCCTATAACCTCCTGAATATCAGCCCCAATCAACGCTACCTCAGCCATTAACCATAAACTAAATCTAGCCCAATTCGGATACTCGTCTCTACACAATTCCGCCAAGTGCCTGCCGGTGGCAACTCCCACACGCGCCGACAACATCTGGATCAAGAACCCCATGATTGTAGCCCACATCAAAAGCCAAAGCAAAGAGTACCCAGCAATCGCACCCGCTTGAAGATCACCCTCCAAATTTCCGGGATCTAAAAACGCTATGCTCATCAAGAACCCTGGCCCCATAAACAACCACAGTTTCTTCCACGAGAATGGCGGCACGAGATCGACGTCTTCCATATCAAGCCCGCTTTCCTCGTCGGTAATTACGATCTTTTCCCGCGCCTCGAATGCCACTTCATCGGAAAGCTGACAATCGGGAGACGGTGATGTCAGAGAGTGGGGTGGCGGTGACGGCAACAGCCGATTGGATTCGTCGTTCTTATCGTCGTCCTTGGAATCTTGGTCTTCTCGTGACTGGGAGTCCATGTTTCTATAGCCCACCGTGATATTCTGCGTCCAGGAGAGGCAATTTCTCTCGGTAGCTGTGGCTAAGGCCAAGGCTAACGTAAGAGAAGAGAAGTAAGATGCAGGCAGCTAGTGGCTCCTTCGCCCACGAAACATAATGTAACGTAATATAATGGGATGCAAAAGTTTTCTTCTTTTACATCTATACGGCGTCGGTCAATAGTCTTGTTTCGTCGTAACAAGGCTGCGGCTGCGTGTGTGTTGAAACTATTTCTTCTAGATAACAAAAACAAAAACATCGAATTAATTTGGCAAATTAATAGTCAGATTGTGTAGTTTATGTTGAATCGCCGACGTCGGATTTGTCTTTTCCTCACTCACACGGTTTTTGGCTATTGCCTATTTGCATCCTCACTTTTTCTTATTTTCTTGAATAAAAAATATTTCCTTTTATATACTTGTCAAACCACCACCGGGCCTTTCGCTTTCCGGAGTGCGAATGAAACCAACGTCAGCTCACCTTGTACGAGGAAAAATAGAAGACTTAGGCTTTAGTTCAACTTGGATTACTCATTCTAGTGGTATGGAATGATTCAATCAATCAATTTAAGCTTAATATCATATTAATATATGTAAAATCTGAAAGCTAATTATGTATATCATGTTTAACTTTCAGGATGTAGCATGAGGTTGGTAAAATTTCAACTAACAAAAATGGAAGAGCTCCAACTTTTCATATATACAAAACAATTTTTGATTTCACCACTTATCTGAATCAACATGCATATTGCATATTGCATATTGCATATTAAAATTTTTAAAATTATTTATCGTAAATAAAAAATTTGAACATTTAATTAATATTTTTAATTATTTTTTTACTAATATTACAAAGTTAGGTAAAGTTCTTGATTTTATGCATCAGGAGTTGGTAATTACCTAAGTTGCATATACATATATGCCTCAAGAGAGGGCATAGATACATTAGGTTAATTTTTATTTCAATCTTCATAATCAATCTGCATGATAATGAAATTCAACATAAGTGAACTATGAAAACTTATCATTTGTCTTATAGATTTTTTTTCATTTAATGATCTTGTTTTTATTAGTTTAGATGATAGTTACTTTTTGCGAGATTTTGTTTACTTTAGATTTGTTATTTGAATATGATTAAAAAGTATGGTAATATAATCCTCGTAGTATCGACACTTTAGAATAATACATAATTTATAACTTGTTACGAACAATTCTGTACAGCTTGTACATGGATTTTATCACGTATGAATATTATATTTCTTGGAATAAATAAGTTAGTATTAATATTTTTGGCAAAGCTTTAGCAATAATACTATAGTACGAAGGTAGTCCATAAATCTATTAGTAATTATTTGAGGTTTCTTTTTTAGAACAGACAATTATTACTTATCACCTATTTTCTAAAAAGATGCAAGCACATCAAAATAATTAAAATTAAATGTATAAAATTAAAATTGAAGTTAATGAAATTTATAATATATAAGCTTTGCAAATTCAAGGCTCTCAAATATGTAGTTAGGATTTTTCTTAATATGAATAAGAAAGCTTCTAACTTTGTTAAACTAAGTCTTCAAGCTTCATTATATCCATCAACTTTAAGAACATAACTATCTTCAGAGGTTTGGTCAAAATGTCCATAACTCAAATCTTCAAAAGAGTGAAAGTATCAGCAATTTCTTGATCTTTCACCAAACCTTGTATTTTGTGAAACTTGATCTCAATTTGCTTAATACGTCCATGGTACACAAGATTTGTACACATTGCAATCGCTAACTAGCTACTACAGTAAATCTCTGTAGGCTTCATTTATTAATGTTGAAACTCTTCAAGCATTCTTTTAAGCCAAAATGATAAAATAATAGTAGCTCTAACCGCAGTATACTCTATTTTGACAATAAACATACCCAATACAGGTTTAGGGATGGCAGGAGACCTAAAGCCTAACCTGAACTAGTCGAACCTATCTCGAAGTCACATATTAGGCCCGATCAACCCAGGTTTCAAGTTAGGTTTAAACCTAAGGGGTCAGCTTTGAGACCCTGCCTGAACCACCTGTGCTCTTTGTTGCAAAACAATGTTAGTTTGGTATTAAGCTTAAGAAATGAGGTTTACCCAAACAGACATTATTTTGGGAAGCTTCCTTGAAAAATAATGTCATTTTGGACAGTTTGAGCAAGCTTAGGTCATGCCCTTATAGGGTTAGGCTAATCACAGGTTAGTGATGGACACTATTCGACCTAACTCATTGCCGTCTCTTTACATATTTCTTCTTAAAGTACGTTTCATACTGTTAATAGATTATACGCATCAATTAAGATTTCTAGAATGTGTAATATATTGCAATGGTGTTATTAAATGTTTTTCCATGTAATTTATATCTTATTACATGCTCCAATTCCTTGATTTAGGAAATAATCACAAGCATCCTACATAAAGGTTACGGTCAATTGATGGTTTCGGCTAATTTGATAGAATTGTGTATTTGTTCATAATTAATGTACGAATTACATTTTTGGCAAAATGTAGTTGTAAGTTGTTTTGTGATTTGTGGCTAAGGTATCGTGGAGATACTTGTGGTACATGAAGGATTAGGTATGGTTATATCTCATGGAATTGGTTCCTTGTGTGTGATTGGTTTATGTTGTTTTCATTGTATGCATATTTTGAATGATGTAAAACACTTGAAAGGATGGGTTATGAATTATGTGATACATGTGGTGATCAGGAGTGGATGGCCAGGTAAGGACTGATATTTTGTACTAGCTAGTTGGAGCTTTTGTTTGACTCCAAATTGGGGTAGAAAAATACCAATCCTTATCCGAAGTTAATATCTAGAGTCAGATTGGAGAAGGAACTTTCAAAGTTGAAATCAATATCCAATGCCTACCTAAGCAGGCGCAAGGAATTATGTGATTATTGTCAACACTAATAATTGTTGCATAAGACTTATGTGTTATGATTTTAATTCTAGCTTGTGCATGTCACATGATTGTAAATTCATGTGAGGATCTTAAATAATAGTACGGGGACCTAGCCGGTCATAAGTGCAATTTCAAAGAGTTAGATCTAGTGGAGTTACTAGATACAGCGTAGACCATATTCTACTTGACTATTTTTAAGACGTGAAAGTGTAGTTGCTTTTAAAATTATATTAATTAAGATAATATGTAATAAAGTAAGAATCAGGTCACCATTACTTGTATCCATACGTTCTAGACTTAAGACAATTAGATTTTCAAGCTTCCAATGTTGAAAGTATTTTCCTACTCTTGTCAACTCCTTGGGTAGTTTATTCCCTTTAGGTAAGTTGATAAGATAATAAAATAAGTAGAGATGACAATATGCAGCCCATGGGTCTAGATTTAAGTATTTTCAATAGGTAGACTTATGGGTCAAGCTTAGGCTCAGGCCGGCTCGAAGTCTAACTATTCTATGTAAAATCACATTATTTTACTTAGAAGATTTAAGTCTCAGGTAAATTTGGGCTGTTGCAACCCTAACCCAAATCTAATTAAAAAAAGTTGTTGCTTTATATTTTTAATTTTAAAAAAATTGACGTGGTTAACCACGAGTCGGCCATTACCATCCCTAAAAATATGGGAGTCTCAAAAAGAAGAAAACTAGTTTCTCTTAGGGTAAAAAACACGAAAATATAATTTGCAAGAGATTTCTTTTAGCTTGTAAAAAAAACATTGATTCATAAGTCATTTGTGTTAATAATCAGTAATGTAAATATTTAATCTTATTTCTTTATCTTTATAAAAAATTTCTAATATTGATATAAGAGATTTTAGCTTGTATTCTGATTATTGTGATAATTATAAGCAATATAGATTGTTAATGTGTTTATCAACAACTTTAAACTTATAATTTTGTTTTACATGATATGATCACACGGTTGACATAAATCACGAAATTTCAATTAGAAAAATATTATTATTTATTATCTTTAGATGCTATAGCTAAATTTTCAAGTTTTATAGTAAAATAAGGAAATATAAATGAAAAATAAGTCGATCCGATTATTTTGAATATGTGTATCTTATAAGAAAATGTTCTGAGAAAAGAAGAAACAGTTTTTTTTATTAAGGAAATGGTATTAAAGTTTCCGCCATCGATCAATAATCCACAGAACATCACTACTGCTGTTGATCATTTACTTTTGTATGCCAGCGGTTTAGTGTTGAATGATGAGAAAGATGTTTTCCCACCTATAGACATTCTTTAACTGGGTAATTTGTTATGTTGGGTCGCTTTCCTGTCTCATTTGTAACACCAGGGGATGGGGTCTGTTGATGTCACGGTGTTCCATACGTAGCCTTCCAATCGTGTTGAAGGTTGTTTTACTTTGTTCCCTCTACCAAGAAGTTCCCCTTACCCTTGTACGTGCGTTATATCTCAGCACTCACCATCTCCGCTAGTATCACCCTTGTCATCCTTACGACTATTGTTGGATATTTTTGACTTTTTTTTTTCCTGTAAAGTCGGACAATATTTAACTGCATTTTTTATTTTTTAATAACTTATTAATTAAGTTACGTAAATTAATCTATATAAATATAATAAAGTGATCCGATAAATAATCTAAGTTAATGGGTCGAAGTTCAAGAGGAAAATAAATTTCGATCAATATGAATCGTACCTATATCAGGCTTGTAATGGAAAAACCCAATATGAATGCTATATATAAAAGTTAAGGTCTCTTGTAGTTGCTCGTGTTATTCGTAAGGATATGGATTCTCTGACCCGTTAAGAGAGCTTACGTTTTGAGAAAACTATAGAAAGACGTTGACCGCGTTCCGGTGAGCAATTCTCGTGAAGGTAGCGATGGATTCGGCTCGTTTCTGCTTCGGAAAGCTCATTTGAATTTATGGAACTAAAATCAGATATTTTTAGCATTTTTTCATTTATTGCCCTTTCACGTTCGATCCGATATGTGTAACTAAGGTCTCGTTACGTGTTACACATGCTATTAGAGTGGTAACGTGATCAGATGGTTAAAAATGAAGATTTTTCAGTTTTTCTCCATAAGATTCTCGGAGAGTTAACTTCCGTTTTTCACTTTTTTCTTACTTATTATTGCATGAAATTAGTATAAAAGTGTTTAGCCTTGAGAAACGAGATGAGAATGAGCCAAGAGCACAAAAATCGGCCCGAATCTCCCCGAAAATCACCCGGACTGTCGCTAAGCGACGGAGATCGTCAAGTACATGTGCTCGACACCTGCACAATGTAGGTAATGCGCCGACTCGATGTAGGACGCATGACGACACAAGATGGCGAATGCGTGTGACACATGCCACACATGCACCATCCCGCCTACAGTGACAGGGTAGAGACGGTGTGGCGGGCACATGCAATGCTCAACATGTGACTTGACAAGGTAAGGACATGTGTTGCGTGTGTGATGCACTTGTCAATGTCGATGGGCGGGTCTGCGGGGCGCATGCGCAACACGGGCCAGACACGTCCCCCAGTGTCTATTGCGGGCGTTATAGTGATGTCAGCAGCCGACGCTATATTATCTTAAACCTTAAATGTATATTGTACCTGGTATTTGATCTGATTTTTTTATATCATTGCTAAAAACCCAACATGTTTATTTAAATATATACATGCTAGACAGACATAAAGATAAATACGGAGTCTAGATAAGTACATCCAAAATTTAATTGGGGCTACCTGGAACAACTATCCATGGCACGATACGATGCTGTACTTTAACAATTAAGGCTATTGAACAACTATTTAATTTCCGTCACATGAACGCTGCAGGGAAACCACAAAGAAACCTGCAACGTACGTATTGAGAACAATGTTAGTCGACCCAAAAATGCTTGCTTTCATTATGTGTTTGTTGCATCTGTATATCGTGTTAAATAGTGAGTTGATCATGATTTGAATAAAGAAGAAAGGGTTCTAACCGTGGGAACGTGAATGCATTAGAAACCCTTTCAATTAGAGAAAAGATTTACTGCCGCATCAGATTTAATTTCTCCAAGTTTTTATCTATTTTAGGGAGCGCTTGGTTCACACGAGACAATGGTAATATGAATAAAAATGAATATAGTGAAGAATGATAACGGAAATAATCATTATAATTATGATAGTTTGTTAAGACAAATAAATGATTACCGTTATCATTGATAGTGGTTGGTTTGTCAAAAATTTTGAAAAATAAAAATTATTAATTTTTTGTTTTATATCAAATTTTAATATATGCTAATTAATTATATTTAATTTCAATATATTCAAATTAATTATATTATTTTGCTAAAAAAGGAAAAAAAGAAAAAACAAAGAAAAATAATTGTCATGAGCGTGTCTGTGAAACTCCTCTCACAAGCGTGACAACGATCTCTCACGCCTATGATACTTGCGCGTTACCCAAGAATGACTTTCATTCTTCTCATATTCTTGAGTATGGAGTAATCTCAAAACTCCGATATAAAAAATACTGTTCTTGTAATGATAATATATAACCAACCGATTGTTTTTCATTCCTTATCTATTGGTATCTTTCTGAACTTATTGACTAAGCACCCCCTTAATCTCACACACAGGATTAGTAAGGTAATGAATTCTTATGAATTGAGGCAGGTGTGAGTCTACACAAATTTAATTTGTGCTAGAGCGACGGTATCATCGTCAGCGTGCATGTGTCTAGTGTAAGAGAGAAATAGAATGAAGATGTAAAGAGTCACTTTAACGGGGGTTACTCGCAAATTGCCGATGAAGACATACATATAAAAACATTTGCTTTGGTAAACAGGAAAATTGTCGGGTTCTTATTCCTTTGACATACATTATATATATATGCTTGAATTAAGCTTGACTATTAACGAAAGCTTCAGCTACAGAGGGAGGAGGTTTAGTATAACAATGGCACCATGGCCTCTGGTAACGGCAAACCACACAAGGTTTGAGAACTCTAATGTGACAAACTAGATTTTCCTTGCAATCATCATACGTTTTGCAGTAAACACTTACTATTGGACCTCTTGCTTTTGTAATACATAACAGTACCTTAGTTACATATTTCGGATCTAACGTGAAAAGGTACAAATAAAGAAATGCGAAAAATACCTGATTTCGGTCTCTGTAACTTTAAACGAGCTTTCCGAAGCCGAAATGAGCGCAAATCCACTATTGTCTTCACAGTAACTACCCTCCGAGATACGGGTAAGGTCTTTCTATAGTTTTTCCAAAAAGTAACTTCTCTTAACGGGTCAGAGAATTCTTATGCTTATGATTGATATATATAAGCAACTGCATGAGACCTGAACTTTTATATATAGCATCCATATCGGGCTTCCCCATTACAAGACTAATATGAGTCTAGTCCATACTGATTGAGATTCATTTTCTACACAGACTTTGACCCATTAATTTTGATCATTTATTGGGCCACTTTATTATCTTTATAGGGATCAAATTAAGTAACTTAACCTATAAGTTATTAAAAAATTGAAAAATGCAATTAAATGTTGTCCAATTTTATGGGAAATGACAAAATTGTCCAACATTCTCTCCATTGGACAAGTATTAATTGCAATTTTGACTCTAGTTTAAAAATAGTTTAAAAACTCGGTTATGCCATGCTACTGAATTAGTCGACTAGGTTTAAAAACAAAACATTTGATCTAAAGATAACGAAAGTCGATCATTCTGTCCTATAAGGCTTTCGATACCGAAAAGTATCAAATGCATGTGTCATGTGCGACATATATCCAATATAATCACGTATACCTAATGCCTCAGTAGCATGAATGGAATGGAGTATGACAAACTAGGATGATACCTTTATGACCTAAATTATATCATCTTCGTTTGTAGGTCTCAATTTCTCCAACTTTATGCTAAATTACATTAGAGAAATCTTGTTTTCTCTCACCAAATGCTAAACAACATTAGAGAAAACTTGTTTCCTCTCTCCAAATGCTAAACTGCATTAGAGAAAAACTTTATGTTCTTCAATTTTATGTTAAACTGCATTAGAGAACTTTTATGGGATTGAAAACCTATCTCCCCCTATGTTATGTAAAATTTCATAGATATCCATTTAAAACTGTATGCGTCTAAATGACATAAGCACAAGGTCAATCTATATATATAGCCAATGACCTTTAAATGCTTAAAATCGAGACAAATCTTAACAATTTTATACATATTATGACAATGTAAATTTTATACGTATTATGATAATGTATTATAACACGTATTATTGAGGATAAACAATGATCATCTTTATTGATGAACCATCATACCGTCATCATATATCAAATGTATAAATGTACATGAAGCAAACATAATGATCCCCTAACTAACAGTGTCTAAAGATGTCAAAACACCTTTACTGTATACATGTATTTCAAGCACAAGTGGTTGAAGTCCTTTAGTTAAAGGATTGACTATCATTTCCTCAGTTCTTAAATGCTCCAAACTTTAATGTCACCTTTTCGTATCAACACCTTTATGACCAAATAATTGACCTTTAAATGCTAAAACCCTGTGATATTCTTTGTTGTTATTAAACAACATAGCAACAAGATTATCACAGTACAACCGAATGGGTCTAGCCACTGAATCAACAACAGATAACTCATAAATCAAGTTTTTGAGCTAAATTGTCTATGAAGCAGCCCCATAGCATGCATAGTCGAGGAAGTTAACTGTGTCTACTTGACATACTCCCATATCATTGTACCATCTGCAAAATTAAAACTGTAACCTTAAGTGGACTTTCGATCATCCGGACACATGGCTAAAATTTGAATCTGAATTCCCTACGAGGTTTAGTTTATTGACTTTTCTATATGTCAACATATAATCCTTAATTCATTTTAGTATCTCAACACTCGCTAGACTATATTCCAATGGTCTACACCTGAATTAACCAGATATTGACCAAACAGTCAAACAGTAAATTCAATGTCCTACGTAGTGCATAGCCGCGCATACATCAGGCTATCAACCGTACTAGAATACGGAACATTCTTTATAACCTCTCTCTTTACTTTATTCTTTGGATACTGTACCAAAGATTATCTCTCACTATGAGAGATAGATGCTACAATGGGTTTATAGTTAATCGTATTAAACCTTTGTAACATATACTCAATGTATGCATTCTGTGAGAGGTCTGATGAGTGTTGAGATCTGTCCTGGTGAATTTGAATACCTAGTACAGAAGATGCTACATCAAGGTCCTTCATGTTAAAGTTTTTGACCAAAAGTTGCTTAACCTTATACAACATGGTCAAATAATTTGACGTGAGCAATATATCATCCACATGCAATAATAGGAAGGTAACTTTGCTCCCCATGACCTCAAAATACAAGCATCTTTTTAACTTTATTTTTCATGAAGTTGAAAGAGGCCAAACCTTATCAAATGTAAGGTATCACTTTTGAAAGGTTTGATGTAAACCATATGTTGATCTGCATAATGCGCAAACCATGTTAGTTCTATTTGGACCTTGAAATCCTTCAGGTTGTACCATATAAATCACTTCATAAGGTTTTCTATTGAGGAAAGTGCTTTTGACAACCATTTGATATAACTCTATATCATCAGAGCTATAATTGCCTTAATCACTCAAAATTTATTCTACGAGGATACGAGAGAAAAGGTAACATAAAGTCAACCTTTAGGTCTTAAAACTTCATTTACAATTGACGGGTTTGAAATTTTGATGCAAATCAACTAGCTCCCAGACCTTACTATGCTTCATGGCTTGCATCTCATTAGTCATTGCATCCCACTACAAATCTGCATTGGGTCCATAAACAACTTCTGTAAAAGTAAATGGATCTGTAACATATCTAATAGCATAGTCATGTTCACCTTATAGACTATGAAATCAGATGGGGATAACAGGTCGTCTCACTCTGGTGGATTTACCTAACTGCATTAGATCTTGAACCCCCAGGAACCTCTGTATGTATAGGTATGAGTTCCTGTTCCTGTACAGTCATAGTACAAAGACCTAGATCCACCGGATCTAACTGCATGAGTAGTTGGTACATGATAACTGTAGTATCTTCCTTGCTATCATCCGAAGGGTCAAAGAGCCCACCATCATCATAGACATTGTATTCCAGAAACTTAGTTGTTTGTGATTCTATTATTCTGGTCCTACATTCTATATAGTAAAAGTTGTAGCCTTAAAATGGTCGAGATATCTTACTAAATAGCAATGAGCGCAACAAGCATGAAATCTTTCTTTATAAGGATTATACTGGGCAGCCCCATACACGAATGTATGAAAGGCTGAGTTTCCCTATTCTGCATCGACTTCTTCAAGTCCTTTAGGATGCAGTTATGCCTTTCGACAACACACTATTTTGCTCAAAACTACTCGACATAGTGAATTAAGTCACTATTCCAACTGATTCCAAATATCTGGCAAGCGGACCTTTTAAAGTCCTTAAACATCATGTTTGCCATGATATTCTCCTCCATGGTCAAATCTGACTAGCTTGATGAATTTTCCAGATTGGTTCTTAACCTTCAGTTTTTTAAGCAAGAACACATAACTGTAACGAGAATAATCATCAACAAATGTCATAATATATTTAGAATTACACAATGCAACTGTATAAGGTCTACTGATATCTTTATGCATCGGACTCAACAAGTCAAATACATGAGTTAACCTTAATATCCTTATTAGTCAACTTACCCCTGCAACAGTCAACACATGTTCCCAGATCATCATATTTTTTTATTGATAAATGCTTTCCTTCATCAATCTCTCAACCTTAGCTCTGGAAATGTGGCTTAAAATTTTATGCCACACTATGTATGACTTCTTATTCATCAAGGTTCTTCATTTCATAACTTGTTTGGCAAGATACGAAGAAGCACGTATCTAATTCGGGGTAAGATACATTCTATACAAACCATATGACAAGAAAATGTACCATTATGTTAACAACAATTGTATAATAGAAGCATTAAATACAAAACGTTAACCCTCTTTATCCAAAATTGATCAAAAGATTACATATAAAATGTGTTGTGTAAAAACTAAATGAACCTTACTACAAGGTTTAGTACATACATTCCCTATAGATATTACTTCTACTTCTTCATTGCTGTGAACCATCAGTTTCTCCTTCCCTTTATTTAGCTTTATCCTAGATATGAACCCCTGCATCGTGGAAGTACCTTGATCAGATGCTCCACTATATAGCCACCAAATACTTAATACGACTATCACAAATTAGATTCATAAATTGATAAGCCAAGGAGTTACCTGATGTCACTGTCTTTCTTTCTAGGCCTTATACTGCTAGCTTCTTTATGTCCCTAGGACCTTTATCAGCACTAGATTGACCAACGTCAGCATGTGGAGAAGATTAAGTCTTTCTACCTTTGATCTTAGCGGGCTTCATCTTTGCCTTCCCTTTAGTTGCTTCGAAGGTTGTAGGAGTAGCAAACTTGAGATTCTTCTCCTCAGTAACGCAATGGGCTATCAAAATATTGAAGTCCCATTCCTCATCCATCGAGTAATATGTCATCACCAGATTACTAAACCCTGGAAGGAGTGTGTTCAGAGTCTGGTGAATAATGAAGACATCAGGAATAGGAATGTTTAGCATCTTCAATCTACTGTGAAGATGAATCATTCTTGATATGCACTCTATTACTCCCCCTTCTCCTGTATATCTCATGAAGAATAATTCTTTGATCAAGGCATTTGTCTCAACATTAGGTAAGACTGTGTACCTCTGGGAGACATTTCCAAGAAACTCTTTCGTTATGTCTGTATACGGAAGTCCACTAAGCAGATGGTCAGTTATGGATCTCTTAATAGTCATGCGATATAATCTGTTCGACTGATCCCAGGCTTCATAGGTTGCTTTACGAGCTCTCGATCTCATGGATATAGGTGGAGATGGCCTATCCGTCTACATGGTCAATACATCCTCTGTCCACTTCTTCATATTGAAATCGAATAGGGTTTCAACGGTGACACTGATTTTATTGACCGAAAATGTGACTGTAAAATGATAATGTTTAAATTAGCATAAATGTAGGACAACAGCGATACTCAAAGCCATTAAATAGTTTTTTTTTCCCTAAAAATCTGGCCACACATATTATGAAACACCTATGGGCTGAATACATAATATATGCAACTAGACCTTCACATAAAAGCGATCAGAGTACAAACTATCAACTCCTATGACACTGCCACCTGTGGGCGAATAGATCATTCAACCAACGACTTTTCTCTATCCAATACCTTTATGCACATCTCAAAATCTCTTGTAAGGTCAAAACCTGTAGGCAGAATACCTAAACATAAGGCCAGAGACATACTCTAACATGTAAGCATAACAATTCAAAAAACTGACTCAAAAGGCCACTGCGGTGACTACATCCTCATCAACACTCAAAAAGTCCACAAATACAAAGGATACATCTTTATGTTATCCTCACATTCTTTTCGGGCATATGGTATGTGACAATGTAACATTAATAACTCAAATGCACAGTCTCATTGTCACACACACGTGTTGAAGACATTCTCTGAAAACTTCATTTGAGACTTTTGCAAAGGAAAAATCTCAGTAGAGCGACTATCGTGCCTCACCGGACACTAAACCTGAGACCCAAGACATTAAAACTTGAAGTATCTCCTTTATGGAAAGTTAGTTGCACAAAAATTCACTCAAAAATGGCTTTAAAATGTCTTAATTTCTTTTATGAGACCATCATGCAATCTCGAACATTGAACATGAGACTCGAGACACAAAAACTTGAAGCATCTCCCTTATATGATGTCTTAAGCATGAAAATTTACTTGAAATCGGATTCAGAATATCTTAATTCTTTTTCTGGAGTTAAATTTTAATTTATTACTAATGTAATAAATCCAAAAAAATAGAAAAACTCACCTTATGAATTTTCCGAACCTAGAAACTAACCCAAAACACCCTGGGGCACACTTATAGAAAATCTGAGAATTTTGTGTTTTTTGAAAATACTGTAGCTGTTGACATCAGCAGTGCATCAGCGCTACATCAGCTGACATTGGCGTGATGTCAACTGAGAGTGGAGATGTGATACACGCGCTGCCCAATAACGCACCTTAACAGTACGCACTCGCCAGATGTGCGCTTCTCTGATGGCAGATACGTTACACGCGTCGACACGTGTCGTGACACGGTCCACCCACGTGTTGACCCATGTCTGGCGCATGCGTCGTACAAGCCAGGCCTACTTGAATTCGGTCTCTGTAACTTCAAATGAGCTTTCCAAAGCAAAAATGAGCGCGATTCCACCGCTGTCTTCACGAGAACTACTCTCCGAGATGCGGGAAAGGTTTTTCTACAGTTTTCTCAAAACATAAGCTCTTTTAATGGGTCAGAGAATCCTTATGTTTATGATTGAAATATATGAGTAACTACAGGAGACCTTAACTTTTATATATAGCATCTATATTGGGCTTACCTATCACAAGACCGATATGAGTCCGGTCCACACTGATTGAGATCCATTTTTCACATAGACTTTCACCCGTGGATTTAGATCATTTATTGGGCCACTTTATTATGTTTATCTGAATCAAATTACGTAACTTATTCAATAAGTTATTAAAAAATCAAAAAATGTAATTAAATATTGTTCAAACCAACGTCAGCTCCTATCTTTATCAAACTTACTCATACAATTCATTTTCACGTTGATGCTAGTCAAATAAACTGTGAAAACCTAATTTGTATATATATGACTAAATTATATGAAAAATAATAGTTTAATGATAACAAGAGTAAAAATTTTCTTTCGTAAAGTTTGATTAATCGTTAACATTTTATAAATAAATACCACTAAAAAAGAGAAACTTAAAAGAAATAATGAGCAAGACACTGAGCGAGAATCCAATCTTCATTAAAGACATTCTCAATCTTTTTCTGGGAATAGGGGTAATTAGTAGCTGAGCTACGTGTTTGGTCTTGGTCTTGAATTTTAGTTGCGCATATTAAAGATTTAGCTGTGGCTTATATATATATACACATATATATAACCAAAATTACCCATCTTTCCATTGAAAGTAAGGCAAGTAAATCCT
>JAOSBL010000006.1:4315158-4330995 GCA_027568915.1 Erythroxylum roraimae | reverse complement strand
TTCGTTTGCTAAATCCGATTCTTCGATACCTTAATATGATGATATTAGCATTTTCGAATTTAGTAGTTGGGTTCCGAGATCGGGATCCAACAAAAGAGGGCCCCTATTTTGCTTCATTTTGTTCTTTATGAGGGTCAAGAGTAGCAACGAAAAGGGCTTTTTTTAAAATCTTTTCATGTTTTTTATGAGGGCCCGCTCTTGAGCCTCATATAAAATAAAAAGAGGCAAAATAGGGGCTCTTTTTTTTTACTTTACCCAGGGCCTAAATTGTTAGGAACGACCCTGCCTACGTTCTTTAGACCACTTCATTCTTTTTCTCTCTCTGACCAGTCTGTCAATTGTCACCCTTCACACTCCCTCCAATCGCCCCTTCATTGCGCTGGCCTGCTGCTCCTTTTCCCCATCATCTCGCCATCATCGTTTTTGCTTCTTTGCCACCCACTCACCAAGGTAAAGTTCCTTCACCATACTCTGGTTTTGAATCTTTTGAAAGATTGAATTTGTGAAACATTAAAATTTCTAGGATTGTTGTCTCTTAGGGGGTATTTTCAAAAATTTACACAGTCACATACACGAGAGTACTATATACGGCCATGTAAGTGACTATGAGGTTTCGAGAACTTACACGGTCATATACATGCTTATGTATGTGACCGTGTAAGTATGATTAAGTGACATACACCATCACATACAAGTTCGTGTACATGGCCGTGTAAGTTTGTAAAAAAAACTTTACAGTGACTTAAACAATCATTTGTACACTCGTCGCAGCCCACTATCATGCCTTTACAGGTAGGTTAGACTAAATTAGATTTAGTTTAATTAAAGGTTAGTCTAAAAAGATTTTATGCATATTCAATTTGACCTATGAAATGTGATTAATTTTCAAGTTTAAATTCTATTTATTATAAAATTTAATATTTAAACTCAAGCCATAAACTTATATTTTATAAAAAAAAATTGAACGTTAACTAAGTTAAAACTCTTTAATAGCTCCATCACTTAAAAACAATCATTTTTTACTGTAATAAAAATTTAAAATAAATAAGTTTTTATAAAAAATAAACATTTAGTTAAACAGTTTTGTATCTTTTGTTCTCAAAATAATTATGTAAACGAGAAATTATTATATGAAAATTGTAGTTGACCTAAATTTTGAATATTTATAAATATAAGTTTGGACTATTTTAAAAAAATTTATAACCCAAATCTAACCTATAAATCTTTTGGATTTAATTTTCAATCCAAATCCAATTCATGGATAGATTCTTAAAAATCAAGCCTTTTTAGGTTTAACATATAAGTCTTCTTCCAATTCACTAGATATTACCAGTTATATAACAAAATTTCTATCATGTCTCTTTCTTAAATCTATCTATTATATATAATACCAAAAATAATCCTATTTCTTTTAAAATTTCATTAATAATTAAATAGATCATTTCTTTTAAAGACCTACTTTTGGAAAGTATAGTCTTCAATAAAGATACTATCTAGACTAATTACTTTTACTAAATATAAACATTTAAAATTAATCTTATTAATTATATTATTTATTTTCCAGGAATAATGCTTAAAGAAAATTAATTTAACTATATTTTTATATTTTTATAAATTAAAAGTAAATGTATTACTAATCCCAAAAGGAACATATAAAAAGTTGCATCCAAAGTCAAGGTACGTGATCAAACTACAAATACATTAATGAAACCACTGATTATTTAGTTGAAGTCATACAACTTGTGACTAAAGCCTATTTCAATATAATGACTAAAAGCTTAATATTAGCTATTGACGAATTGCATTGAGAGAGAGCAACTATCCTAAGATGCTCCTTCAAAGATTTGGCTTCATCTAGAGATGATATTTTCCCCTAATTGATAAAATAAATTCCCATTTTGTGTTATAAGCTAACTAATGTATCCTTAGTAAGAGTGTCTCTCATATCCAAGTTAAGGCTCTTTGCCAAAATATTTGCTCAACATGTTTGATGCCTTTAAATATTTTATAGTCTCTCTCATTCCATATGGCTTATACCATACAGCTAATTACCATTATAAAGATAATAGGATCATCGTTCTTCAAACTTTTTATCCTACATATCTAATCAATTATCCCACTTTAGGAGTCTTTTTCACATTGCAATAAAAAGGCCAAGTATCTTATCTCATAATATTGTAGAAAATGAACATTTAAAGAAGAAGTGATATAAGGATTCTTTATCCCTATTGCTCAGTGAGTATAAAATATCTAGGATATTAAACTTAATCTTATCTTTTGTCTTTAACCTCTTTAGTAATGTCAACTAGAGAGTGAAAGAAGTTTTCGAAATGTTACTTTCTTTCCACAATAACTTGTTGTAGGTTACTTCATATTCAAATGTGGCAAAATATTTCGTACACGAGTGATTTGTAAAATCTTTTAACTTGTGGTTAAACCAAATCAGAGAGCCTTTGATGTCTTGATAGAGTTGGTAATCTGTCTACTGTTTCAAACTACAAACATGGTGCGGTTAACATCAATCACGATATTTATAATTGTTGTCACTTTAGTTCTATCAGGAATATATTCAATCAAGGAATATAATAATATAAAGAAAAAATGTCCTAGCTCATGCCAAAACTAGGTACACTTACTACTTCTAATGATTCCTTTAAACTCCTTTTGAACATGATTTCTTAGTTTTAAGATCTACTTAAGGGTCTAAAATGTATTGGTTCTTGATTGAGCTTTTCAAATGTTGATTTCACTAAGGACGTGATCATGTTTTGATTTCATTTAAATTAACTCCTTGTCTGTTAGTATTTTCCATATTCTTTTTACTAATCAACACCTTGTTCATTGCTCTTATAGATGTGATTCCAAGTCCTCTATGATATTTTTGGTTTGCATAGGTCAAACAATTTAACTTTGACACTTGTCAAAATTATTATCCTTATCTGACCAGATAAAATTCTTTAATAGTCCCTCAATAGTTTAACGATGTCAAGAGAGAAGGATAAATAAGAAATCTATTAAGTATGTAGATTGTTCAATATAAAATTTACAGGTAAAATCTACAAGTACATGTGAGAGTTCTATTGCACTAATTTTTTAACTTCTTATAGATAACATCTATAAGTGGTTAACAGTCTTAAAATGTTAGTCTTTTGGTAAAATTGGAATACTTAAGTATCTGAAAGGAGGTTTCTCTTGTTTAAATAATATTATTAAACCAATGTACTTTGGTAGTCTACTATAACCTTCAGAGATGAAAAAGTTGCTCTTGTTTGGGTTAATATAAAGAGGATGATGGTGGTGAGGCAACGACATAATAGAATAACCCTCTTGTTATTTACTCTTCCTTCTCTTTAGAATTGCTTTTACCTTTTAGTCATTGGGTCAAATTTGTTCTTTAGCTTTTGCCTTATTTAGTTAAAGATTTGTTTCATTATCACTTTTGGTAGTTTCTCTATAATGAAGCAAAACTCACCTTGTCTAGGGCTCCCCCTCATTTCGCTGTGACAATCTACCATATTTAGTATCTTGCAACTCTTAAATCTTCCTCTTCTTCTCTCACTTCATTACTTCCATCTTCTTCTTCTACCTCCCAGACTCTTCTTCATAAACTTGCTCTTTTTTTAAGTACTGTTGATTTCCTAACCTTGGCTTAGTTTAAGGTCACGCTCCTAACGCTAAAAGTCTCATTTACTTAAGGCAATCTGCCTATTTCTAAGCCAACTATATGCTCGAGCTCATCTCTTCCCACTTTTGGCTTCAACCCTTTATCATTTCTATTAGGTAACTTTGATATAGCTATAGGTTTGAAACCTACTCTGTTATCTATTCTAGAGTATCAAATGATAAATAGAATTTCATAGAAGCAAGTAGTGGGTGGTTCTTTTGTGTCTAAAAAATTATGATACATTCCACTAGTATTAGAGAGTGGCTTGCACTTTATCTCACCACTTGTAAAAATTTTACAAGAATGCGCTAAAAAATGGTCTTCATCCTTGGTATTTTTTTATTAAGAAAAGACTGGTTCTATCTTAAGTCCAAAACTCGGAAATATCAACTTGGAAAAAACTGGGATTAGAAAGTATTTTGATCAATTAAGATCAAATGTTTATCTTTATATTTTATAGTGGACTAAAAGTAGACGAAGTTCTTAATGTTCGACTATAGTATATAAATTGAAAGCCTCTAATGCTTCATAAATGGAGGTTTATTTGGAAATGTTTGAACCCAAGATAGAAAATTTCCCCCTCTGAATGAACTTTCATAATGTGCCTCTAGAGTATTGGTCCACAAAAGGATTAAATCACCTAGATAGATCTTTGCACAAATCAATCTTCCTTCGCTTAACCAACAATAACCCTAAATAGGATAGATATGTTAAGATGTGCGTGGAAGTCTCTATGGGTAAGGAGTTGCTTGAAAACATCAAAATAATGAAACTTGATAATGAAAAGAAAATAATTGAATCTACTGTAAGTTTGAGCTATCAGTAGACCTACCAAGCATGATAAAGCTAATGTGTATATCCTAACTGGAAAAAAGTTGAAATTGATGAATAAAATAACTATTAAGGAACCAAATTGGGAAGAAACAAGCATGATGGTACAAATAAGAAGTGAGATGGAGTTAGAGGAGATGACTAAAACTCATGATCAACTTGAAAATTGGTGGAGATGATTGATGATTAAGGATTAAAAGCCTACGTAAATGTTATCCCAATTTTTGAAGTGAAAGTTAGGAAATCTTCTTATGTTAAAAATATGACAATCACTAATACTCTTGTGATACTAAAATTTCATAAGAAGTGAAAAGTAGTGAATTTCCAAAGGAATGACCTCAAGAAACAAACTTGAATTATCAAGATATTGGAAATGGCTCGCCAAGTACTTAATACTCTCCCATGTTAAACAAGACCTTATCAAATATTGGAGAATTACTTTGGAAGGAAATGAAGGAGGAAGAATCAAAATCTCCTAGCCCCTAGAATTTGAGAGAACTTAACATTCTCAAGAGGAAAAAAGTCTTAAATGATTTTGTTTTTGCTGATGAAATCTATTTTTCATGATTTCTTGAAGACCAAAATAAAGGATTGTCACTTACAGAATGGTTTCTAGTTTATAGATAAAAGATGAAAAACTATCAATGATCAAGTTGAGCACTACAATGACAAGTTCTTAACCTCCTTTGACTTTAATTTTATCTAATTTCTTCACAGTAGTCAATCAATTTAATTTATTCATTGCCATGTTACACTATTAAGAAGTATTACTAGAATAGACATAATAATAGTTTATGCTATCAATCCAAAATCTTAAAGGAAACATCTTTGAAAAGATTTGGTAACTAACAAGTTTGGGTTACAATTATACAACTTATTCTTGATGACTTCAATTGCACCTTATCATCTCAAAAAGTAAAGTGCATAAGGACAATGTAAATTTTATAAATTTCTTACAGGTATAACATATCAAAATTTCTACCTTTTTCTCTTCTTTCCTACATCTATATAAATTTTCATTAATAACTAAAAACATATTTCGTCAAAAAAAACTAAAAACATATTCTTTTCGAATATCTACTTCTGAAGGGTATAGTCGTTAGTAGATTCTTTATTTAGACTAATTACTTTTATTTTAACATAATCATCTAAAAATTAATCTTAATTATTTTAGAGAAATACTATTCAAAGGAAATTAATATTATATATGATAGCACTTTAATTCATAAAACTTTCCCAAACGTGTGCGTACCCGGAAACGGGATGAGGAACCCGCGACACGCCCGAAACCTTCATATAGCGCTGCTATGCTTGGAGCTACCCAGACGACCCACCCTCCGGAGGTTCCAAGCTGGACCGATGAGGAGCCCATCGACATCACGGACAGGGACATCATCCGCCTCACAGGTGAGCTCGACGGGGGTCTTCAGCTCTCCCAGACGCTCCGGATGAAGCTGGACAAATGTTGGACTAAAACTATGGTCGTGAAGTTGCTTGGGCGCAGAGTAGGCTTCCGCACGCTCAGCTCCCGCTTGAAAACTATGTGATCTCTGCGCGGTGCATTGAAGCTCGTGGACCTGGAAAATGACTTCTTACTGGTTAGCTTTAAGGTCGAAGAGGACTTCATCTGAGCACTCACTAAGGGTCCCTAGACGATCTTTGGACAGGCCCTCACCGTTCAAAGGTGGACTCCTGCCTTCCAGCCGTTGCAAGCCACACTCTCAAGGGTCGTTATATGGATTCGGTTCCCCGAGCCAGCCATCGCTCGCTACGACCCCCGTATCCTCGAAGAGCTGGGTAACTTAGTCGGCAACACCATTAAAATAGATGAGACGACCCTACAAATCCAACGCGCCAGATACGCCTGGTTCACTGTCAAAGTCGACTTGCAACAGCCTCTGCGACGTACGGTCGACCTTGACGGGGAGAAGTTGCGGGTGGCTTATGAAGGCCTCCCGTAAATGTGCTTCATGTGCGGGTTGGTCGGTCACTCCAATGTCGATTGTCCGCGGCGCCCTTCGCCGTAACCCTACCGTCCTAACCAGCGCGACGACGACGCGGTGATTCCAGATGCTGGGCGGGTTGCAGTCGCTGACGATGGTGACACCACAAAGCTCTCCACTGCTACCCGATACAGCCCATGGACGTTAGTCCAACCGAGAAACCAATGGTCTTCCATGCCTTGGCAGTAACAACCCAGCAGAGCCAAGGACAACAGCACAAAGGGAGGATCGAGGTTCTCAATGTTGGCAGCATCAGAAAGGAATGGTGAAGAGATGGTGATGCAATAGGTGGGCCCCGTGAACAGGAGTCCTGTTGGCTTTGGACAAGCTGTCAATGTGCCTGGTTTCTTAGCTAAAGATAAGTAACTAGCTTCAAACCCTGTTTTTATTGTGACTGTGTCTAAATGACCCCCCAAGAAGGGCCCAAAAGGTCCAAAAAAAGCCCAACCCCCGCACTCCCAAGGTGAAAGCTCCCGAGGCACTTTTCCCAAGCCACTGGACTTACTTGTGGCCAATTCCATACCCTTACAACCGACCCCCAAAGACCAACATATCGCCATTGAAATTGCTACACATACGGAAATGGTTTGCGACCGTCAGATTATCAAGGCGGGCGCCCAGGGGGTTGAGGAAAGCCTACAGCAGATGGAGGGCGTGGAGGTCTCGGCAGGTCCGTCTGGCACAGCGGACCGATCAGGCCAACATCCCAATGACCCTCCGGATATGGTAGGCAGGTCTGAGGCGATAGGTGTCCTGCAATCCAGTCCTCCTGATCCGGGACTTGCCTGGCAACAGCTGATCTAGGGTACCCTAGGCGAACTTGAGGGAGGTAATACTTCTACTCCCGTAGCGTAATTTTCCCGTTTTTACCTTTATGTCCATTATAATCTGGAATTGTCAAGGGGCAGGAGGGTCTCGGTTCTAGACTATCCTGCGTAATTATCTTCGTCATTATAACCCTGGTAAGTTAGGATTTGACTATTCGGCTCGAGTCGAAGCTGTGGGATTTTCCGGTGGTATTTGGCTGTTATGGGAGGATAGTTATGATCTGTCTGTAATAATTGTGCATCGTCAATTTCTGCACACCACTATTAAAAACGCCTCCAAGTCTTTTGATTTTACTGCGGTTTATGCCAGCCTGCAAATTTCAACCCAAAATCTCCTTTGGCCCGTCTTTACTTGGTTAGGTCATTCTATAACTAGACCCTGGCTTATCGGAGGTGATTTTAATGCGAAACTTGAAATCTCTGACAAACAGGGCGGTGCTCTGGCCACGCAGGTGGTTAACAAAAAGTTTCGAGATTGGGTGCATGCGAGTGGTCTCATGATCTAGGCTATGTGTGCTCTAAGTTTACTTGGAGGAGAGGAGGGGTCCGTGCTAGACCAGATCGCATGTTCGGGTCTACTTCTTAGTTGCAAGCTTATCCAGACATGGTGAATCACCACTTACCTTTTCTTGGGTCCGATCATCGACCTATGCTGATCCACCTGGAAAGACAACTCCCAACTACCCAAAGAACCCCTTTCTTCCGTTTTCAAAATGCGTGGCTCACTCATCCAGACTTCGAGAAGGTGGTCGCCAAGCATTGGTTACCCACGGAGGACACTATGAGGAAAGCTCTCGCTAAGTTCTCCGAGCATCTCACGAGTTGGAACAAATCAGACTTTGGCAATATCTTCTCCCAAAAAAAGAGGCTTTTGGCTCGTTTGGAGGGCATTCGTTGAACCATGGCGACTGATCCCTCGGAGTCCCTTTTAGGGTTGGAGGACCAGCTGAGTGGGGAACTGATGCAGGTTCTGTGTGAGGAAGAAATTTATTGGCACCAGAAAGCTCGGTGTGACTGGATCTCCCACAGGAATAAGAATACTAAATACTACCACACCCTCACTCTCTCTCGTTGTAAGAAGCTGCGAATTGAGAGCCTCGTTACCTCTACTGGCCTTACAATTTCTGATCCACTACAGTTAGGCCTTATGGCTAAGGACTTCTTTTCCCAGCTCTACACTAACGACGATCGGCCTGCTCACAACCTTTAGCTCGCGGGAGCTTTCCCTACACTTTCGGAAGTCAGGATACACACTCTCACCCAGCCGTTTCATGATATGGAAATCAAGACGGCGGTTTTTGAAATCCATCCCAATAAGGCCCCTGGGATCGACGGTTTCAACGTGCTTTTCTTTCAAAAGCAATGGGGCTAGATAGGGTCAACCGTGACCGAGTGCATTCAGGTCGTCTTTTGGCTAGACCGCTGGGACATGAATTTAAATCATACCATTCTGGTCCTAATCCCTAAAATCCCTTCCCCTCATAATATCACCCAATTTCGCCGGATTAGCTTGTGCAATGTGCTTTACAAGATCATATCCAAAATTGTAGTTAATCGACTAAAACCCCATTTGGATTATTTAGTCGAGGCCAATCAATATAACTTTATCCCGGGCAGACAAATTACGGACAACGTCATTATCGCCCAGGAGGTTATTCATTCGATGCGCCAAAAGACCGGCCGCACGGGCTTCATGGCTATTAAGGTGGACTTGGAGAAAGCTTATGATCGACTCCGGTGGAACTTTATCCAGAATACGCTACAAGATATTGGCCTACCAAGTCCGCTACTCCGAGTCATTATGAAATGTGTGACCACGATGTCTATGCAAGTTGATTGGCAAGATAATTTGACGGCTCCTTTCACTCCTTCCTGTGGTATTCGTCAGGGGGATCTGATCTCGCCTTACCTTTTTGTCCTCTGTATGGAACGCTTGGGTCAGCTCACCTTCCACGCCGTGGGTGAAGGGCAGTGGAAACCGATTCGGCTGAGCCCTACAGGGCCTCCCCTTTCGCATCTTTTCTTCGCCGATGACCTTGTTTTGTTTGCTGAAGCAAAGCACTCCCAAACGCAAGTCATCGCCAGGACTTTAGAGGAATTTTGTCAAGCCTTGGGGCAAAAAGTTAATTTCGACAAAACTCGTGTTTTTTTTTCTAAGAATGTTTGCGCTTCTACCGCTCGTCGCCTCAGTCAAACCCTACATATTCCTTGTGCGTACAATCTGGGAAAGTATTTAAGTGTCCCTCTGATCTATGAGCGTACGTCTTGTCACACTTACCAATACCTCCTAGACTGAGCTCAGAAAAAACTGGCGGGTTGGCGAGCCAAAAGTTTATCCTTGGCGGGGCGGGTTACTCTCACCCAGTCTGTTATTTCGTCGTTACCCATTTACACGATGCAGACAGTGCGCCTCCCGCGGCACCTTTGCAACAATTTAAAACGTCTCATGAGAGATTTCATCTGGGGCGCAACCAGCGATCAAAAGAAAATCCATCTGGTCAACTAGGACTCTGTTTGCCAGCCTAAACAAGCCGGTGGTCTAGGCCTCAAACGTATTCGTGCATCCAATGATACTCTCTTGACTAAACTTGGGTGGGCTTTACTCACCCAACCCACTTCCCTTTGGGTTAGAATCGTTAGGAATAAGTATCGCCTGGGCCCCAATCTCCTCCCCGCTAATATCGACAGGCCGGAGGCCTCGATCATTTGGAAGGGGATCTCTGCCACGTGACAGTATGTTTGCCAAGGCCTGAAATGGAAGCTGGGTAATAGGCGGCACTTACGTTTCTGGTTAGATAATTGGGCCAAAGAGTGGGGACCTCTAATCACGGTGGTGACCACTCCTATCCCCATTAGCCTCCTTTATGCAACAGTGGCTGAATTTACTGATGAGAGTGGTAACTGGCGCTGGCATTTGTTCCAGCATTACTTACCCACCATGGTTTGTATGGATATCGCAGAGATACCAGCTCCGGTTGATGGCCACGCAACCGATACGATGGTTTGGGGTCCCACTGGTCATGGGCGGTTCACAGTGGCTTCAGCTTATGATTTAATTATCCGTCGCCCACTGGATGATCCGCATGGCCTCTGGGCCTCCATCTGGAAATGGCCAGGCCCTCAGCAGATTCATTCTTTCCTGTGGCTCTTTGCTAAAGGAAAACTGCTGACCAATCAACAGCGCGTAACTCGCCAGCTCACCGTGGATGGTACCTGTCACTTCTGTGGGCAAGAAGAATCCAGTTTGCATGCCCTTCGCAATTACCCGCGCGTGAAAGCTTTCTGGTGCAAGTTCCCCTCAGTGGTGGTGGGCCCAACCTTTTTTCAACTGGATGCCGATCAGTGGGTAGTTCACAACCTTCGACAGCAGACTCAATTTAACCAGGCTGATTGGGGTATCGTTTATGGGGTTGCATGCTGGTTGCTATGGCAATGGCACAATCGTAGCATCTTTGAGGCAAATTTTGTCTGGCCTGATGCTGGTTCCCAAATCGTTATGGATTTTGTTAGGTGGATAGACCGGGCACGGGCCGCGGAGAATTGTGTTGTGCACAATCAGGGACTCCCTGTCGGCCAGCTAATTGGGTGGACTAAATCGGCAGCAAACTGGATTAAGCTTAACTCGGATGGGGTGTTCACCCAGGGTCCAAACGTGCAACAGCGGGTGATTTGCTACGCGACAGTCATGGGAGATGGTATAGCGGTTTCCTCCATTACCTTGGTCAGGCTTCCCCTGTCACTGCGGAACTCTGGGGAGTTCACTCGGGCCTTACCCTGGCTTGGGCGATGGGCTACAGAAAAGTGATCGTGGAAATTGATGTCCTGGAGGTCATTAACATCCTCTCCTCTTCCAAGTTACACTTAACTGATGATATTTTGTTGGTGACAGGTACTCGCGGATTGCTCCACAAAGCTTGGGAAGTGCAACTCCGACACGTGTCCCGCGAAGGCAACCATTGTGCAGACCGGCTGGCTTCGCTTGCAGCAACTTTCAGTCCTGGCCTGCATATACTGCAGGACCCGCCGGTGACCGTCAGGGACCAATTCCTCCGCGACCTACATGGCGCTTTGTACTGCAGAACTCTGCGTTAGTTAGGGTATCTTTTGTTTTCTTCCTTTGTAGCAAAAAAAAAAGTTCATTTATTTTAAAATTATTTTGATTATTATTAGCTCATATTTAATTTAAGTTTTTATTTTATATACCATTCGAGGAAGATCATTTCATTTAATTAATATTTTTTGCATTTTAAATCTGACATATAATTAAAAATAATTTCCTTTGAGTAATTTAAATCTATTTTTCGTAAAAGAACCAACTTTTATAAATTTATTATTCATAAGCAATTTATTCACAACGAGTATATAACAAAAAGTAGTACTCGTAAGTAAAAATTTCGCCAATCGTTTTTTCACGATAACTTATGACCAGCAGTTAAGTTTGACTTACTGTAAATTATCCTTACAGGTTCTAGTCTAGCAGAACTCATTTATTTATAGCATCTTAATACAGAGTACACCTCTTGGCTTTTCTCGATGGTCGGAAATCACAACGGGACTCGAAGCTGGTAAGGGGTATGTAAGTAAAGATTTGTTTCTGCTCAGATTTTAGAAAGAAGGTTTTCTGATGCCGGACGTGGCCTGCATTTAGCACGCAAACGTTTAGCCTTTGAAATGGTGGCAGTAGTTCTCTCTCTCATGTCTTCCTTCTCTTCACAAACTTTGTCCCATTCAAAACACTGAATCAGTGACCCTAATTCTAAGGCAATCATCTTCATTGACAACCCATCTCCCGGACACCTCCTCCTCCCAGACCCAAATGGCATAAACCTGAATCCATCTCTCGCCCCCTCTACTCCTTGGAACCTCTCTGGCATGAACTTTTCAGGGTCATTCCACAGAGTCGGGTCATTTTCTATTCCCCAGTAATTCACAATCAGCAGTGTACCTCGAGGAACGCGGAAGCCTCCCACTGTGCAATCTTCAGAGGACTCGTGTGGTACTCCTAATGGAAGTGGAGAGTACATTCGCAAGGTCTCTTGGACGACGTTATTAAGGTAAGGGAGCTGAGCGATGTCGGATTCATCAATCAAGCGGTTGTGTCCTATTTGATCGTCGATTTCCTTTTGTGCCTTCTTCAAAATTTCTGGGTGGTCAAGCAAAAGTGCAAGTGCCCACTCCATTGTACTGACCGAAGGCTCTGTTGCTCCAACTAATAAGACCTGTCATAGGAAAACATAACTAATACACAAACTTGGCGGAAGGAGTTATCTCATGAATAAGAATAACAACCAAACTGTATGCAAGTAGATGAAGATAATTATTCTCTTCAACTTTATCTGTTAACTACATGTTTTGTTCATAGCAGATGCAATCGCTGGTTTTAATTGGTACAGAGACTATTATGACCAAATTAAAAAAAAAGGAAGAAGAAGATGATGAAGGTAGTCTTACAATCATTAGGCCTCTGATGATCTCATCGGTATAGTATTCAGGTTCCCTTTCTTGCAAAGACAGCAGAACCTCAATCATATTCTTCTTTTCCTCGGACAAAGAGTAACTTCCACTTCTCAACCCCTTCCTTTGTGCTTCAATCAAACTCTGCATGAATTCGTCTCTCTTCTTATGCAACTCTGTCATCTCCTTCTCTTTTCCACGTTCTGCCCACCGCATAAACGGCAAGTAGTCACTAATATACGGCAGACCACTCAGTCTGGTAGTCTCTGCAACAATCTGCTGAAACTTTTTCACTTCCTTCAAATCTGCTCCATTTTCACCAAAATACCGCTTCCCAGCAATCATTCTCATCATTATATTCAGTGTTAGCTCAAAGAAGACCGTCCTCATCTCAACTGCTTCATTTTGTTGATTTGCAAGTCTACGTATGGTTGACTTGATCTCCTCGGCGCGAAAACTCGACAACATTTGTAGGCGGTTGGCAGACAATACCT
The DNA here is from genome assembly GCA_027568915.1 of Erythroxylum roraimae. Taxonomy (NCBI): domain Eukaryota; kingdom Viridiplantae; phylum Streptophyta; class Magnoliopsida; order Malpighiales; family Erythroxylaceae; genus Erythroxylum; species Erythroxylum roraimae. The sequence goes on along the minus strand of JAOSBL010000006.1, from coordinate 4,317,722 downwards.
CGATGGATGAGATTCTCCTGAGGTTTCTCCAGTGGTCACTGTATGATGCCCAGGCCATGGTTGTGTAGTTGTAGCCCAAGTGCTTTCCTACGGTGAATCGAGGCCTGTTGGCGAAAACCATGTCGTTCTTGGTAAAGCATTCTTCAGCCAGTGAAGGCGACGAGACAACAAGAACTGGACGAGACCCAAATCGAAAGAAGAGTAGAGGGCCGTGGGAACAGGAGAGCTGGGCGAGAGTTCGATGAAGGGGCGTTTTGAGGAGGTATAGGTGACCGATTATGGGTAACGAAGGATATGGATTTGGTGGAAGATTTTGGAGCTTGTGAAGAAAGTGGCCAGTGAAGATGTAGAGAAGCAAAAAACCTGCGAAGTACCGAAACATATCTGCAGCCATTGAAAATTCTTCCGATCTAGGTTCTTGCACAGTACACCGGCAGTTCAGGGTTAATTATATCAACCATGAAACTCCACTTGCTATGATTTCCATTTGATTATTTTTTTTCCCAATCATCATAGTAGAAATTAATCAGACCCTTCTCATATTGACCATCAGACAGATAGTTTAGGGGAAAAAGATTTATTTCGCAATCGCATGGCACCGAACGACGACTTATCTTTCCATCGGATAGCGACTGAATTGTAAATAATTGAGGATGGTGAAGAAAAGGTAGGAACTTACGCAAAAGTCCACAGTCAAAGTTTGGCTTTAATTTACGAGCGAGGATCCTCTATTATTGTCCCTTGTAGCGTAAATTTTAGTTATCTATTTATTTACGTAAGTTTTGTATAAATTTTATATAAATAGTTGGCTGAGATTTATGAGATACAATAAAAAAAAAGGGTAATTTGCCACTTTTCTCTCTCTAATTTTCTTTTTAGCCAAAAATTGGAATCTAATGAGAGAAGAAACACGTATTCTTTCTTAGGGACATTAAGAAGAATGAAAACTTTTAACTCAATATGGCAGTCTAGAACCTCAGTTCATAATTTCACATTGAACAGATTTATGTCTTATGCGGTGCTTGGCTCATGGGGTTTGTAAGACATCAATAATTATAGAAAATATCGGTTGATTATCAATTATCATTGCATGAAAGATATAGGAATGAAAAATATCGGTTGATCATTGCATGAATAGTATTGATATCTAGTTCTGGGATTGCTTCGTACCGTCCAAATATGTGAGAAATAAAAGTTATTCCTTCCTTTTTCTAGTAAAATAATATAATTAATTAGAATATATTAAATATAATTAATTAAAATTGAATGTATTCTAAATATAACTAATTAAAATATATTAAATATAATTAATTAGAATATATTAAATTTTGATAAAAAAAAATTTAACAAATTTTTATTGTTCCCTTTTTAGCAAAACACTATGGTTAAAAATCATTAATAAGAATATATTAATTGATTATAATATAATAAAATATGATGTAAAATAAAATTTTAATTAATTTTTTATTTTTAGCAAAACAATATAATTAATTAGAATATATTAAAATTTGATAAAAAAATTTAGCTATTTTATTTTTTATTTTTGAGCAATACAATATAATTAATTAAATATCATTAATTAGAATATATTAAAATTAAATATAATTAATTAGAATATATTAAAATTTGATGTAAAAATTTTAATAAATTTTATTTTTTCTTTTTAGTAAAACAATATAATTAATTATAATATATTGTTACTAATTGTAATTAATTAAAAATATTAAAATTAAAAATACTTTTCAAGATTTCAACGAATCAACTATCATCATTGAAAATATCATAATTATAATAATTACATCTATACTTATCATATTTACTACCGTTGCGTGAACCAACTGCCTTATTCTTAATTTTACAATCCACAGGCGAGCAGTTGATTTTTGGCGTTCCTTGTTGGACAAATGCTCCATTCGCACTGTTTACCTTTAAATTTGTGTCAAGTAGTGTTTTGAAATTTAGGCTGGTCATCAAATCGAAGGCTTTACTGATCACCGGTTTAACCAGTTCGATCGGTTCAACCACCGGTCGAACCGATGTGACGTCATAATTATGCAATAATTATATTTAATTATATATAATATTAATAATATAAAAAAAATAAAAAAATAAAAATTTTATTGAACCAGTGGTAGGACCGGTCGAACCGGACAATAGGTCAATTGACCGGTTCATACTGGTCCAATTAAGAGCCGATTTTTTAGAGTAAACCGGACTAGATAACTGACCGATCACCGATTAAACCAATCGAACCGGTCGGTCTAGTCCAATTTTTAAAACTGAAGTGTCAAAGGTAGGTTTACTTTCAAAAAAGTAATTTGATAAAGTACTCATTATTGTAATTTAGTCCAAGTCAAAAAAACGGATTCTTGTGATTGCGGTCATCTTACGCTATATCTTCACAACAAAGAAAATTGAAACGGGAAAAGATATAGCAGAGTTGAAATCTTGAGTGTCCCTCCAATCAGTGAAATGCAAGATTGGCCCTTTAAATTTGAATTTTTATGTACACTAAAATACTTATTCTAAAGTAAATAGGAATATACACATTGTTGATGTTAATC
>JAOSBL010000006.1:4253844-4264960 GCA_027568915.1 Erythroxylum roraimae | reverse complement strand
AATATACAAATTAAGTTAGTATGCACAGGTAAGTGAACTCTTGAAAATATGCATTTATCAAAAGATGATGAAATGGTGTAAGTTTAATTAAACTTATCACCGACTGATCATCCAAAACCTTCGGTAAATGGAATGTTTTACCGACGGAACTTATCATACCGTCGGTATCAAAAACTGAATTACAATTGCCGATGTCAACTTTACCGTCAGTAATGCAATGCAATTACCGACGGATTATATTTTCGTTGGTACATTTTACAACTTACTATTGTCATCGATCTAGACGTACCGACGGTTGTTCCGTCCGTAAACTATACCGACGGAAGTTATCTGTCGGTGATATTTGCAATCTACCGACGGAAACTTTAATCAATGTCCGTCGGTACATAATAACAACGGATTATTTTCCGTCGGTTGGCCGTTGATAATATACCGACGAAAATTATCCGTCGGTAAATAATAGTGACAGCCTTGTTAAAGACGGTTTCGTCTGTCGTCACATTCCGTCGGTATATATACTTTTCGACGGAAATATTGAGTGGTCCGACGAAATATTCCGTCGGTAAACGTGATTTTTCTTGTAGTGAAAACATCAATATTTATGCAATTAGTTATACTGTATTTAATATATTTTGTAGCATGTTTTAAATTACTAATGTATTTAATTATGGTTAGGTTATGGTCACTGGATATTGGAAAAAATTACTATTGCAATTTGTCCTACCTCTAAAAAGAACACCATTAATTCAGTAGGATGTGATGATACATATGGGCTATAATCAAAAAGGCAGCCTTAAGAAAAGGTAATCAAATTTGTTTTGGACCATCTTAATATGATCTTCTGAATAATGAATGTACATTGTAGCTTTTAATTTTAAAGACTCTTTTCGAATGTGTGACGTATGTAGGTAGAAATGCTTTCCTAGCTAATATAACTTGAGCTTAACTTGGTATAACTACAATTATATTTACGGATATCCAATTGGATTTATAATTTCTTTTAGTATTAATGGTGATGGTATAATTGAATTTTGATATATAGGTTGGTTGGACCTACTCCTTTAGTTTCTTTTTTTTTAATCATAACTGTTAAGATAGAAATTCCCTACCAGTTCCTACTAAATTATTTGTATCCACTCCTATAAATTGCTTATGATAAAATAAGGCTTTAGTCTTATAGAAATTATTGAAGTTGAGATGGTACTCAATAAGATCGTATGGACAACCGTTTTTTTGTACTATCAAAGGTTGTTTTTTTTTCATATATTAAGTATAACATTTCATTGGTCTTAGAAAGAGCAGAAGACAAGGAAAAACCCTTGTTAGTCCTTAATGGTACCTAAGAGGGAGGTGAATTGGGTATTATAAAATTCAATAATTTTCTAACCAAATTACTCATTAACAACAATCAATGTAAATAAGGATGAGGAAATTGTTTAACATAAATTAATCAAACAATTGAGTAATAATTTGAAGAGGATAATTTATCAAAAAAAATAATTTAAAGAGGATAGGAAAGAGAGAATGCACACTGATTTATAGCTATTCGACAAACAACCTTACCTACTTCCACTCACAAGACTCTTTTTAGAATTTCACTATAATTCTTCTTTTAAAGCAAAGCATAAACTTTGTATAATTTTTTTGACAAAGAGGAATCTTTCTTGCAATCTTCTTCTAAAGTGAAGAGGAACCTTAGACCTACTCGAAACACTCCTAATTATAATATCCAGCACCCGAACAAAGGATTACTACTTAAAAATATCTCATTTAATCACTTGATAATTTCAAAAAGACTCACTCATACAAAGGGAGGGTCCCAAAATACTATAAATAATTTGTTTAATTCGATGATGATTTAAACACTTCCCAATATGTTCTCTAAAGATTGTTTGAAAGATCAAAAGGTTTTCTATTAAAAATAAAAGCTTTGATGAATATAAAGACTTATGCAATGAAGTGAAATAAAATGTTTAAACATAGTGAGCCTTTTAGAGTATTAAACACAAAGTGAGATTACAATTAATATTACAATCTAAAGACTGACCTTAATAAGCCTGGATCTTCTTTTGTTCTTAGTTTAATCTGCATTTTGATGATTGTAAACTTCAACTTCTCTTTATCAACTTCATATGTTGTCATTTTGAGTTTATGACTTCAATTTTGTTTTTATATTGCTTTTCATCAAAATGATAAACTTATTAGTATTAATTACGTTTTGTTATCATCAAAATGCCAATTGGAACCTCCCTTAGTTCAACAATCTCTCCCTTTTTATGATATTACAGGAAAATTATAAAATTAAGCAAAAAATAAATATCAATAAGGTGATTACCTCTCCATTAATGCATTTATAAAACATAATTCAATATCAAGAACAAAAGAGAAATTTAATATCATCGATCCCCAAAATTTCATCACTCCCCCTGAATGTCATATCTCTCTCTAAATCTAATATCAATGATCTTTCTCCCTCTTTTTGGAATCATAAAAAAGAAATCAATTAACTAAAAATGCTTAATAAAAAGTGTCATGCATCAAGCTAACTTGGTTAAAAGATCAAAAAACGAATTTGATTAAGATTGATAAGCTTATTAGAGAAAGAAGGCTATTAAATATTTAAAGAGTCAAAGTAATTGCTCAATTTTGAAAGGAACAATGCTAATTGTGACTAATTTGAAAATTCTCAATTTTGGAATTATGCCTAAGTTAAAAATTCAATTAAAGCATCAAGGACGAATTTTAACAAAATTATGGATTGGAATTATAACAAATAAAAGCATAATTGCAATATCCATCAATCAATTTCATAAAAGAATGTATAATTTATAAAGACCCAAAATTTCAAAAAATAGAAACATAAAAACATACCCAAAATACCAAAATTGAACAAAATTAAAGATGTGTCAATATAATTGAAAGGGAAACAAACTTAAATTCTTTTACAATTTAACTATGACGGTGTTATTTGAGAAAAACAATTCTTAATTAAGAAAAATTTTGAAAATCCCAAACATGAAATTAAAAAATAATAAATTTTCAATTTGATACAATCTAATGATATTTTTATGTAATTGGGGATAATGTTTTTCAAGGAAAAGAGTGAATTGTTTAGGGTTTTGGAAGATATAATTAAAAATTATGAGAATAAAAGAAAAGATGCGGAGGAGAGACTACAAATAGGAGGACTGGTCGATCATATGACTCGAATGGTTGACCAATATTACTGTTTCCTATAGAAGAAAGAGTAAGCAGTGAAGGCATGTTGAAAAAGAATAGATTGGTTAAAAAACCATTCTACTAGTTGACCAATAAAGTATGTTCGTTGGCAACTGAAGATATCTGGTTAACCAATAAGGGACCAAAATATCTGCAAACTCACAGAATTAGGGATATTGGTTGAGGATTAAAGGATATTGTCTGACCAATGTGATTGTCGGAGCGACCAGACAAGTGACCAAACCATAAACAAACTCATTAGGACTATAAAATTTCTTAGAAAAGAGAACACTGGTCAACCACTTGAAGACATTATTCAACCAATACAAGTAATTGAGTGCCTAAATAAGTGACTAAAAAGAAGAACAAAGAATATGATTTTTGGTTTCATTATTCGATCACACTTAAATATTGGTTGACCAATGTATTCTAGAAAGCTAAAAAAATTAGGTATAAATTCAAATTTAAACATCAAAACACTTAATGAGTCTTGATAATATTGATCAAGAATTATCAAAGGCCTTAAAAGAGACGTCAAAAACACAAAATTAATCAAGAAAATGAAAGGGATTTTTATCATATAAAATTTTTGTCAAACATATCTAATTCTCTTTTAATTGAGCAATCTTATTCTTATTTAATGATTTAGAAAAAATATTGCTCAATTAATATAAATTCTATCTCAATAATATCATTTTCATATATTTTTTAATTCTAAGTACTAAATTCCACACATTAAAAAATTATTAAAAGAACTTATTCTTAATTCAAACTTCAGCAATCGTCATCAAAGAGTTATACTCAAATTGACATATAAACGCAATTTATCACATATTTTTAAATTATGAACTAATTATTAACTCATGTTAAACATTACTTATAAGAGATTTGAATAAAGATTTTTCATAAGTTTAAAATATATAGAAGCTTCTTATCATCCTTACTTGGTTTAATAATTGTTTCTTTTGAGGATTCTTTGATCATTCTTACTCTCTTTAAGGACAAACTTCTTCATATTTTACAAAAACATTTTTAAGAACTTTTTTTTTTACATAATAGGGTTAGATTCATCAAGGTAAAAAGCATAAATTCTTTAAAAATAATACTCAATTCAAAAAATACCATCTTTACTTCTTACCGTTTGGTCTTTTAGAATACTACAAAAATAAGCCAATAAATATGTTTTAGGAACTCAAACGAGCTTGGTTCTTTGATTGTTAGGCTCCGTCTTTTCAACCTATACTTTAAAGGTTTTGCTTGACATTCTTTGTATAAAAACCAAATCTATCAACATGTCCATACTTACCATAAAAATGACATACTATGTTATATGAATGATGATAATACATATAGGCATTTCTTTGACCTCTTTATATGTGCACAATATGAATCTTCCTTTGGATATTAAAGTTGTTGAATGTTTTCCTAGGATGATAAAATGAGCTATCATAATTATATGGATGATGTGTAATATGAATCAAAGCTTGATGTATGCTTCTTTGAGGCTTCAAAGAGTGAAAGTGGATTTGCATGTTATCATAGAAATTATGTTTATTCTTCCCTTGATAGTATTAAACTCTATGTATAGGTCTTGAGCCATATATAAAAGCATGATGCTTACTTTTATGATTAGTCCTAGGAGGTGTGAAACGTGCATGCATATACTTGGATTTGGATGCTCCATACTCATTTGTCACATTAAGCAATGGTTCTTCCCTATGCAAAATGTGGCTTTAGAACTTCCTCCTCTTTCATAGTTATATCATATTCTATGCCTATCATTAGGATTCATTTAACCTCCATTCTCACTTATATACGCATCTAAGGGGGTGCTTGGTTGATAGGTTTGGGAAGGAGTTAATGGGTATGGAAGAAAAAGTGAGTGGTTGGTTGTTGATTATGATTATAGGGGTAATGGTTTGATATCCCACTTTGGGAGAATCCACCATACCCCCCATGTAATAGAGGAATGAAACTCATTCTTTAGTAGAGACTCATTTTAATAATTAATTAACTAATTAAAATATAATTAATTAAAATAATAATATTAATTAATTTAAGGACATTATAATTAATTAAAATATAATTAGTTAAAATATAATTCATTCATTAATTAACATATAGTAATTAATTATTTAATTAAAATATAATTAATTAATTACTATAATTAATTAAAATATAATTCATTTATTAATTAAAATACTATAATTAATTAATTAAAATATTATTATTTATTAAAATATAACTAATTAAAATATAATTATTCATTAATTAAAATATAATTAACGACAATATAATAAATTAAAATATTATTATTAATTACATTATAATTAATTAAAATATTATTACTAATTAAACTATAATTATTCATTAATTAAAATATTGTTACTAATTAATTAAAATATTGTAATTAATTAATTAATTAAAATATTAAAATTAATTAAAATATTAAAATTAATAAATTAATTACAATATAATTAATTAAAATATTATAATTAATTACATTATAATTAAATAAAAATAAATAATTAATTAGTTACAATATAATTAATTGAAATATAATTCATTGATTAATTAAAATACCCTAATTAATTAATCAAAATATTCTAATTAATTAATCTATTGTAATTAATTAATTACATTATTTTTTACAAACCAACTACTATCAATGGTAATGGTAATCATTCCTTCCTCTTAACCAACGATCATAATTATAATGATAATATTCATTTCCGTTCCTCACTATATTTATTCCCATTTCTATTATCATTCCCTCGTACAAACCAACCGCCCCCTAAGTTCTTTTGAGCCTTTTTGAGTTTGGAGGATAGCCTTTTCTTTTTAATGCTCATTATTTTGAGGCTCTCAACTAATTCATTATATATTAAACTAGATTTATCGCAAGAATTAGGGTTGCATGTTACCTCATATTTGTCTATAGCAGAAAAGCAAATATGAGCTATCTCTTCTTCCGAATGTTTAATTTTAGATTCACTTGTGTCGTCCCAAGTTAATGCTTTAATGGTATGTTTGGTTGAGAGGAATGACTATTCTATTTCTCTCTTATTCCTGGTAATAGCTTATTACTTTGTTTGGTTTAAAAAAAGATACAGAATAGATATTCCTTAGGTTTAGATATTCCTTCAATTTGTGGAATACCTAAAGTAGTCCCTCCCCTGTCTTTATCTATTCCGAGCACATCGGGAATAGATGTCATGATCTGAGGCCAAATTTATCCCTCTCTACCGCGAAAGAGGCCCGTCCATCTCCTAACCTTCAAGTGTTTCTCTTCTCCAGCCCAGCCCTAGATCGTATGTCCCTCTCTTTTGGGTAAGTTAAAAATGTTCTTTCCTAACAAGTTTTGTCCCTCTTTTCAATCGTTGCCACTTCTATTTAACTTGTTTATGCTTTAAGGTCCGTTGTTTCTTTGTTTGCTGCATGAGGTAAATCGATTTCTTTTACTTCATGGTCTCTTATGGTTTCACCATTTGTGGTACTGAAATTTCTGGGTGTAACGCTTCTTCTTCTTCTTTTTTGTGGTACTGAACTTTCTGGCTTTAATGCTTCTTCTTCTTCTTTTTTGCGGTACTAAAATTTCTGAGTTTAACGCTTCTTCTTCTTCTTCCTTGCAATACTTAAATTTCTGGGTTTAATGTTTCTTATTCTTCTTCTTTTTTTTACGGTATTAAAATTTCTGGGTCTGAGTTACATTTTGAGTAGATCGCTATTGTGTAATTGCATTTTGAAATTACGATACTGCTTAATACTCCTTCACAGAGTGGAGTGGTTTTATTTAGATGAATTGATCGACGTCGTTTGAACACTGCTTTGTTGAAGAAAGTTTTGGTTTTGTTGCTTTGCTTGCTAATCTCTGCAACCGTAACCCTCTGCTTCCAAGTCTCTCGTGTTCGCTGTGATCTCCATCTCTCAGCCATCTCATTTCTCTCTTGGAAATTTTGAGCCTTCCTTTATGGAGGTTTTCTTCTTTTCTCTCTAGAAATGCGTGGTATGAAGTTCTTGTCTCTGGAAAGCAGTCGCATAGGTGAGTCAAGATAGTGAAATTTATGTGTATTAAATGTTGATAAATATGTTCCTTTATTACTTGTTTATTGTACATCAAAAGGATGACTTATCCTAAGTAAAAGTTGTGATTATCGAGTATTTTTTGCTTTAGATTTTTATATTGATATCTGATATTTAAGTATGAAATATGGACAAAAAACGTCTTTAAGAAGAAGAAGAAAATTAATAATAATATGGAAAATAAATAATAATAATAATAATAAGAAGAAGAAGAAGAAGAGGAAAATTAATAACAGCAGCAGCAACAACAACAACAACAATAATAATAACAACAACAACAACAACAACAACAATAATAATAATAATAATGATGATAATAATAATAATAAGAAGAAGAAGAATAAGGAAATTAATAAGAATAATAAGAAAATTAATAATAATAATGTAGTTAGTGATGACTATAATGGATATTTTGATCTTTTTATTAGTTATTCCTTTGTCATTCCAAATTTAAGTTTTCCAGCCAAACATTGACACAGAAATTTTTTAACAATTGACCAAACAAAATAATACCCATTCCATTATATTCCTCATCTATTCTATTCCTAAGAATAATCATTCTATTCCGTATCTATTCTAACAGGTGAACTAAGCACCCTGTAAGTGTGTTCTTCTTTTCCTTCTCCTTTTTATGGTTTCTTTCATACTTTTCATTATCTTTAAGTATAGGATATTATGATTTATATGGTTAGGTTTTCTTCATTTAAAGTAAATAATGTTAAAGGATTTATGTTTTAAATCACTTTGAGCTTCTTTAAAGCCCTTTTTGTAACATCCTGTTACCCATGTTAAGGCTAGAATAGAGTATATGAGAAATTGGAAAATGCATTTCATACTTATCGGCATACACATACACTTGAATATTGAGTTTTGCACATTAAAATGACTATACATGCATTCATTGACATTTTCAGGTATAATTGGTGTATAAATGTGAATTGTGGATTCTATTTGTCTTGAAATTAAATTGGAGTGTATTAAAATTGATTTGGTAATTTTAGTGATATTTTGGGCATTTTGAAAATTTAGGGTATTTTTTGACTAGGAAAAATGTAGAAATAAGGACCATTTAAAGTGTGACACGTGGACTAATGAATTAGCGACAAATGGCCTACATACAATGGTGATAATGGATGTGAATGATGAAATACACGTAGGCATGTTTTTACTAAGGAAAAGAATGCAGCTCTTTTGTTTTTGGTGTGGAAAATTACTGTAGCCGTTCTTCACCATACCGAAAACACCAAGCTATTTATGTTTGAGAACTTGGTTGTTGATTCTTACATCAAAGTAAGAGTTTCAGTCCATAGAGAGTGTTTGGTTTTTGTTTATCCTTGGTTTTCTTCATCCACTGAAAATTCCATTGTTGGAAATTTGAGCTGAACCAAGTAAGTTATGTTTTGAGTTTTTGTCATAGCATGGATGATTTTTAATGATGTTTGAATTGGAATGAATTGTTTATGATAAATGGAGTAAAAATGGAAAGTGCAGAAAATTGGAGTTAACTGAAAAGAAATGTAGAAAAATGTGTATACTCTGTTTTGTTTTTGTGAAATAAGTATATGGGTTGGTTTTCACTGTTAATGTGCGTAAGTTTGTGGGTTTTTTTAGATAAACTGAAGTGAGTATAATGATAAGGAATGAGGATTAGGTGAGATCTTGATATAGAGAGGATTTAAAGGAAGTGAAAGTGTTGATGAAGATGGAAGAAAGATACAGGAAATGAAAAATGCAGAAAATGAAAAAAAATGTGTGAATGATATACAATTTTGATATAAATCTTGGATTTTTGATTTATTTGTGTTGGGTTGAATTGAGATGGAAGTAGAAGAGATGGTTTATGCATTAGATGTATTAGTTGTAAAGTGTAGGAATAAAAAATCTGGAAAAAAAAAAGAAAAGAGAGAAGAAAAATTGCAATTCGTGAATCTGGAAAAATGGAGTGCACTATCGTGCTCTACTGCATGATCGTGAAACTGGAAGGGGATTTGGAAAAGCACAATCGTGACTTCGGTGGTGCATCGTGTATGATCGTGACAATGAAGTAGCGTCTTGCAGTGCGTGATCGTGACCATGCGCGATAGTTACGAGCATCCTTCATTCTTTTGGCTATAACTTCTTCTCCCGACCTCCAAATAACTTGATTTTTGAACTATCAAACTCATAACACATTGTTAATTCTCTCGACGAAAATTTAGGGCCATCTGAATCCATTCGGAAAAGATTGATTGATGAATTTAAGACAAAAATGTTGAAGTGTGCTAGAATTTCTTAACCGGAATGATTTCATTGAATAGTCAGCAGTATTTTAGTCATATCTTGACCTGTAGATTTCCAAATGGAGTTATTTTTAACTTAGATTAAACTAGAGACATGTGACTACAAATGATATGAAGAAATAGAATTTAAATTCTGTCTTTAATAATTTTAGAATCTGGTTTGAAGTTGAGTACAGAGAACTATTGTATTTTAGGAATAGTCCGAAGTAACTTGAGTATAACTTTCGGAATACTGAATCAAATTCTATGATCTTGGTGTCATTAGAAACTTAAGACATAAGGGAACAATGTTCTAGAAGGAAGTATTGCCAAATTACTCCATGTTTCTTGTCAGAATGATCATGCAAAATGAACCCGAAAGTAAAAATCTAGAATAATCAAGTGGGTTATGAAATTAGTTTTAAATTGTTTTATTATGGTCCAAACCCTTGGTACAAATTAACTTATGTTAGTGTTGATATATGAATGATTATGTGACAAGAATAATGATAAGATACCCGAGATTGTCTTTGAACATGCATTGTACATATTTCATACATAGATGTGCATAAATGAAACTTATACAATTGTGCAAAATTGTGATATATGTAAATGTGATTTGCATGCTATAGAGAAGCATTTAGAGCGCCATCATCCAGACATTGTCGGGATTTCAAGGAAATAGCTTTCTGGAGAAATTTGTCAGTAACCTAAACGGTCTCACTTAATTATGTGTTTGTTTTGAATTATGTTCTGAATGTGGAATTGATTGTACTGATTCCGGATAATAAAGGTCTAAGATTTCTGATTCATGAATGGGATAATTGAAGTGCTCCTTGTATGTAAATTTGGCAAAATAAGTGTTTCTCAATATGATTAGTGAATGCCAAGCTAAGATCCAATGATAAATGCAAATGAGATCGCGATTATGATTGTTTGAAACAATGATTAATTGAATATGAATGTGATGCATTTCATACACGAATGCACGATCAGATAATGATAGTTGTGACTTGAATAGCCACCGAAAATGAGCTTAAAGCTTAGAATGTGGTTATGAGCCAAAGGCTCGATATGTACAATGAGTCCTGTATCTGCAACGGGTAAGAGACAGTATCAATGAGCCCGGTATCCACAATAGATACGAGACAGTTGAGACACTCAGTCACAACAATGTAAAAATTAAAAGTGAGTCTCACAAGTATTTGCATATACACTTTATACATGTGTTTGACTGACTGAAATATAATGGTCTTATTTGGTAATCAGCTGATTGCATTAGCTGTTAGATGATAGCTGATTATATCAGTTGATTTGACCAACTGATTGCATTAGCTGTTTGTCATTTGATGTTTGGTAAAATTAGTTATTTAGTAGTAGCTGTTTATGTGTAAAATGACTTATGAGGACATGACTTTAAAAAAATTATAAGAATATGAATATTATATATCTTAGTATTTTGTTGAATTTTCTTATAAGAATTTAGATTTTAAATATTGAATTAGACTAGTTCAACAAAATAAATATATAATTACTTTTTATTATCATAATATTTT
>JAOSBL010000006.1:4174134-4185600 GCA_027568915.1 Erythroxylum roraimae | reverse complement strand
GGACGAAGAGGGATTTGGAAGGACAACTCGTGTTTTCTAAATGTTCCTGCCCAGTTGCCTTCCGAATCGTTTCTTTTTTCCCACAACCATGTCTTATCGTACCATAGCATTTTCCCTCCTATTTAACCAAGAAAAATTCGAGTCAAATGGAAACCCTGATTGATAACTTCATCATGTCATTGGGAGAAATTCTTGACAATCCAACTTAGCAGTCAGTGAAACTTCAATGTTATCTTATCTTCTCTGATTGATCATGAATACGAACGCATTATGCCAGAATTAGATGTTGTCATGATTAGAAAATTGGAAAATGAGTAAACACTTATCTTACGTCTTGGAAAATATCCCACATAGAAGATGATCTTTTTCTCTAATTTTCTTTCGGCTCAATGCACCAAAAGTCTCTGGAGAATCCAACTTTCCACTGGGAAAAGGAAAATAATAGACAATGTTAGTGTCTTGTAGCCCAATGAATGTGAGGAGTCGTGCTTATTTTCTTTACACACCATCGATGCCACTATAATCGATCCATGTCAATTGTCAATCAGTTATCTATCTACGATATATCGATGCTTTGCTTCCTCATTCTATATATTTCTAGTTTTCAGCTATACAACTTTCTTTTGGATTTGAGCTCTGAATATAGGCCTCATTAAAAATAAGCTAGTTGGTACGAATTACAACTGGATGGAAGATTTCAGGTAGATGAAATCTTGCATGAGCTAAGTATGAAGGTTTTCATCTTCCAAATCATATTTTAAATATTATAATCTTTGTGTCAATGACATCCTCAAGTCCAAACACGAAATAACAAGAGCAGGTGAATTTTATAACTTGCCTTCAAAATGGGGCACTTGAATTGGGACCTGAAAAGAAGACAACAGGCAGTGGTTATATGATTACTTTTGCTTTTTTGACTGATGCCCTGCGAAGACTTGGAAAAGTTAAGGTCTTCCTGATCGTGCGCTGAATAAAGGTATGCGTGGCGGCTTCCCGTTGATTGTTTAAAGAACAAGAAGTGAATTAATTTTACCTACTCGATTCCCTTCCGAGAAGTAATTATACTGTGCAAATTTGCAAACCTCCTAAAAGTTTGCAGGACACCATCCGTAATAAATAATAAATAAGTCATATTATTATTTTAATACGAAAAGGTACAAAGAATCTCATATAAATAAGTCATATTATTATTTTAATACGAAAAGATTTACCTCAAAAAAAATTATATCTTATATATTCAATATCACGATTATGTATAAAATGTCTCAATACAAATTATATTAGGATTCATACGTTCAATAATATGCTTATATAAAAAAAAATTAACATCACTTATAACAGATAAATCACATCTTCACTTTAATAGAAAAATACTATTGTTGAGTATGAAGAATATTATGTCTCAACAAAAATTATATTAGACATTTATATATCTAATATTACACCTATGTACAAATAATATTATCACCCATAATAGATAAGTCACACACTCACTTTAAGAAAAATTCTATTATCGAGTGCAAAGAATATTATGCCTCAATAAAAACTGTACTAAGATTCCATACATTCAATACCATACTTATATGTAGAAAATACTACTACCTATAAGAGATAAGTCATACATTCACCTTAAAATGATAATATCATTACTCAGTAAAAAAAAGTATGATGTACAACCTTCATACATTTTTATACTATTTATGTGTATAATAAATATCAGCAGAGCATTAAAAATTACAAGACCTTAATACAAATTATACTATAACTCCGTACATCCAATATCATGCCTATATACAAAAGATATCACTACTCATAATAGATAAGTCATACTTCCAATTAAGGAATAACATATTCTACAATGCCAAACTTTTGTGATTTTTATCATTTTAACGCTAGACTTGTTAAAATTTTCAACTAAGTGACTAATATTTCAAGACTCACAACTAAGGCTAAAATGTTTGTTATATTAGTTTTTTTTTTTTGGTTAATGTGGCTGACAGAGTCAAATGTTTGGGTGTCCATATAGAAATTTTATGGACACGTGGACACCCATATAGACTGACCCATAGCCTATGAACTTGACATATGATGCATGACCCTTTTTTTTTCCCCAAAATAACCATAGTTTTCTCTAAGTCTCTTTAATGACTATTATTTAAGCCTGTACAATTGAGGAGCCTAAATATCATAATCATATTATTATGATTGCCCATGAACACTCCAACAATCAAGCACCAAATTAACTTCTCTAAGCCAAGTAACAACTATAAATCCAAAACTCTTTGGAATTGGAGATGAATTGACACTTCCTTGTCATTTAACTTCATAGTCATCTCTACAAACTCCATAACAGTGATGTGTATCTTTTTGTTAAACTCATGCGTTGATTTGCAATCAAATGAGCACAAAATTCATTGTTTTTTCCTCAGTATTTTACTTAACTTATGTATTAGAAACCTCATAAATAGAACTTCTTTGTGAGGCTAAAATTGCAAAATCACGAAAAGTATATGAAAATCCTAATTTAGATGAACTAGGTATTTTTGTTTTAAAGGGAAAATTAAGGTTATTTTGGAAAGGCCAAAGGTGTGGCTTACACCTCAATGCTTCATAAAAGGTTTAGTAAAATTTTGTCGTTATCTCTGATACCACTTTACACCCCAATTAAAGTAAAAGTACTTGTTGCACCTTGAACATATTGCAAAAGTGGTAATAGAGATACTAATAAGGGCTTATTTAGTCCTTTTTTTTTTTTCTAAAAGGTTAAGGTAAAAATAACACCTTTAGCCAATATTTTAAAAATTCCTTTTTAAGATCACATTAGTCTCTAATGGGTCTGAATTACCAAACTATGACATTACATAGGCTAAATTGTTGACCCATATACTAGAAATAGCCAAAACTTAATTATGTTAAGATTTAAGGTTTTACTAGTAACATTTTGAAAAATTTAAGGTGTAACATGATACAATAGATAACTGTAAGGATTAACTCAAACTTTTTAGGAAACGTTAGGAGGCAATTCGTACATTTTGCCTTTTGGAAAAAATGGGAGGGTTATGAATATGGGTCATGAGTTATGGGTCGTGACTTATAGGTTAAGTTCACGAGCTATAGGTTAGTCTATAAAAGTATTGATATATCTATAAAATTTCCATATGAATGCACATATTTCTGGCTTTGTCAGTTATATTAGTAAAAAACTAACAGAACTAACATTTTAACCTAAGTTGTAAGAGTTTTGAAAGATTAATCACTTAATCAAGAATTTTAAAAGGTTTAGCACTAAAATGAAAAAATATAAAAAGGTTTGAAAATGTAGAATATGTTATCCCTTCAACTAAATATAAGAATACCATTATTAAGTATAAATAATTCCATGACTTAATATAAACAATATCAGAACTTCATACATCTAATACCACTCTTATGTACGTAAAATACTATCACCCATAACAGATAAGTCACACCTTAACTTTAGTATGAGAATATCATTATCGAGTACAAAGAACACCATACCTCAATAAAAATCATATCAAGACTACATAGGTCCAATACCACATCTATGTATAAAAAATACCACCACTTCTGATAGATAAATCAAAGCTTCACTTTAAAATGAGAATATTATCACTCAGTATGAAGAATAGCATATACAACCTTCATTTTTTTTAATATCACTCATATTTATAAAAAAATACCAATTCTAGCTATAGATAAGTAACACCTTTATACTTTTTTATAACACTCTTGTGTAATACGGGAATTCATACTTTTTTATACCACTCCTATATGATGTGTTATATGATAATTTAATTAAGGTTGGCATTAGTGTTTCAATTATCAAAGTCCACAAAAGAAGGATAAATATGTAGTTAGAGCACCTTCTTCTCTACAAGAAGGAAAGCAAAAGGTTGGAAATGTGAAAATGAAGGCAATAAGCCTACCATTTTAATTAAAACATGAAGTAGATAAAAACTTAATATGATATGAGAATTAAAAATGTAGGTAAGGGATAAAGTTCTTGCCATATGGACAAGAAGCGAAGTGTGGAAATGAAGAACAAGGCATGAAATTTGCACCAAATAAAACTATATTAATATCGTGTATTTATTAAGTAATACAATTATTCATGATTTTGACTAATCCAAGTTGAATGTTTACAAAGTTGTCAAATGTGGTACTATTTTTAGAAGGTACTTGAATTGATATTGATCTTTATACTAGAGTAAATGAAGTGGATAACTGACATAAAATTTGGTGAATTAAAATATATTGAGTGGTTTTAAGGTAAGAAGGGATGTGTGCTACTAGTTGTGTACATAACTTGATATTAGTTAGTTACCGTTAAGAATAAGGAAGGATCAAGTGGATAAAAGTAGTAGTGATACCTTGGCATGGAATATGGAGGTTCTAAAGTGATAAGGCTTTAGGAGCAGTACAAAGTCAATAATTCAAATATCAATGTAAAGTGCATACTCAATAAAGTGAGGGGTATACAGATATAGGAATGATTTTGACAGAACTTCCTTTATATGTGTTGGATATTTTTCTATGTCCTAATGTCAATTATAGTTTAAGCCTATAGTTGTTACATATCGTTTTCAATGTCGATGACTATGAGCAATTTGGTTGAGAACATTTCATCCTTAACCATCTTTGCAAACATGCTCGCAAGTTCTATGAAAGTATAGAGGGGTAAAGGTGTAGCTCCTTCTATGGGTGAATGTATGGTTATAATGATTGTGAGTCATGGGTGGTAAAAAAGTGATTGTTTTCAATTGAAAGGCAGAGGTGAACTTGGTGTTTAACTAATTAAATATGACTTGAATTACAAATTATTTTTAAATTTACTATCTTAACAGGATATGTATGAACTGATTATTCATGAAGGGAAAGATAACAAGGATTTCAACTTGGGATAAGGTGAGTATCGATTAGGTATTAAATGCTAATAGGATATTAGAGGGAGCGTACGAGAAGCTGAGGGTACATTAGAAAAGTATGATCATATTTTAATAAACTGAATAGCAATATTTATAACTAATTAATGCCAATTAACTTCCGTTAGACATAGAGGGTTGATTACAATGACAATCAGTTGGCGGAACAACATAGTGGTTAGAAAACTGTAAGGAAGGTGAGGAAGGCTTTATAGGAGGCAATAGATGCAAAAGTAATGAGTTTGTCAAGAATGTTGGGTTATTATATGACTGTTTCATATTTGGTTTGTATGTTAATAGTTGTTGAGGTTTGAGTTTAATAACAAGGAAGACAAGAAGTCTTGAAGCGTAAGGTGGTGTTGATAATGGAGATTAATACTAAATAATCGGTCCAGAGGCATGAAGTTACACCAATTATAGACCTAAATAAAATTAAAGATGTCTCAAGTTATGAGGTAGTGCTTATGAAGGAGATAATACTAAGGAGCAAATCCTAAGTAGTGAAGATGCACCAATAACAAACCTAACATAAATTAAAGATGTCCTAAGGTATGAGGAGATGTCGATGACAGATAAAGAAAAGGATGAGAATGGGAGAAGAGAAAACAAGATAATGACTAAAGATAGGAAGAAGATAAAGTTAAAGCAAATGATATATATTAAACAAGCCTTAGTTAAATAGGGAATATATTTTTAAAGTACTTTAACAATTATATTACAATACATGCAATGAAGGATTCAAAGGTAAGCGTAAGCAATGCTACATGCACAGAGTTGGTAGCAAGTAGTATACTTCTAAATTTGTGTGCATTAAGTTCCTTAGAAGAAAATTTGTTAAAAAATAAGGTAACATTATTGTTATAGGACTATTTAATGATTATTAATGGCTACTGTTGAATATTATTTAACCTTCTTTGTTGTGTTAGTTGAAATATTATCATAAGTATACCAATCATGAGGTCATCAAGAATGCTAGCTTTGGACTTATATTAAGAAACTTCCTTACTTGTTCTAAGCCTAAGAGTTGTATAAGTAACATGGTGGATAAAATTTAATATACTTGTCCAAAATTTGTTTATGTGTGTGTGTGTGTGTGTCATATGCTAGGACTACATAACATTTTGTTAGCAACTTAATTTCATTACCAGAGAGTGTGGTTATTAGGCTTCTCTGGGAAAGTACATAATGGACTCCAGGTTCGTAGTAAGTAATGTTGGCATGTGATGGTTTTGAAGTAACTGATTAAAAATATTGTAGAAGAATTTAATATCATATTGAATTGTGATTAGGTGGATATAATCCAAATTCTAGATAAAAACATGGACAAATCTTTAGCCTTCATCGATTTTTCGTATATTATTCTCAAATATGCAAGAAATATAGAGAAGGACTTAGATGTTGGTATTAATGCATATATAACTAACTTGTTAGTGTATTGTATCTATTTGTGTTGTCATTCTTGCATGTAAAAATGGATTACGGAAAATGAAATGGTGTTTAAAAAATTTATACTTATAATAGTTCATCCATGTACTTCATAATGATCACTACTGGTGTTGTTGCATCTCTATTGAAACAATGGACATTATGATATTCAACTCTAATGACAAGGAGGATGATGCTAAAAAGAACATATGTGGAGCACTTATATGTAGCAACATATTATCTGCACTGTATGTAATAATATAAATTCTATTGCCTTATTTTGTCTATCTCACAAAATCTTTGTTTGAGGTTGTAGGCACATGTCTTATGTAATCTCTGGTGTGTTTTAGTATGCAATCCGATGATAATGTTTTGTGGTCCATATTTACTATCTAGTATGTAACAAAATTCCCAAAACAAAGTAACTAATAAGATTAACATATTATTTATGTTATTCTGAATGTGATACTTATTTTCCCTATTATATACACTAGGATAAAGTTGAATTACATAAATTAACCAACATTTTGAGGGTGCTTGTCTGCTGATGACTTTAGCAATGACTATGAGATTTAAACTATGGGGTTTGGTACCCAAAATCATCAATTATGGTAGGTTTATGCTTATAACTTACAATGTATTTTTTTAAAAATTAAAAAATTGGATTGATAGAATAAATTAAAGTATAACATTAGGAGAGTAGTATTACTTTCCCACAACAAAACGACACATATGACAAGTGGTTTTAAAAGCCAATATACTGTGTCCATAAAGACATTTCCAGTATTAGAAACTAGACACAATTGCTAAACCCTCTCCCATATAAATTTCTAGAAATGATATAGGAAGAACAAGTGGTTTCTTAATTCTTCCTCCCTTTCGCAGAGAACAAAAGCAGAATTGATTGGGATGAGCTACTTCTTATCTAATGTACTCAATTTATTCATAGTAACTAGCTATAAAAGAAAGAAGTGACTAGGCATAAGTGACTTGTGCCATATTACAGGGTACAAACAAACCTTGGGATGTTTTGGTTCTGTCATACCTTGAATTTTGAGATGCTAAATTTGTTAGGGGGTAGATTAAGACAATGGAATGTATCTTGTCTTCCCAAGTCTGGTTGGTAGTTGGGAGTAAGATGTTGCAAATATGTGGGAATAAACCATTGACTCTCTATGATAATTTAGAAATGGTAGGAAGACCATTCTATGAGCTGAGAGCTTGTGGAATTTGAGTTATGGGGCCTAAAGTTGTCTAGTTTTCATGCCACAAAAAAGTCTTCTTCCTATTTCCATAAAAAAGAATCGTAGGCTCTAAGATAGGTCTTAATTCAAAAGTTGAGCCAATGACTAAGAAAATGTGAATTTTATCGAAATAAACCAAAGGCTAGAACCTTTTAAAAAATAGCTATAGAATCATCTAATCCATAAAGAATTCTTATCTAATAAGATGTTCCAAATATTTTTGATCAAATCTATTTTCTTAAAGTTTCCAATAGAGGTCAATCCTAAACAACCCTCCTCTTTTCTCATACATACCGTGACTATTTGACCTTGGCAAAGTGGCTGTTCGAGTTTAAATTCCCTCAGAGAAACCTTCTAATTAGCTTCTCACTAGTTTTGATGACTTTTTTGGCTAGAGTTATATTAAATGACCAATAAATATGAAAAGAATTCAAGATGGATTTGATGAGTTGCAATCGCCCTCCAAATGAGAGCACTTGATTTGTCCAAAAGCGCAATCTTCTCTGTATTTTCTCGACTAAGGGATAGCATTCGGAGAATTTTATCCTTTTGGTGGTAATAGGCAGCCCCAAATAGGTCAAAGGAGAAGGTTTCCTATTTATACCAATGATTTGGGATATTCTATCCTCCATCATATTGGCACTAACAGCCAAAATAAAATGGCTCTTACAAAAGTTTAACTCGAAACCTGAAAGATCTCTAAATGAAGACAATGTCGATATGAATAGTTCAATAGATTTACTGTGGTCCTTGGAGAAGAGTAAAATATCATCCACAAAGTATAGATTAGTAAGCCCTACTCTCTTACATCTGCTATGAAATTTGAAGTAATTATTGCTTCCAATTTTATGAAGAAACAATTGACTTAGCATCTCTATGCATATGATAAAGAGATAAGGAGAAAGGGGATCCCCTTGTCTTAGTCCTTTAGAGCCCTTAAAGATACCAGTAGGCATACCATTAATAAAAACCAGGTAATATGGAGAAGTAATATAGGCCTCAAGCCATCTGAAAAACATTAGGAAATTAGAAGGTCTCTAAAGTCTAAAGTATAAAGCTTCATTCAATACAGTCAAAAGCCTTTTTGAAATCCACTTTTATGGTACAATTAGGAGAGCAATCCTTCCTTTGGTACACTTTCATTAGTTCTCAAACAATAGAGACGTTATCCCTAATCATTCTTCCTTGAATAAAGGCACTCTGGACACTAGAGTTTAGGAATCTTGGATAGTCTTCAACCTGTTTGCCAGAATTTTAGAAATTACCTTATGTAAAAAGTTGGAGCATGCAATAGGTCTTATGTTGGCTCCCGAATTTTTTATATTAGGCATGATTGGAATTAATGTTGAAGTTTTGAGGGATTAATATTTGGGTTTATTAGCATGTTAGTGTGGTAAGATAATATGACAAAAGTTAAGGAAATTGAACTATTAAAGTAGTAAGAGTGTGTAAAGGCAAACTTGGCAAGTCACATAAGTTTAAAAACCTTAAGGCATTGAAGGAGGGGCAAAATGGGAAGAGGAAATTGTTCCCTTGCGTTTAAGAAACCAAAAACGTGATTGAAGAAAAGAGAGAAGAAAGAAGCACGAGAAAAGAGAAAAGAAGAGAAAGATGAGAGTTATGCTAGGTTTTGATTTTTCTTAGTCTTAAAGAGTGATTTTAAGGTTATACAAGAAGGGAAAAAGGTAGAGGAAGATAAGAGCTTTCTTTGGAACCAAATATCTCTTCATTTGGTGAAGGTTTAAGGTAAGGACTTTCTAAATGCTTGGGATTTTGGAAGGGTTTTGGTTCATGAAGCTTAGGAAATGCATGAATTTAAGTATTCTAGAAACAATTTTAGTGATTGTACTTTGAGGAATTTTCAATTGAAACCCCATTTGATGTTGGGATTTTTGTCTATGAGAAGGAAATCAAGAAATACAAGAGAAGCAAGAAGAGGCACATTTGAGCAACGTGTAAGCAAGAAAATTCAAGGTCGGTGACATTTTTATAATTAAGTAAGGAGCCATTGATGTTTCTTTCAAGAAATGGAAATAAATGAGTTTCAACTACTTCAAAAATGTGCATTTTATTGTTCTTTGAATGCTTCGAAAATGTGTTGCATATTTGTGCATATAAATTTGGTTTGATTTATAAAAATGATTTTGAAAAGGTATCAAGCTTAAGAAATCAAGTTTTCGAAAGGTGCCTTTTTGAGCAATATGTTTTACAAGTCATGAAATACATGTTATGTGAGTTTGTGGTGGTCCCCTGAGTTAAGTCAAGTGCATATTGACAAAAGGCTTCTCCCGCTTGCCTGCTAGTGGCATGGAGCTCCTTCATGGACTCTCATAAGTTCATGACTACGCAAGACCATTAAGTGAAAATGTGTAGTACGTTCTGTTTTTGGATCCACCCGAACCATATTGATATGCTTATGTGCTCATGATAAGTTGACAAGAGTCATGCATACATAGTTTGCATAAAGTAAAATTTTTGCGATGAAAGTGAGTTTATACATGATTTTGCTTGTTACTAATTATAAACTTGCTACCCACGAGCTTTAAGCTCACCCCCATTTTTCTCCCCATAAGAGGTGTTGAGCAAGAGATCGAGTAGGCAATAGCCAAGGCATCACTCTGTTGAAATGTTTTGTATTTGAAGCAAATCTTGTAAAGCAAGGCTTTAGTTGCATTTTGAGCAACTCATTATTCATGTATCTTTTTTATTTTGGAATTTTCAGATATTAGTTTAATTGCGGCTTGAAATGCCTACTAAAGCTTTGTAAAACTTTTATCTTTTGGTACAAATGAAATAAGATTGCTTTTTTTTAATCATGACTTCCTCTCAAGTTTATACATGGCATTTTTAAGTTTGCATAAGATAAAAAAGTTCGTGTTGGGAAGTCAGGGAAAAATCTAGATTGACCTAGGCTAAATTAGGCAAATGTGTCTTCTAGAAAGTTGTAGGTCTTCCTTCTAGCTTTGCAACGGTCCATAGTAGGAAATTTTGGACATCAGAGTCCAAAGTTATGATCCTTAGAAGGGGAGATATTTAGGAGTATCAAGTAGTATCGTCTGTGATGACGTCACATCGTTTGTGATGACGTCATATAGTCTGTAAGGATGTATCATTTGTAAGGACATATCGTCTGTGATGACATCACTTCGTCTGTGATGACATCATGTCGTCTATAGGAATGTATCGTCTGTAAAGACGTATCGTCTTGTTGGAGCTCGTCCCAGCCATGCATCACATGCAGGCAGCAGCGGAAGCTTAAAATTCTGCTGGAACGTCTCTCGTTTCTCCCAGGATCTGTGTCGGTCGAAGAATCAAACCAAGAACGACCAACGAAGATCGTCTCTGATGGTATCCACGCAGAGGATGGAGGAATCAACCAATTCAAACGCTTTGAATCGGAAACAGCTAGAATAAGTAAAGAGTGCTAGCTCTTACCTTATTCTGGAGAGCAACGATGATGAAGAGAAGATCTTGGATGGTTCTTTGAGAGAGAACTTGAAACTCTTTCAAGAAAAAAACCAGAAGTGTTTCTGCCTTGCTCATCACGATGGCTAGGTTACTTGAACTCTTCTTCTCATTTTTCAATGACAATCATCAGTATTAAATGAGAAAAGAAAGGCTCTGCCTTTTTAATTTCCAACGCACAGATTATACGTATATATATATATTAATTAATTAATTCTCAATTAATTAATTAAGATACATATACATATAAACGCTGAAGTGGTCCAGTCACACTGGGGTCGGTCCTACTGACCTACCGGTCCCGGGGTGGAAAAATCACCGGAGACTTGTTTCAGCAAAATCAATGTCGCGATCTCATCAGGACATATCCCAATCTCATAGGGATCCAT
>JAOSBL010000006.1:4150355-4164252 GCA_027568915.1 Erythroxylum roraimae | reverse complement strand
AGAGCTCCGAATGAGGTGGTTCTTGTTTCTAAATAAACTAGAGACTAAGAGCTACCATTTTGAAGAAGTCAATTGTGGTTGTTGTGATTTTGTTGTGTGGGCTCGCCTTTGTGGCTTGAGATGTTGTGAGAATGAGGACGAACCGATGATGGCTTATAAGGGTTAAATAAATTAACCCTATAGGGTAATACGCACACGTCTCATGATTCCGAAGAGTTTTGGAAATCCAAAAATAAGGATTAATAACAAAGATCATGTTTTATGATTCGTAGCAAGGGTTGGACTCCGAAATCAGGCGGGATCCAACATAAGTGGTATCAGAGCAAGGAAATGAATTGATGAAAGGTATGATATGAGCAAGAAGTTGGGTTTCTAAAATTGATGCCCAACATGTTTGGTATCAGAGCAAGAGTTGAATTCCGGAAACAAGCGGGATCCAACAAATCTTCCCACTTTTTATGATGAAAAAATATTTGTGATATTATAGAACAATATAAAATGACACACACAAAATATAATTCAAGATAGTGATTAGCTCCCCCCTTAATTCATGTATAAAACATCATTCAATATGAAAAGCATAATTCAATATTAATAACAAAAGAGATAATCAAAATCAAAGAAATATTCATACATAAAGATAACTTAAATTTACTCAATCATATCATATAAAATACAATGATAAAAAAAAATGACAAAATATCACTCCCCCTAAATTCATCAATCCCCTATATGTTATCACTTCCCCTAAACCTAATATCACCAAACCTCTTTGGAATCATCAAAAACAAATCCAAAAATGCACAATGTAAAGTATCATCTATCAAGCTAACTCAGTTAAAAAGATGAATTTGATCAAGATTGCCAAACTCTCTTAATAGAGAGTGCTATTGAATATTTAAAGAGAAAAAAAGATCAATTTTCATAGATACATCCCTAATTGTGTCTAATTTGAAAATTCCCTAATTTCGATATGATGCCTAAGTTGAAATTTTTAATTAAAGCATAAGGGTAAGTTTTAACAAAATTAAAAGTGTATAGATATAATTAAAAAGGAAATAACCTTAACTCCTTAAAAAATTTAACTATGAATGCATTGACTTTAAAAGATAGATTTTAATTAAGACAAGACTGAAAATCTGAAATTTGAAACTAAAAAAAAATCAATTTCATGCAATTTTAGAATTTTGTGAAATGGGGGTTGAGGTTTTTCAAGAAAAAGAGAGAATTGTATGGGGTTTTTTTGGAGGATATAAAGATAAAAGATGAAAAATAGTGGAAAAAAAGGAGAAAGCCTTTATATCGTGAAGACTGGTTGACCACAAGGCTATACTGGTTGACCAGAGTTTTTCTTGAATAAGGTATATAGAACAATTGTGAACATACAAGGAGAAAGCTAAAATTTTTCTTTAAACTTGCTACATTGGTTGACCATAGAGCTGCATTAGTTAACCAATGACTGGTGTGGTCGACTAGTATATGCATCCATTATATTTACAAACTCACTAGAAAGAAAAGTTTCCTAGATAAAGGGATATTAGTAATATATTGGTCGACTAGTATGAGTAATTAGAGGACCATATCTTCGACCAGATAAAGAATAAACTTGTTGGAAAAAAATAAGATATTGGGACATTATTCAACCATTAAAGCATATAAAGGACTGTTTGGGTGACTAAATAAGCAACTGGAAAATCAACAAATGCACTATAAAGTCAAAAGAAGTAAATTTTAAAGATATGGATTGACCAAACAAAGATAATGGTTGACCAGTTAATTAGATAGCTTAAATAATCATCTTTAAAACTCAAATTAAAGTATCAAAACTTCAACGAAATATTAAAACACATATCAACCAACTCAATATCAATTAAAATGATCACATAAATGGCCTTATAAAGGTAACTATTAGCAATTTTTAATTTTCATCTAATTAAGCAGATTTATCGTCATTCAAAAGTTTAGAGAAATAATAGTCAAATTTATGTAAATTCTATCTTATGAACCTTATTTTACATATATTCTTTAATTATAATATCTACGCTTTAAAATAAATTTATTAATAATTCAAACCCAAAGAATCATCACCAAGGATTTATACTTAAGTTGACACATTAATGCAAGTAATCACATATTTCTAAATTATGAACTAATAATTACCTCATGTTGAACATTACTTATGAGAGATTTGAATGAAGATTTTTATTGAATTCTCAATCCATTATTGAGATCACATCCTTCTCATCCTTCGCACTTGGTTTAACAATCTAAGTAGTCTTCATGGTTAATTTTAGGAGTTAAATTATCCATATCCTACAAAAACATCTTCAAGACTTTATTAGAGGCAAGAATGTTAGATCCATCAAAATAAAAGATATGAATTTTAAAAATAATTTTCAATTCAATAATTGTTATCTCTACTTCTTACTATTTGCTCCTTCAAATAATCTAATCAATGTGTTTTAGAAACCCAATTAAGATTAGTTCCTTGGTTGTTTCTTTCCTTCTTCTTTGCAACCTACAATTTCAAAGACTTGCTTAACATTCTTTGTTTGATAAAAATCTATCAATATGTCCAAACTTACCATAATTTATTCATCATCATTACTCATATAATATGGTATGTCATTTTTATGGTAAGTTTGGACATATTGATAGATTTTTATCAAACATCGCTTGGAATTCTATTGTAGTATGTATAATGAGGAAGTTTTCTTTAGACATTAAATATGTTGATTGGTCTCCTAGGATGGTGAAAAGTCCTACAATGATTATATGTATGATGCTTAACTATGAATGAAGGTGTGATGCAGCTTTTATGAAGGTGTGAGTGGGTTTGCATGTTACCAAAAAAATTATGTCTATTTTTCCCTTGATAGTATTGAACTCTATGCCTAGGTTGTGCACCATATATGAAATTATGATGTTTGGTCTTAGCTTGGGATTTGGTGAATGTATCATGAGCATATGTATGTCTGGATGTGATGCTTCATGCTTATTTATCATTTTAGGCAATGGTTCTTCACTATATAAATGTTTTCCTTTAACAAAGTAGTTTAGTATAAGGAACACTTTCATATTTATATCCATATTTGTGCCTATCATTAGAACTCTTTTAAGCTCCTAAAATGTTTTCACGTTTCTCATTTCCTTTTGTAAATTTAGATAAAGAGTCCTTAAGAGCATAAATATCCTTTTTCAACGTTTCATTCTCACACCTTAATGCATCAAAATCATGATTGTCATCAATAATCATAATTTTTTATGCTTTAAGGCTATGTAATTCACTTTCATCTTTTCATTCTCACTCATTCATGCATCCATCTCTTTTTAAATTTCCTTGAGTTTGGAAGACAATTTATTCCTTTTCTTGTTTATGATTTTTAAACTTTTTACCAACTTATCATATGTCAAATCAATATCACTATCATTACAAGAATTAGGGTTGGATGTTTCATATTGGTAAAGCACATATGAGCTATCTCTTCTTCCAAATGCTCTTTTTCGGATTCACTTGTCTCATCCTAAGTTGATGCTTTAACTGCTTTCTTCTTATCCTTCTTGTCCTTTTTATATTTTCTCTTATACTTCTCATTATCTTTCAGTTGAGGACATTGTGACTTTATATGGCCATGTTTCTACATTCAAAGCAAGTAATATTAGAGGATTTCTATGTTAAATCATTTTTACCTTCCTTAAAGTCCTTTCTTTTGGAGAATTTCTTCTTCAATAACTTCTTTAATTTTCTAGTGAGTAAGTCAATGTCTTCTTCTTCGCTTTCACTAGTTCCTTCATGAGGGACTTCTAAAGTATGCAAAATTTCGTGAGTTGCTCCACACATATATACTATATTGAATTCATTTCTTCCTAATGCACAAAAAAAATGGACAACTTTACTATTTAAAGAGATTAATCTTTTATCTTAGGGATCTCATGCCTTTTTTAACTTGGGGACTTTTCTATCATCTATAATTTTAGTAAAAATGTATGGACCACTTAAAACAATTTCCCATAAATCTACATTTTTGGCTATTAAGAAGAATCTCATTCTTGTTTCCTAACAAAAATAGTCATTTCCATTTTTAAAAAAAGGGCTTTACTAATGTTTTCACCCTCTTGGTTAAAGGATGATAAGGATACTCCTAAGTATACCATTATGACCTATGCTATAGGATTTCATTTGAAATACCAGACCTATAGACATGGTCTAATATCACTTGTTATACCTTAATGGTACCTATGAGGGGGATGAAACTCAAGATTTTAATTAAAGTATACTAAATTAAGAATAGTGTCTCAAAATTATCACAAATGAATGAAATAAATAAAAGTTAATAAACTAAATTACATTTGTAATCAATAAAATAAAGAGTAAAGGAAGAGAAATATAAACTAGTTTATAGTAGTTTGAAAAACAATCTTTGCCTACATCCACTCCCAAGACTTGTCTTGGATTTCCATTATAGTTCTTCTTTTAAGGCAAAGAATGCCATGTCTACAATCTTTTATTTTAGCAAAGAGAAACCTCCTTTTCAACATTTCTTCAAAGTAAAGGGGAACCCCAAATCATTTTTGATAAACCCAATATAATGATCACAAACCCGAAAATAGCTTACAATTCAAAACTGCTTACTTGGATGATTTGATAATCACAAAAAGCTCAAAAATGAGACAATGAAGGCAGAAATAATTGAAAAATACTTAGAGATGTGTGTATAATGCACTTAATAGATTCTTGATACAAAAACCAATGTGAAAATACCTATTTATAGTGTTTTAAGACCCCATATAGCCATTCGAGCTAAGAAATAGCCATTGTAACAGCTATATGCAAAGCAATGGTTGGCGAATATACCATATTAGTCGACTAGTACATTAAAAGCTCTAAATATGCTAACTGTTAGAATACTAGTCAACCAGTACACATATTGGTCAACTGATATAGCACATTAATCGACCAATACATCAACCAATGTTACAACAAACTCACAATGCATCAAATTTAACAATTTTAACTTATATTGGTTGACCACTAACCTATATAAGTCGACCAATCACCTCAAAATTATGATTTTAACAACTTTAAATGCTCAAAAATAATTTATTTAAACCAATTATGCTTAAAACACTTCCCTAAATGTTTTCCAAATATTATTTAAAATGGTAAGAGGCTTTTATATTAAAATCAAAAGCCTAAACACCTCTTAATGAATATAAAGACTTATACTATAAAAAAATGAATTATCATATTATGTTTAATGAATGTAAACACAAGCCTGAGTTGATCGGCTTTTTAAAACAAAATGATGTCATTTATTACTTTTAATTAAAAAATTTAATCGGGATGAGTTGAGTCGGACTCAGGCCCACGATCAGGCTCGGGTCTCAGCTGCCTAGACTCAACCTGATCCTATTGCCATCCTTAGTGAGGCTCTTAGATTATCAAAGATGATCAAGATGAGCTTACAATAAGTAATACATGAAATAATATTAATGTTTCTTGATCTTGATCTTAATGATTGCAAACATTATATTTTCTATTATAATCCTTTGATACGGTAAGATTGTATTCTCATATTTCTTCTTATCAACAACATTAAAACTTACTAGTAGTACTTGTGTTTTGTTATCGTCAAAACCTTGATTAAAACCTTCCTTAGTTCAACACTTATATTGGTCAACTTAACCTCGTAGAAATATGATTTTAACAATTTCAAATGCTCAAATTTGATTTTTTTAATGCAATTATAATCAAAAACAACTTTTAAAATGTCCATCAAAGAGTGTTTGAAAGATCAAGAGGCTTTTCTTTAAAAATACTACCTGTTGATCTATAAAAAGGCTTATGTAAGGAAGTAAGATGATGCTTATGCATGGTGAACCTTTGAGATTACCAAGGTAAAAAAAAATGAGATTACAGTCAACAATACAAAATATAGAATGACTTTGATGTTCCTTGATCTTTTTTTTTCTCTTAACTTGATCATCACTTGAAAGGTTACAAACTTTTTCTTTATTATTTTAATTAACTATCTTCTTAAGTTATGGCTATATTTAGTTATTACATTGCTTCTTCCCTATAATAAACTCATTAGTAGTACTTATATTTAATTATCTACATACAGTTTATAGTTTACACTATATCTGATGACTACTAATTGAATTACTCTCATTAGAATAAGTTAGTAGCATTAGAATATATCAATTTTAAATGACACTTTATTTGTGTGAAGTCTAAGCATCGATTATACAATTATTAGTAATAAGGACATCTACAAATATACAAGTAACGTTTTATTCAAAATTTTTATAACTAAGTCAATTTTGTGAACTTATTCTTTATTAAATACTCACAATTATTTAAGTATCTTTATGCTCTAATTTATAATATTAATAAGTAAAAAACATAATATGTGCTAATTTTACAAGTTCTATTAATAATTCTATATTGATGAAACTATAACTAAAAGAAATTTAAGAATAATACTTAAATATAATTTAAATCTTATAATTTATAATCTCATTATAATTTTAATTACATAATAATTATTTTTAAAAATATTTTTAGTATTAAATATTAAATATAATTAATAAAATATATTAAAATAAAGATATTTGCCATACATCAATTATGACGATTTGATTGGCTAAAAAGACAAATTAACAACTCAAACAACAGTTCATCACTTGGCATGAAATCCCCATCCTCAAATTCCCAACTTGGCTCACATCAACGTTATTTCTAACAACACAAGCATGAACCTGATAAGCATTATGTGCATGTCCATGGTTTGTATTTGTCAATGTTGCATCATGGTCATATTTTCTGGAAAAATCACACGCTATTGACCCTTTGCATCGGTTCCTTAAGTTAAAATGTCATTCTTAATATGGGCATCAATTACAATTAGTCAAAGTGATTTGGACAAATATGTGGTGTAGAGATTCACTTGATGCGTTAATTTTAAATTGGATCAAGGGAATTGATCCTAACTCAGGCCCATATGCCATTAGTGAGTGTGGATGGTGAACGAGACAGGGATGTTGCATATTTAAGAGGGTAGGAGGCATGTTACTGGTAAGCTTGGATGAGGTCACTTTAGTGTCTCGTACTCTTTGCTTTATGTGATGAAAAACAAAGGTTTAGTTTTTTTTTGGTTAGGATGACTGAATATAGCTGTCTCCCTTGGAGGGCTTCGGATTCTGACCTACTGACAAGAAATTGCCTGCTCAGACTGTAGACTCAATTGTGTTTAGTCCAATAGGCCTGAATTTGTTTGCACAGTTAGTCCATTCCGTACCACCTTACTAACATAAATCATAATTTTTTATTTTTTTAAACCTAACTAACTTTGGGAATTTCCAGCAAAAAATATTAAAGAATTGACCCCTAACGGATCACTACGGTGAAGTTATCAATGCCGCTTATATCAGTCGTCAAAGGCGTACAAGAGCCATGCCGTATAAAAATCAGAAAAATTCGGATTGATACGAAACGATTTCATTGATGTAATAAACTAATAATTAAGTTCTAACGGCAATTTAACCCAAAAAAAAAACGACCATTGCAATTCCAACACATGCCTGAATATTTCACACTATAAAACCAAACAAAATAGTTGATTGATTTCGGTTTCTTGCTCCCCTTTTAAACTAAAGGCCAAACTGATATTCATTTTTCCCTAAGGCTGGCAAACAAAAACAGTTGTGTCCTTTCGACTTTGCCTTTGCATTCGATAAAATTCAGATCAAACTGTTTTCAGTTTTATGATTTTCTATAACTTATTATATTCGAATTTGTCTTCCTTTTTTCAATTAACTCAAAACCCGCTAAAAGTGCCATTTTTCTTCGTCTGTACACTACCACCAAAATTATTGCCTCTCTATGGACCAACTACTGAAACAATTTGATCCTTCATTCCTTTTCCCTCTATTTTTCTTTTATATTCCCTTCTCTCCTTTCTCTCCGCTTCTTCGCCGAGTCCACTCAGCTTCATCAACAACATCAAAGTCTCGCTAACTAACTCATTTCTGCTTGGCTACTCGATCCTGCTAATCCCAATTCGCTTCACAACAGCGTTCCTAACAGCTTCTGTTTGGAAACACAGCCCGTTTTGCTCAATCCCGGACATGTAATTCCTCACCTCCTTTCGTATCATCTCCTGCATCACTGACAAGAACTCTGGACTGAAAAACTGCGTCCCTGATGCTTGCTGAACCGGCGTCGTCGCAGGTGTCACTGATATCGGTGCGATACATGTCGAGTTCGGGTTTGCCGGATGATTTGAACCGGAC
Organism: Erythroxylum roraimae; assembly: GCA_027568915.1. NCBI lineage: Eukaryota > Viridiplantae > Streptophyta > Magnoliopsida > Malpighiales > Erythroxylaceae > Erythroxylum > Erythroxylum roraimae. The sequence goes on along the minus strand of JAOSBL010000006.1, from coordinate 4,155,957 downwards.
CCAATTGAAAGCGGTCGTGAACCGGGGGTTGGGAGCGAGACCTCACAGGAGTCGGATCCGGGTAGACAAAGGCTGAGCAAGGTAGGTGGATCGGCAGATGAAGAGGAGGCATCAATTGACAAGCTTGGCGGAACAAGTGAAGAGGTTCTTGCCAGAGGCCTGAAACCAGGTGACGAAGCCACACCAGGCAAGCTGGAATCGCTGAGTTCCGATCCGGATGGGCTGCTCGGGTTGAGCAGAAGACCCGAAACAGTAGTACCCGCACCGACACTGTTGGATCTTTTGAGAGGCTGTTGGACCGGGAAGTCGTCGTTCATGTCATCGGTCATGGAGGAACATTTCCTCTTCAGAGTAGAGTTCCAGTGGTTTTTGATGGCGTTGTCAGTTCGGCCATTTAGCAGGCGAGCGATTGTGGCCCACTTGTTGCCGAAGCGAGCATGGGCTTTAATAATGGTGTCGTCCTCTTCAGGAGTGAATGGCCTGTGTTCAACGTCAGGTGAGAGCTGGTTGCACCATCGCAACCGACACGACTTACCGGATCTACCCGGTATGGATTTGCTAATAAGAGACCAGTTTCTAGGACCATAGTTTTGTACCAGTCTCTGCAGCAACTCATCTTCTTCAGGGCTCCACGGACCCTTGATCCGATCGACGTCCTTCCTAGTTGTTGTTGGTGTCGAAGCCATGGATTGAATGAGAAAACTCTAGTCCCTAATTTACCTACTAAAATTAAAAATTAAGAAAATAGTAGTAATAATTGATTTCACAAGCTGAGCCTGAGGAGAGGAGGTTCTTCGATGTCGTTGGTGGAGGGGTGGGGGAGGCGGAGCCTCACCTTAGGTCATGGGGGAGAACGAGAGTGAAAGGCGAGGGGAGCGGAATATATATGGAAGGGGATAAGGATGACTGGTTAAAGCCGGTATAGTGACCGGTCATAGCCGTTGAGATGGCAAGGCAGTTACAAGTAAAACAGCTGTCAATTGACACGCGTCGCAGCATCGTCCCTCCAACTTACACGTACTTATCAATCTATCTCTCGCGCACTCTCACCTTTTCCCAATTACGGCCTCCGAATCGTTTTGGCTACAGACTCATCCTCATACGGCTCTTTCCCGAGTTCACACTCCCTCATTTTCTCTCACCAAACCCACGATTCTCATGTGATGCGGGGGTTCATATATTTATTCTCGTTATTCCAAAGTTTGTTTGTAGGTGATTTATTTCCTTCTTTATAGTAACTACAAATATTGTTACAATTCGAAATTTGAAGTTATTATTGTAACTATGCCCGGTCCCGGTGGTTAAAAACAAACGAATAGTAAGGTAAAATCAGGTAAATCCACCTCATCCCCAAAATATCCGTTGGTTTATAAAAGTTAAACGACCGTTTTGGAAGTTACGAAAGGGGGTTAATTTTTTCAAAACGAAACGTGGAGATTAAGGAAGACACTTGGAGAGATAAAGAGAGACAGATTCTTATCTATCTAGATGATCACGAGAGGAAAATTATTATTATTATTATTATTTTAAGAAAAAAAGCAGGAGGAGGAGGGTAAATAGGGGAGCGGGATGACTTTGACCCAGCCAGCCAGGCTGGACAGCATATAAGGTGATGGGATTTGCATTATTATTTTTAATCTTAAAAACTTAAAAGGGACGGAAGGGGTGCGGTGAGCTGGGATGGAAAACGACAAAAGTTGGGAAAGATTACTATAATCCTGTCAGTCCAGGCTGTCAAATTAAGGCCCACTCTCACTTATCCAACGGCCTACTCTCTCTCCCACCACCACCGCCACGTGCCAGTCACGCTCCACTCCTTCTCTGCCTTAACTGCCCCACTCCACCGTCTCACTTTAATGTCTTATTTCCCAATTTCGTTTCATCGGAAAGTAGGTCTTACACTCATTTTAACAACTTTGTAAAGCTGAGGCTTTCATAGTTGCTTCGTCTGTCTCGTATAATATTTTATTATACGATGTTTGATTGAGAACTAACAATAAATAGAGAAATATTTGGTCCTACGAGATTAACGCGGGAGTTGAGGGCTGCAAAAACAAAATCACTATATATGAGATCATTAAGTATTCCAACTGGCGATGCTATTAGAATTCTCTTAGGTGGGACTAGGCCAGATGGGAATCGTAGTATCTATTTTATTTTTAGTTCTTGAGGTGAGGTGAGGGTCAAACAAGTAGGAATTAATCTCTTTTTCGTTACGTGTATATTTTAACTTCAGGCCGAAATGCATAAAAAGAAAACTGTGATCCTAATTAATTCCTGGCACAAACTGCCAAATAAGCGTATGTTTTGGTAAAAGGGTATTTCTGCCACTCCAACTTGGTAATTTCGAATTAGATAGTTTATCTTCCAACTCATAGCAAAATTTTTAAAACAATATATTTACATATTTTTTTATATATGCAGCACTAACCACAACCATAATACAAGTAGCCCGAGTCATAGAATTGCGTTTGGGAAGAGAGAAGAAAAAGGAGGAGAAGAAACGGAAAAGAGAAAGAAGAAAGGAAGTTAACTGAAGCAAGCAAAACAAGAAAGAGAGAGTCACTATCTTCAGCAATCAGCATGCAGTCGTTACGTGGAAGATACAGCTGTATAAAATCTCCCATCCTAAACCATTCTCACGTGCCAACCGCAACAACCTCTCACCTAACCCTGTCCTTTTGCCGTACTTTCACGTGATTTGCTTCTCCGCACGAGTTCACCTCACGTGAGACTGATCCACGGTTAACTCCCATGTTTATTAATATTAACCCTACTTAACTTTTCCTTGATTTTTTTTACCATGTATTCGCGTTTATGAAAGGAAAAAGAAAATATCCATTAATTCACGCTGGAGTCGACAATTAATTATAATCAAAGACTCGTTTAAATTTGGTTTGGTCGTTTAACTGTTTATTACATTAAACATCATCTAGTGAGTTAAGTTTCTTAGTGCGATTCAAGTAAAATGTTTATATTCCTCATTATTCATCCAGTTAAAACTGAAAGTGGGGAATAAACGACGTCGGATTTAAAATGTAAATCTGAGGAATTTCAGAAACCAACAAACCCGTTCTATTGCAGAAATAGTAGAATATTGGCCTTGGTCCATACTTAATTTAACCTGGAATAATGGTCCCGGTAGGGTGGGCACGCTCGTGGCTTGCCTTTTAGCAACAACTTGAATGCCTTGGATCCTCGCAATAATGCACTGTCCAAGTGGGTTTTTCTAATGAAATACTGTGAATGGTAGCGTCACTGCGTCAGTATCCCTTTTTGCCGGTGCTCCTTAGCTACCTTTTGAGTACACCGTAATACGGCACAAATACGTAATTAAAGAATGATTTAGTCGATGCAGGCAGTTGATTGCTGCACATGGTTGGGAAAAAGGGAGGATGTTTCCTCCCTCTCCCTCCCATTGAAGCTCATCAGTACTTTTGTAAGGCCAAATGTAGTTTTATTTGAATAAAGAGTGTTTTAGTCTTTCTATATACTTCCCAGAAAAGCGTGGATCCAAATGGACACTAAGAAATTCATATTTAGGAACCATAAGACATAAAATAACAAAAGACGGTTGCAAAAGATTGCATGCATGTGGAAGAAGGATAACCAAAGATTATCAACCACGATATTGTAGTGTAGATTCTATATTATAGATTTGAATGCGAAATTGACTGCAGAACTCCAGTCAGTCATAATGTCTTCTTTTCGTGGTATTACACCAAAAAAAAGATAGCTATTGTTTAACTTCCTAAACAGTAAACATAGAGGTAACTGGAAACATAAATAAGCGCATCTCTCTCTCTTGAATTATTGGCCCTTTATATTATAAGCCAGGTGTAAACAACACCAAACCCAGAGTAGTCCTAAATGGCTAAATTACCTCATCTGGGAGGTTGTAAGTTACGTATGCGTGGTACTTCCCAGCAAAAACAAATGACGACCAAACGTCCGACAGCTTAGAGCTTAATCATGTACCCAGAGAAGCCACGTATGAGAATATTTGTCGTTGTGCGAGTGACGTGGACATTTCGGCATTGAAATGTATTGAAAGGGGGTAGTGGGGGGACCAAAGTGCCTCTTTAACGGACCTAACCGCAGCATTTTTGAAAATCTGTTACGACGGCAATAGCAATGACAGCTAGAAGGCACTCGCGATAAAAACACCGCCGCGAGTTCCAAAGAGAATCAAATTACCATTGGGATTCGCAAATGGAGAGGTTTGTAGGACCCATCTCCATGATTTTTCTCTGCATGCAACATCCAAGCATTATCATCGGTGTTTTAGACTAGTAGAGTAGATCGTAGACTGGATTTTTCATTTTCCTGATCCCGGCAGGAGTAGCAATAGTAAGGTAAGGAGAAGCGTGTGCGTATGCCAGTCCAATGCCATCATCATCGTACGGTCTCTAACTTCTTTTTGTGTGTTTAACCCTGATTTTACTTGCTGTCATTTCTGACTTCCTGTTTCAATTATTTGGTTTTTGGGATTTTGACCCTGCTCTAAGTTTTCAAACTGACAATGAATGGTTTGTATATAAGGGAACAGAGGGCACAGGATATTTAAGTACAGAAAAATACGTCCCACTTTCAAATGCTAATTCTGTAGAGCAGGGTTTTCGGATTTTTAGAATGTCCTTGCCAAGCAATTATTACCTGACCCTAGTAACAATCAAAGCCCTTTGGGCTTTTGCGTCTTGGTCATTGTAAGATATAGTTAGTTATAAAGAATTCATTCTTCTGGGGGACTTTTGATTTTTCGAACCGACGTAAACCGGAAATTGTCATGTCGGGTTGCAGATAAGAAAAGAAGTCCACAACCTGTAGTCTATAGAGCTACCAATGCCTTAATATCTCAAAATTTTAGCTTATTGCGTAATGATTTTGTTGTTAGTTGCAATACGTGTATTGCTTAGCTGCTTGGGATGGTCCTTGATAGGAACAAATAACAAGAATAGTAAGGTATTCGTGTTTTTTTCCCCCTTTATAGTTGGATTGGTTATGAACCTAATCGACGTCAAATGAAACAACGTCGCTGTCATAGACAGCCCCCGTTTACGTATTAACTTTGACTTTGTGAACAGGGATTGGTGAAGTTAGCGTTGTCACGGACCATCACAGACCACTAGCCCAACCGCCTACCACCAACCAATACAGTCTGTACAGATTAGATATTTTCATGCAATAATGTTGGTCAAAGTTTCAACCCCTCAACAGAACAATAAATTTTGAACGACCTTTGCCGTTTTGTACCGAAGAAATGGTCCTCCGCCCCTTTAGAGCTAACGTATCATTTAGGTGTCTATTAAATAAATATTTCGACTTATGGTATCAATCAAGTTTTTATGTAGCAATAGACTCATCTAAATAATCAATAGAAAGTTCTTAACGCAATACATCTCTTTACTCATATTCATGACCTCTGGTGTAATGAAGCACAAGAGAGCTCCCATTGTCTAGCCTTCTTCAAAATGCAAAATTTAATACTCCCTCTAATTTATAATAAGTGTCGTTTTAGAGGAATACACACTTATTAAGAAAGTTAATGAAATGTCTGATATATCCTTATTAATTACATGTTAAAGTGCCTTGAAAATATAAT
>JAOSBL010000006.1:4047430-4080947 GCA_027568915.1 Erythroxylum roraimae | reverse complement strand
TTAGATAAATATTATTACATTATAAGTACTTATCGTATGTTTTTCCTTTTGCTTCAGAAAGTACTTTTTTGAGATTCTAAATTTGACACGGTCATTTATAAAGTATGGGAGAGATGAGCACGTACACGTTAACGAGACTTTGTTGGTGCGATATACAAGACTGGTGTACGATCGTCTTATATTTTTGAACAAATATGAAGTTATTGGCAGTAGTATTGGACATTATCTGAGGTAATGTCCATTTTAGAGCGTAATTCTACCAATAGTCGTGGAGGACAGGGGGGAGAGAGTCTTCCCATACATACTAGAGGATCTATTATCCACCACAAGCATTCAGAGAGACTTATAAATATCTACACTTTACATTTATATTTTGATTTCTTTTACATTGGTGTATTTCAATTTAATTTGATGTGTGATTTTTGGAATGAAAATATGTATATTATGGAGAATGATAATGTTATAAATGTCTGGTGCCATATATGACTGTGTTGTTGAGTTATTTTCTTTGTTTAATAAGGGGTAAATATCATAAAAATAGAGAAAATTCTACCGAAATTTTTATAAATTATAATTCACTTATAACATTTTATTCTGATTCAGGAAAAGTCTATGGGCACGAAGCCTACACCCCCGTCAGCTCTTTTTGCATAGTCATAATAAGAAACATGACGATGTGACCTTCGTCAACACCCGATGTAGATAACTAAATGTATGTGAAATTTTTGCTTTAATATTAATGCTTAATAATTATCACTTAATAACATAAACATTGCCTTCTGATATGATCAAATATAAGAAAACATTCAACGACAGTTTCAGCAATTTGAAGATGTTGACGAGACTCAAACCTATCTTCATGCAATGGGTGGTAGGGACCATCGTGGAAGGATGTTCGACTTAGGTTTATTTGCAAACATATATTATTCGCAATCTTCCACATCTAGTACAACAACATCTAGTAGGCGGTCCACACCCAATGAAGTCCATGAGCTTCGGAGCACAGTACAGATATTGGTAACTCAGTTGCAACAATCGATGAAGTACATAGCTCAGCTCTGTAACAGGTGGATGAGTTGAAGGGGAGGAGTAGCACCTCATCACAGCAATCAGAGCATCCGCAGTCACCAAATGAATAGCATACTTGTAGTCAATTCGTATGAATTACAAATATTTATTATGTACAAAATAATTTTTTATTATCGATTAAGATAATTTTTACTTTATATCATCAATCAACTTTCTGTTTTAACAAATTAAATATAGAAACAAATTAAAATATTATCAATAGATAACTCATAACTGTTTAAATTATGTATCAACCATAAGATCTTCAAATAAAATTTAATGCAGGAAAATTATAAAAAACAGTTTTAGTAAATTTACCGACAGAAAAATATTGTTTATCGGTAAAATCTATTCGATTTGCCGACGGATAACTAATTACTGTCGGTAATGTTGTTATTAACTTACCGACGGAATAACCAATTCCTTTAGTAATTTTACCAACCGAAGGAGAATAACCGTCAGTATATTCACCGACAGTTACACAAAATATCCGTCAGTAAATTTGCGATGGACATTCTGTGATTCGTCGCAAATTATTATATAGGGCCGTTTCTCTGACACCTTTATCTGTCGATAAATTCCGTCGATAACTAAGCTTGCCGATGGAATGTGTAGATTTTTTGTTAGTACTTTCTGTCACTAAACTTCATTTTTCTTGTAGTGCTCTATAACTTACCACCCTTAAATTGATGGGCAAATAGAGGCTAGTAATAAGATACTAGAGTCATACCTTAGGTGCTTTTGTAGCGAGGCTCCTCATAAATGGATTTAGTGGATTCCTTTGACAAAATGGTAGTACAATACCACCTATTATACAACCATCAATTTAACACTATTTGAGGTTTTATATGGGTATTAGCCATTAATTCAAGTTCCTTACTTAGCAGAAGGCTCCAAGAGCTTAATTATTAATTAGACTTCAAGGGAAAGGGAAATGGCTATTGTAATGATCAAATTCTACTTAAGGTGAGCTCCTCATCAAATGAAGCAACAAGTTGATAAAAAGAGAAATCATTGAGAATTTTGGTGGAGATTTGGGTGTTGCTTAAGTTACAACCCTAGAGACAACACTTATTATAGAGAAGATTATCACAAACTTTCTCCAAGTTACAACCCTAGAGACAACATTTATTATAGAGAAGATTATCACAAACTTTCTCCACTATATTATGACCTTATAAAGTCATAGTAAATGTTGGTAATGGAGCTTATAAGCTATCTTTAACATAAGAAGGAAGTATACACCCTATATTCCATGCATCTCATCTCAAAAAGTTCACTTTTGATCAAGTGACTGTCTTTATAGAGCTCTTAACAAGTTTGGTTACAAAAAAACATATTTCAAATACAATTTTAGGAAAAAGAAGGATTAAAAGTCATAATAAACTCACGATACAATTCTTGATCCATTGGTCAAATGGCATAGCCGAGAATGCAATATGGGAGAATTTATTCAAGTTACAGAGGAGATTTATAAGGACGAACCTTGTGGATAAGGATTTTAAGGGGGAAGGATTATTGCAAAAAGAAAGGAGAAGAATTTGTCTAGGGGAAATTAAATCAAGGAAAAGACCCTCATGAAATTGTATGCTAAGTTACTTATATATGTATGAAACACAATGTTTAAGTAAATAATTAAACATAATAACTAGGATATATAACCTTAATGTATTGACTGTCACCTCTCGTAAGTAGTTATTGCAACGAACTACTTATGCAAAATTATAACATAATTCACACCTTTCTCCCGCACTTTATCTCTCTTCCCTCCAATTCTCTTTTGATTTCTTTTTCTCTCTCTTCATTCTTAGTCCATTTGTTGAGTCAATCACTCTTTATCTTAACTTAAATCCAATAACATTTAATTTCTCCTTATTTGTTGAATATATGATTATAATGTTACTATTTCTATGTTGAGGATTGCTTAAAGAACTTAAGAAGCTTTTTTGCATTAATTTGTGAAAACATATTACTCGCACTTTTAGAGTTGAATCAAAGTTGGTGGCAATGTTGGCCAATTTTCACTAAGTAAGCCTATTCTCAATCTTTTTTGCAACTATTTCAAAATGAAATAGTGACAGTGGAAGATTTAATTCATTCAAGTTACCTTTTGGAGAGGTTTGCTAGATATCTAAAAATTGCTCAGCAGCAGTCAGACAAATAGGAAATGCTGGGTGAACTAGAAAAGTTTGGGCAAAGTAGACCATCCCTATAAGAGTGTGAAGGGAGGGCCTCAATTAGTAGGGGGAAAAACCTCAACCCTTTGGGGTTATCCTGCATTTGGAAGAAGTAGAAAAGGATAAATATAGTGATAATTTAATTCTTCGTCACCATAGTAAATAGAAGAGAAAATATAATTTATTTAAAATCAACATAAATCAAATAGATGTAGAATAAATATAAATAAGTATAATAAGAATAAATAGAATTGACACTTTATGTACATTACATATAGAGAATTGATATCTAAATAGATTAATGAATATGAAGAGTATATTATAAATTGATTGGTATTAAGCTTGTATCTTCATACAAATCTTTATGCATTCTAACTTTATATATTAAGATTTATATATTAAAATAACAAAACAGATTCAATAGTAGGTAGAAAGAAATGTATATTTCTTTTTACCATACTATTGAATCTTATAGAATAGTGTTGATTCTAGTTTGATAAGGGGTTTTATAATTATAGGAATTGTTCTATAAGCAATATGAGATCAAGCGCAGCCATTTTATAAATAACATCACATGGATTTAATGACGCCGCATTGTTTTCTTGGCAGGAACGAGTTTTGATAGGATACGTACCTCATTGCCAAAAATATTCATGATGTTCGGTATCTTATCATTAGCCTCCCTTGTATTGCTCGACATGGGCGATCTTTTTGATAAATTGATAGTTTTTTTGAACAATTATTGACCAAAAAATTCTTTTAATACCAAAAATACTAGTTACTTTTGTGATAGTAGTTGGAATGATATTAATTTCAATTTATTTCTCATCTATGTTACACCAGGTAATTTGGCATTTTAAATTTTGACGTAAGAGTATTAGAAATATCTTGATTTAGATTCAAAGCTTGAATTTCTAAATTTTTTAAATTTATGAGTTTTTTATGTTGGGTGTCATTAAGATGTCAGCATAGCCACAATAGACCTCCAAACTTAAAGAAAAAAAGTCATTCTAGAATTCTTGGACAAAATCCTAATAAAAATTTAGAGTTTTGTTAGTCTAAAATTCAACAAATACCTTAATCTCCATTTGTATTGACAAAACATAGTGTAGCTGTAGCTTTTGAATAACTATTATTTGAGGATTTGTCAAACATGATGGACATACCCCGTTATTGAAGTATCATATCAGAATAATAAAGATAAGAGAGAATTTTACATTCTTATTATCTAATGGCTTTTTAATGACTAAAACCTCCCGTACACCCAATCAAACACGGGATCAAATCCCCTGTCCAAGTTACGGTGTCCTTACTCTGTCCAGTGGGATGGATGCCATCCATTTATGTGAGATCCAGTGGGGTCCACATAAATGGATGGCATCCACCCCACTGGACAGAGTAGGGACAGGGTAACTTGGACAGAGGATTTGGGGTGATCAAACACAGCCGAGTCGAAGCAATAGGGTGTTGTGTCGAGTGGTTGTGACCTGTGACACGTCCACATGACAGCACGTATTTTGTCGTAAATGGTTCATTGCAAGGTGTAACGTCCTTTGGTTCCGCTTACCTAATAGGAACAGATGCCAGACCTGAGAATGCTGCAAAAACTGGATCATCTCAGAACCCTTTAGCCCAATTGTTATTATCGAAACAGTGGATCCATTGCAGCTCTTACATTTGACAGAGAGCATCTGAATTCCCTTTCCTCTGGTTGAGTGAACATTGAACAATCATATCTTTATCATTCCCTTCCCAAAGAACAATTCCAAGCTCCAAAATTCTAATAGGGTTGGACAATTCCAAGCCGCCAGAACATAGACCAAGAGATCTTTCATAACACCTTGCAGATGGTTTGTTGCTGCCAATTTTAAATGATTTTAGGCTCCAATTTGGCCACAGTGACCCCAACTTTTCTGCACATTTGAAGAATAAAAAAGGGACATTTGAGGCATATATAGAAGTCTTATGCATTAGCTAAATGTTAGCTACGAGTAGGATGAAATGTTACAGGGAAGAAAATCTGTGCTCGCTCTGCGTTGGTTGATGAAGAGGGACAAAGTACTCTACGGTTAGAACCACAATGTCTCATTAAAAGCTACTACTGCTGTTTACTGCCCCGATTTGGCTTTTCCTTTTGACATTGTCTTCCTCGCTTTTTCCTATCATTAAATTACTCTCTGCGCCTTTCACCCACGTTCTGTAGCATAGTTGTAAATGAGGAGAAAATGTAATTCAATTGCATATACTAATCCTTCTTCAGAAAAAATATTATTAATCAATTCGAGTTATTGATTCATTACGCTTAATTTCTGCTACACACAAAGAATTGTAAAAACTGATTATAGAAAAGGTGAAATCGGCCATATTAAACAAGATTTGGACGCCGATTTGGACCATGGTTGGGAGATATGATGGTAAGCCCGAACTGCACGTGAAGAACCTTCACGTCATGATCCTCATATGTTCCCTCCATGCAAAACACAGGTGCCACCACCAGTTTTTATGGGACAGGTTAATGCTGGGTTTGTCTTGTCTTTGCCTGGGCTCATTAGCTGGGTTTGGCATTATCTGAGATGTTGACACCTTAAACCACTGACACTTATAGCCCAGCCCAACAGCCCATCGGATAATCATCTTCTGCTCAGCAACCAAAACCTTTCCTTGCTTAATAGTGGAATTTGGAAACGTCCTTCATAATTATACCATTCACTCATGCAATGTGGCTTCCTGCCATCTAGATACTGAGTTATAGATCCAAGAATTCTCATTTTTCCCTTTAAATTATGATTGGACCTACTCATCATAAATACTTGAGCTTCCATTTCTTGTCCTACTCTCTCCCATTCCTCAGTTTTTCACCGTTTGTTCTGTTTTGATTTCTTCAGTAATATTTATGAGAGACTTTCCTTTGCTAGGACTATGTCTCAGTGGCATCATTTTAGACTTTTAGTGGCCCACTGCGTCACTGACTTCTTTGTATAGCTGCTTTGCTCGGTTGTTTAAGATATGGTGAATTCCTCGTAATTCAGTCATTACCATTCCAGTACTTAGCCCCTACTGTAATTGCACTTTTGAGATAAGAACAACTGAAAGTAGGGACAGGAAATTATTGGAATTACATGTTACTGCACACTGTCTTCTTCCAACGAGTAAGGTGCTGCATCATATACGCACTACCATAAATGAGTCTTTCCAACGAGTAAGGTGCTACATCATATAAGCACTACCATAAATGAGTCTCACAACCATATCTGAAAAGCAAATTCAGTTTCTTCTACAGAGACTCACCACTTCATTAACTTGACGTCCTCTGGCCCGTAGGTAGAATGATAGTAGTAGGTTAATAAAACTTACGTGGTACTTGTTCTGGTAAGTTTGTACTATCTTATTCAAATGCTCACCCCGGTAAAAAATTTAGTCTGATAAAGCCACCAACTTTGAAACAATTTTAATACTTTACAAAAAAAGGAAGCGTAGTCAGAGCGAAGTTGCCAAAGTCGAAGTCCTGTTTTACGGAGATGCTGCAGCACATAGCTGTTTACCACTCGACTTCACATCACATGCATACTCGTTTTAGTGACAGCGAGTGAAGCATATACATAATATATTAGGTAGATTAAACAGTCACAGATGACTTTATTATAAGCTCATAAGGTCAAGCCTAGTAATTACATTAATATTCTTTGATGACTCTCATCCATAAGAGACGAAACGAAACCCAAAAAACAAGAATAAGAGGTGAAAGGCATTAGATGTCTACATTATATATCTCGTGCTTGGTTTAGCTAGACCGTAATTTGGATATATGTCTATGTCTATGTCTCCCTCGTCTCTTTTTTTTAATTGCAAGCAACTTTAGAAGATAACATACTCCGTAGGTCAAAAGAGAGAGCTTTGAGGAGTTTAAAGATGGTGGGGTGTTGATAAAAGAAAAGAAGAGAAGAGATATTCACTGGAACCAATTGCCACCACCTCTTTTTTTAACTCATCATCTATAGTCTATACCTGACCATTATCTTTCCCTTTTTTCTTCTTTTTGGGTTGAAAATACGCTACAGTCCAATTCTACTAACTACTAAAAGCAAAGAACAAAAGATCAACAAAGACATGACAAACAAAATCAAAAGATATTGTCCCCCAGTTCCGCACTCCTTTGCCTTTCACCTTTTCCCCTTTTTGTGCCTGTGTTTTTAATCGATCTAATTGCTTCTAAATCCTCTTTTAATCTCCTCTTATGCATCCTTTGTTTTTAATCTGGTTAATGCTAGCTGCTCCTTCCTGTACTTTCTTTTTCAGGTCTTTTTCTTTCTACCCCCACTAAAAGCACCATAGCCTCTACAAAAGAAACACATCTTACGAGGTTTCGGTGCAAAATGTGATACTTACAGTTTTAACAAATCAATCTAAACTAAGTCCACTTATGTCACTGTCTATAACTAGAACAGTAGACATGAACAAGTCTTTTACTGCTATACTCTCTCAGTCTTTGGTTTCTCCAAGCTATACGTAATATGTTTAACATGTCAATAACTACCAAACCAATACCGTTTACAATAATTGTCAATGTGAGCCGAAATGAGAGTTTTGTACACACTAGTGTTTCTCCGGCATTCACGGTACATCAGAGGATTTTGATGGAATAGTTAAACGGGGTTCAGTAGGTTAAGCAATTTATTAAGAAATCTAGATAGTTGCGTTATTTAAGATTGCAAGAATAAAGCCAAGTCATGATTCCCTTTGATTTTATAGCCCTAGAAAGCACATGCAGGCCTTCTTGAATAAAAAGTGGAGCTCTGCTGACTGCTATATTTCTACTTTGCAGGCATTTAAGATTGGAAATGTGAACTATGTGGCCACTAGCAATTATTTGAATTCAATTTTTTCGACGAATGTTTACATGCTCAGTGTACAGTGGCCATTTCTTTACTCCTCGGCTACGTGTGAAATCCTATCGGAGTTCCTTTCACCATCAAGGGTGGACTGGCTCTGCATTGACTTTTCCTACAGTGTCTCCGAGTCCTTACCTGCTTATTGGCTTTGTGTACCCGAATCGGATGGGTTTCACATAGAAGAAACTAGAAAGATGACGGCATGGTTTATAGGTAGGACTTGGAAGACTGTGTAACGGGAATTAGAAATCGTCGAGAAATGGACGGTGAAGTAACGGCAGGATAGGTTTTACTACTCCATCTAGTCTCATTCATTCAAATTCAATGGCCAAGCATTTTAAAACGCCAGCCATTCATACATATAAAGATCTATTCCAACGAGGTCAAACGCCAAACTGCAATATTGGTCAGAAAATTGAAAGTTTAGATAATCCATCAGTGGCCGACAACTTGTTCCTCACTTCACATGCAAACAAAATCCTCCCTTCTGATCATACACATTTTCGTTTCCATTTTCCCTCCTTCAGGTTTCCCTCTCGCCAACCTTTTTCTTTCTCTTTTTCATGCACTAGACACTGGACACATGTGGGCATGTAGATTTTACAAGACCTACTTGTGTTCAATTTTGTTGGGACTCGACGAAACTGCAGAATTTTTAGGTAGTAAATGAATATGGCCATATAGGATCTTTATTTATATAGAATATATGTTACATTATACCATGTTGGTACTAAAAGATAGAAACAAGTGGGGCATAAGAGAACATATATTATGTTACTGCAAGGGTCTCTTCATTGCTTTTCTTGTTCATGTTCTTCAACTTCCTGCCTGGTAAAATGCCAACTATCTCTGCTTCCAAATCCCATCTTTACTTGGAAGGATCAGATTTGGACTGCACTGAAAACGCAGAGATTGTAGGCAATTTAACTTGTTTACTTAAAAAGGAACACAAGGATTATTAGCCGTGCAACGCTAGTCCATTAAGGAAAAGGGAAAAAATAAAAGGAAACAGATGAATTTGATGCACTAGCGAGTGCTACTGTGAAATTCAGCAGCTGCATGGTTTATGCTCTGAACTGCTCTGCCCTTCTTGGACAGAGGCTCTGATGAAGATGACACTGATGATGCCACAGACCACACATCGTTTGAGCTATCTGGGCTAAAGGACATATCTATTACACCTTTTGGGCTGCTTGCCATTGGACCCCACTTGCGTTTGTTTGACTGGTTGCCATGGTCTTTTGGTGCCAATTCCATAATTAGCTCACCGCAATCTGCTACTTTATCCTACATACAAGTGACGAGCTTGCATGATTCAGTAAACGTACAAAGATAATAGCTTTCTAGTTAACATGGCAAGATGAGACTGAAATTTGAAGTACGTTACAATGACTTGATACCTTTTCGATTCCAAGAATTCCCAATAGCTGGTTTTCATATTCAGTTCCAATACAAGGCTCTACATCATTAATGACATGCAGAATTGTCGCAGAAGCCATTACAGAGGGCAGATAATGCATTGACCTAGAATCTGCAGAAATCCAATGAAGTCAAAGTTGAGAACAAATCCTGGTATTGTTTTTAACATAAAATAACCTGATTAACATCAAGAAAGGCAAAGGAAACTTTCTGACGGCTTACCTGATATGATACAGAGAATTATACGCTCGCACCTCCGTAAAAATTCCCAACAGGGATAGTCCTTTAAACCCAGCCTCCTCGTAATATAATCAATAAACGATAATGGGGTAACAGGATTCATTTTCCATCGAAGAGTAGAAAGAACCAGAATCTCCATTCTCTGTATGGTTTTATCCTCAAACACATACCTACTATCCTCCACCTACACAAATCAGTGAAACCCACATTAATCCGACTATCTACCCCCAAGCAAAGCTTGAACTTTACTATACAATCAAACACATATTTATCTACCTGAAGGTCCGTTAGAAGTGGAACTTGGGTCTCTTCCACTTTAGCAGCAAGCGAGATACAGGCCACAGCAGCGAGCTGCGTCATCCATGGTTTATCTGCTTGAAGTTGGAAACTGAATAGGAATCTATCAAGATAGTTCACTGCCAAAACTGCTGTAAGAGCAGTGAAAGAATAGTACGTGTTGACCTTAAGCATCCGCTCTACTGCTTCACGGCGAGCCTCGGCAAGAGCTGGATTATTCTGTAAGTTTTTGCACAGTTGGTTTTGTTCTTCTTTAGAAAACAAAGTGGAGAGTTCCTGATCGTCCCAAGACAAGTCCTGCTCTAGTAAGATTGGAAAAGGGCTTCTGTTACTATTATTGTTGGTGGAATAGGTCGTCTCTTCTCCGTCTTCCTCCGAATTCTCGTCCGCACAATAGGGAGCATCACAAAGAAAGGTAGCGTTTTGTTGGTATTGAGGTTCCTGTAGCGCACTTGGTTCACGATGATGCTTAGCCATCTTCTTCTTCGAAGAAAAGGTTCAGATCTTGGTTCATAACAAAGAAGATGATGCGAAGGTGAACGGAGATGAGAGGGCTAAAACAGGCCCAGCCTCAGCAATCTCTCAAGCCACCTTCATTGGAGCAAAGAGGAGGTGGTGAGCAACAGTAACTCAAAAGGTGAGGAGGAGACTGTGCGAAGGAAGGTGCTTATGGGTTTGGAGCTTTTGGATGGGTCTTATTTGTTTATCGGGGAACGTCTCGTTTCTATCGTCCCAGTCCTGAATCATGGGCCATGCAGCTCATTACAAGACACGTGACACTTGTACCCGATAGTGCATGGTCCCACGATTTTTTTTTTTTTACTTTTGTTATTTTTCACTTCACTTTTCACCTTCAGCAATGTTTTAAAACCAAAAATAAACTGAAAAGAAAAATTATTAAAGTTTAAAAACTGAAAACTGTTAAAATAAAATTAAAGAATTTTATTTATCAAAAAATTTAAAATTTAGTTAAAAAAATATTAAATAAAAATTATTTTAATTTATAAAATTTATTAATTTATAAAAATTAAATAATTAATTAATAAAATAACCAATTTTTAATAACAAAATTTATTAAAATAAATCAAAATAAATAAATTTTAAAATTTTTACCGTCAAACTAATTGAATTTTTAGCAGTTCCATTCACGTAAAATAAAAACATATCAAGAAACTCCCTTTTTTATAATTTGGGCATGTTAGTTAAGGGATGTCCAAAAAGGATAATCAGGAGATTTTTGTGTTTTTGTTGTACGAGTGACCATATATGAGTTTTCTTTTGTTATTTTTTTTTAAAAGTCGAGATTAGGGTATTACGGATTCAGTGATTAATTCTTTCATTGATTTGTAAACACCTCGTAAAGTGAGATAATTGGCTCAAAAATTTAAGACTGTTCCATGCCTAAAATCAAAGGTCTTCTTTTCTTCTTTTTTTGTTAGTGCATACTAAATACAATTTTGAGATACACCCAATGGTTTATATATTAAGTCATCCAATATGTTGTAAGCTAAAAATCGTGTTCTTCATCTTTAGAATTTTAGTTTCCCCTCTTTGTTCGTTCGTCTGATTTTGGGTTTCAGGCGGAAGTTGAATTTCCGCAGGCGGGATGGCTATGCATACACAGAACCCAACGCCTGAAAGTATCGTCTCTCTCATCCCTATTGATGGACAGAAAGCAAATTTATATTTTCTGAGGGTAAATTTGGGAAATGCTAGCTGGCAAGAACCCTGTAAAAAAGGGGTTTCTTTAACCGGTGATTTGGGGGAGAAGAGATCTAAACCAGAACTAAGAAATTAGAAATTTGAGAAACGACGAACAATAATCATAGTCAAATGATTAAGTCATTAAAAAGGGTTTAAGCAAATTCTTTAGCACATTTTTTTATATAATTGTGGAATCTCGAGATGGTACTAATTAACCAATTAGGCTTTTTTCTTTCTTTCGTGTCACATGTATTAATTAGCTCAAAACGGGATTGAAGATTAGGTCATGTGGTAGAACTTTGGCAATAACAATTCTGGAAATTCAACCATGATTTGGAAACTTCGATGGCAGACTAAGACATGTTATAATGTTATTAATACACTAGACGTCGGCTCAAAGTTCTGGACTCTTGTCCTCGTCCAGTGCTTTTCCACAGATGGTTTCTTCTGAAGCAAGCAAAAGCACTCATATCTTCATCTACAAACTTGGAAAACCTAAAAAAATTATTTCTTCCTATTGAATATTTATCATAATTGCATAAAATTATGAAGTTTAGAGATTATAAAAGCATCCAGTAAGATTACTTCTTTGTAAGGAGAAGAAGTTCACAAGTTAGAATAACATAACAAAGAGAAGCGGACAATTGATGTCCCTTCGTATCTTTACAAAACGGAGACCCTTTACACTATTATCGTTGATTTTAGAGATTATAAAAGCACCGAGTATAAGATATATTCCCTCCTATTTAAAATAAAAATCGTTTTAAAAGTATTTTAATTATTCAAAATAAGTGTCGTTCGTCACTTTTCATGCATGTTTATGATTTTACTTCCAAAATTACCCTTTAATTTCTCTCACATCTTGAATACACATATTATACATATTATACAAAAGCATCATTGTTGAGTAGTACCGTTAATAAGGGTTGATCAAATATTTTATTAGCTTTCTTAATAAGTGTGTATTCTTCTAAAACGACTTTTATTTTGAACAGGAGGGAGTAGATATTATGTGCATTGTTAACATATTTGATAATAAAAATCATTGTGAGATTTGGTCTCAGATTTAAGATACAGTATACCTTCATTGCTCTGTAACAGTCTATGCATGACACTGTAATCCCACTAGTAGTTGCCGGACATGTTAAAAGAAGAAAACAACAGAACTCTCTACTGCTAAAAGCCATAGAAGAAGGTGAGTGGCATGAATAGTTTAATATATTTGAATGGCTTTAGTTTTAGGTTCATTCTTTATTGTTTCCAAGATTGAAGTCGAGGCAAGTAACACAACAAATTTGGACAAAACTACTACACTTCCCAATGTAATTTACGGTCTCAACAGGACAACTCAATTCCTTGTTTTTGTTTCGTAAGTATGTTCCCCCCGGAACTCTCTTCAGTAACCTACAATCCATAATAACGTTCGGACACACACAAAGATTTCTGTACTTGTGTGTTCGTCTTCAGTTTCTAATTACAATTCTTCCCTTTGTGATTTGTTGGTTCATGGAAATTTTAGCAGTACTGTAGGCGGTGTTTATCCACCGGGACGCGTGTAATTATTTTTTTTCCCCCTTCTGATACGTTGCTTTCTCATCTTTTATAGGCTCGAAGTCCAAGAAATGGAGCCAGGGAAATGTAGATGTGGAGGAGAGTTGTTATGAGAGGACGTAAAAGAGGGTTAGTGCAAGCAGGTGAGACGGAATCAATGGAGGCAGGGATCAAGGAGAGTGTGGTGGTTGTGCTTAATTGGCTTCCAGTTCACTAAACAAAGTAAGATTCAAGGGAAACAACCGACTGTAAATGATGAATACTGCTGTTGTACACGCCACTGTTCTTTTGGGTTTCCTTGTTTTACTTCTTACATGATCATCATCATATATATTATTTATTTTTAACCATCAATCACAGTCGTTTCGTTCTGGTCCAATGCTAGATACAAAGTCCACATACTTGTATATACTTAATCTGATCACACCAAGTAGCGCATCCCAGATAGTTGATCCCTCCATTAGATTGTTCAGTTCCTAGGAAAAACTCACCTATGGCAGGACATGACATGATTAAACTTGAAATCAATTAGCTTAGTCACTTGAAGACAACTAAGGACTTGCGCATACATTACTAGGAAAACTCAATGATGAGTTATTGGATGTTTAGAGAGTGCTCACATGGAATTCTAGTCCAGCTGGAGGGAGGACCTTCCAGTTGGGAGCCCACAGTTCGAAATAGTCCTCAGTCGGACGATAAAGTTTGTCAAGTAATCATAACTTACCATACAGATCGTGATCATCATTGATGCATGGCAACTACTCGAGATATTGTGATCTTTGTTTGTGACTCAATGACAAGGGGTTGACCATCTTGCTGCTGACTCACGACTTGCAGCTTTTCTTGCTTTTAGCCTTCATCCCTCCCCATCTAAATAAATGCACACGCAAATTTACAGCAAAAGTTGCCTCATTTGATCTTATAACTCTGATAAAACTTATTACTTAAATTCCTTAGTTATGGCCGTCACGACTTCCAATGTTGTAGTCTCGAATTGGCATTGATGGCCTTTGCTTCGCTTGTCTACCCTCCAAATAGGATCGACGATTAAAGAGAGAATGCAAAGTAGTAGACTACATGATTATACAAGCATGACAATGCCAACACCAAGGCGTGCACATTTCATTTGCTGCTCAATGGTGTTTCCTGTACCACGCGTGCTTTGACCACTTAGAAACAAGAAGAAAAATAAAATAGAGGAACTGATTAAACACAAATAATTGACAAGTTCAGAGACTGCCGATATGGGTCATACAGTTTCAACCATTAGAAGCCCAACCCACATAATATAGACAACTTGCGCCTCCGCCACTCATGACTCAACGACTAGTGTGGCTGGAAGAATCTTACCTTACTGGTTAATGATCATTACTTTGTTGTTGCTTAAACTCAGTAATACAGGAGAAGTGGTAATTCTGTGCACCCTTCCTACTTTTAATCTACCAACAGCCGTGAATCAAATGGGACATGTCGACCAAAGAGCCAAGTTGTCTGGTTAGACATTAGGACGCTATAGGGTGCACTTTTAAAGGATGGTAGGGGTATCCTTGGAGAGATCCAAGGGTCTGGCATGGGCACTTTTGAACAATGTGATCCAAGAGAAATTAAACCTCATCTGGATCCACACTATTTTCTTACTACACACTAATATATCCGTCCTGCCGAATGGGGAACAGGCAGTTACTGTAAGCCTGCAAAAGAATGCGGACACAAAGTCATCAACGTTGAACTCCTGTCAATCATTTTCCTTGTCTTCATTTGTAGGGAAGTGCTAGTCAAAGATTATCTACCACATTGACAGTTGGAGAGATATAGGATACTAGGCAATGACCTAGTATCATCACAATGTTGTCCATATGCAAAACATAGAACATATAATTTCAAAATGTTCTCTAACTAATACCAGAATTACATCTTAGGTACTATTGTTGATGCAGATCATCAACTGCTACGTTTGAAGTGTTCCCGAATGAATCTTTCTGCATGGGCTGGATACTTATCTCGGATATATGCCCGCAGACACTTCTGATAAGAAAAGTCTATCCATCCACCATCAGTTCTTACAACAAACATGCACCTTGACTGTCTAAATTGGGGGTGACGGTCAACCTGTCGTATGACAAGTAGAAGCAGTGAATTGTCTTCTCACAAACGAAGCACGTACAAATCACACAATCATTCAAGAAGTAACGAACAAACAGGCAAAGGACGAAGTCATGAGAACTGATTTAAATTCTTGACATATTTGCAATGCGCATTAATTGTAGAGACGCAAATTTGTTCCATGTGACAATGATATGAGACTGACTGCACGTCACTGGCATAAAAAAGAACGGAAATGAACATCCATGGTTAAAGGAATAAGAACCGACAAAAGCCACCGTTTTGCAAACCAAACAAATGTGGATAAAAAATGTATCAGATTTCCAGGATTAAGGTGCATGTGATGAAGTGAAGAAAAGCAACAAAAGGACAGGCATCTACATAACTTTCAATGGCTATACTAGACATATCACTAGGTTGAAAAGAGTAGAAAGTGACAAAATAAACGAAAGGTCTTGAGAATTCAATGTCGAAGAAAAAAGAACCACCATATTTAATCAAAGTGCCTATCTGTGGGGCATATACTCATTAGGTGTTGATTTCAAATACATGTTTCCTTCAGATAAATCATCCTTTGTGGAAAGATTATAACCACAACAGTTGAACATTTAATCGAGGAAAATTACCTCTATAAATTGCAAGATTCCATAGAGTGCGAACTTAAGGAATAGCAAATTAGCTATGTAGCCTCAAATACAAGATCATTCAGAACGATTAGCAATGACAAATATAAGTTAGGTAATGACTTACAATGAACTTTTATAGCCTAATTTTGGGCTTTTGTTTGAAGACCGTCATGTGGCCCGGACAAATCTTATATTGTGCTTGCATCCAAGTTATTTCTGCTTTAAAATTTTTAGTTGTAACAGAAGAATGAGTAAAATACTAAGAACACTGTCAGAGGAAAACTAAATGATTGGATATGATTTAGAGTATGTAGCATGACAAGAACTTGGTGAATAGGTGCAAGTTACACACCGATGGCAACCTGACTTGGGTTGTTTTATTAGAAGATTTACTTTTAAACTAGCAATTAAAACCACTCAGCAGCAGAACTATGGGACACAATCCAGGTCTTGCAGTTGGTACAGCAGCCAGGCAGAAAGGTTATAAAGGAATTTGATTTCCATCAAACTATGATGCAAAAGAACTTAAAGTCTATAAGAGAAATAAGAGATGAAAGATTAATCAATCACAAACTTTAATTTGGTAAGATGAGGATTGGGAATTGAGTTGACAAAGACAAAGGTTGAAATTCAAATTGTATTAGGATTCCTTATTACATAAGAAGTAGTAGTATTATGTTATTCTATTTTAAATATGTTATCCTAGTTGTATAGGACTTATAGGATTTCCATTATAATAGGATTTAAATTTGAAACCCTTTTCCTACTAGAATAAGGATTCTAAGAACTATATATATGTGTGTACTCAGCCTTTCATTAATAACAAAAAATATGAAATTTTTCTACAAACTTGAGTTTTCAACTAGAAAGTGTAATGCTTTCTTCTAAGAGAGATTCTTAGACCCCATGAGTAATTTCTTGTTTCCTACTATCCATTCTTTGTGTTCTTTACGAAATTCCAGTCATCTCAAACCTAAATTTTAGCTATATTAAACCCTAAAATCCTAAACCTAAATTTCCAGCAATCAAACTTTAAAATTCTAGCTATACAAAATCTAAAAATTTTGCATCCCTAGCCAAAAGTCAACCTTGAAACCTAATATTCCAATAGCTTAATATTAGTCATACTTCCTAATTTTGAACTTTTAGATACTAGTTAATAATTCTTCTATTTGTCTACATCAATTTGGTATCAGAGCTTTGATTCATAATGGCAATACATAGCGGAAGGGCATATAGAGGAATATTCAGCGATCAGACAACAAACTACACTTGATGGTAAGGGTGGAGAAAGTGAAATCCAAAACGAAGAGGCTAACACTAATGAACAACGAATGGGGTTAGAAAATCAATGCCTATTGAGAGATCTAAGACAGAGAAATCAACCAGCAGCACAGAGCACATGTGAGTCTTTAGAGGCCATGATAGAGTCAAAACACACAACGAACTCGATGACATCACTAAGAAAGTTCATGTTGAAACCCCTGATTTTGCAGGAAAGATGGATCTACACTTGTTCTTAGACTAGACAGTAGAAATGGAAGATTTATTTGACTGATACCACATATCAGAAGATCGTAAAGTTCGATTCGCAAAGATGAAGCTAGTTATACACGCTAAAATCTAGTGGAGATCGGTAGCGCATAGACTTTGAAAACCAAGTCAACCACCAATTGTTGATTGGGAAGAGATGAAGCTGAAGTTATCAGAAAAATACTTACCATTTCATTATCAGGAAAATCTCCAGGATCCTCGCAACCCTTAGATAAGGGATTATTTTCGTAAATGAGTACATGGAAATATTTGATGAACTTTCTATCCGATGTGAAGGGATGGAGTCGGAACGACAACTTACTACAAAAATGGCTTAAGGGCAAAAATTCGCAAGGAGTTGATAATGCAAAGGATTTACAGCCTTAAAGGTGCATATCACTTAGCTTTATGAGTGAAACAATACTTAGGACAACAACTAAAAAGTTTCGAAATCAAGCCGGCAAGTTTGGCATGAAGAGAACTACGACGGTGCAAACTTTTGAACCAGCACCCAATGCATCAAAATCTGCACCACAAAATAACTACAAAACTTCTCAAGGAATTGAATTTAAATGCAAAGCCACAGCTGAGACTGGGATGAAAACAGACAGCAATGACAACAAGTGCTTCTGATACAATGGGAGGGGCTTATTTTTCTTACATCAAACTATTTGACAAGGAAAGGACAACCACAGTTTAAGTGATCTTGCTAAAGCAGCTCAAAAGCTTATGAACCCAAAGCAGGATTATAGAGAGATGAATGAACTGAGACCAAAACTTTTATGCTAAGTGGCTTGCAACCATTGTCTTGGCCTCTAGCACTTTCTATATCTGTGGACCTCAAAAGGATCTTATACCTTGTTTAATAATCAATCTCTTTGAGGTTGGATTCTCTCAAAAGATGCATTGATTTGTGAATATAGAGAGACCTTTGAATCATATAAACTATAGTACTTATTTACACAACTCAAGTTTATTCAAGCAAGAAATATGAGAAATAATTAATGATGGGCTTAAAATATAATATGCCACATAAGTCACATGTGATTAGAAAAAGCGGAAACTATCACCATAAATGCAAGGTTTAAAGCAGCCTGATCATTGAGAAAAGTGAATCACCTTTATGCATAGAACCAAGAAACACACACTACTACACCACAACCCCCTACCCTTGGTCTATTTCCTCTTCATTCACCTATGGTTTCCCCAGAGAAAAAAAGACGTTTAAACCAAGTATTATTGTACAATCTCAGCTCAACTAAACTAATCCCAAGTTCCAATATTTTTAGGATTGGCTACAGGTGATTCTTTGCTTCATTCATCTTTGTTCTCGATCAAGTAACTCCTTATTCAACCCAACCCAAACCCCAACAAGTTTTAGTGCCATCTCTAAACCTTCTTAATTTTTAACTAGTTTGATGCCCCTATTCAAGTTTTCCAATTTTAGTTCATTAACCAAACCTTTCTAATCAAATGAACTTAAGAAAATAAGACAAAGAAAAATGAAGAAGGAAAGATAACAAGCGGGTTAATACTGTTGTGGACGCATTCTTGGGGAAAACGTATGAAAGAAAAAAACATAATTTGGATTTTTATCGATTTGTTAGATAGTTGCTGTTTTATGGTTATTTCCTTATTAAGATAATAATATGGTAGGAATCCTATTATTGATAGGATAATAATAAGGTAGGATTATCGAAAGTAGGAAACATGCTTAGAGTAGGAATTCTATTATTGCAAGGAGACTTGGAAAGTAGGAAACATGCTTAGAGTAGGAATTCTATTATTGTAAGGAGACTCGCCTATTTAGAGGCAATCGGAATTAATAAAGAGCAAGTCAGATTTTATCAAAAACAGAGATTAGGATCTCTCTCCAACGAGGTCCAAGGTTTCGGTCTCCCTTAGAGCCGAATTTCTTTTCTTCCTTTCAAAATAGGCCGAAGGAAGAATTCTAACAAAAGCAGGAATATAACAGAGTGGTATGATTACTCTGTACATCGTCCTGTGACTCGATCCATGTCTAAGGGACCTAACAAATACCTAATAAAATTAGAAAATTCCCGTGGAAACAAATATTTTTTGAGTAGCTTCTAGCCACCCAACACAATAATATATACTAACTAAACAATTGATTAGAGGCTCAAAGTTGAAGAAGCTATGATATGAAGGAGATGGTGACAAAATGGATTGAGAGATAAACCTCATACCAGAAGGATTTGAACTAATAAAAGAACAATTATTGATCAAAAATCATGAAATCAGTTTGATAAGCAGGATTGAGAAAGCTTTGTATAGCTAATTCAAACAAATAGAGAAGAAATAATGAGGATACAGATATCTTATCAAACCTTTAGATTTACCTAAAATGGAAATTTAAAAAAAGGCAATTGGCTGCACAAAGTTCCAACAGGGAAAACTCAAAAGAAACTTTGACTAGATTATATAAAGAACAAGTGGAGTAGCTAATCTAAACACAAATCCTCTAATACAGAACAACCATAAAAACAACTCACCATTATAAAATCAAGACCACATCCAATTTTATCCTCGGAATTTGGATGATGCCGGAGAAGCTTCTCTATAACAACTTCCTCATCTTCAGCAGTTAGACATTCCCCATCCATATACCTTGAAGATAGAGAATCAGAAAAATACGCACACTTTATATGCCTTTCAAACTAATTACGAACCTTGCACAAATTTCGCCATGCTAGAAAATATATATATATATATATATGAACTTCAAAAAGGTCTTTCTCCAAGTGCATATGAATGGAATAACAAGTTAGGATTAGGGTGGCTCAAGGCTCACAATACATATTACTTGAATACAGAATCAGTAGCTACACTAGAAACTCAAAAGTCAAACCAATAAATAATGACGTAAAATGGTTATCTCCATAAGTTTCCCATTTCTATAAATTTTTTGTTTTTATAAGTGTTCTACTTGTTTGGTTTCCTATTTGTATAATTTCTTACTTATTTCTGTTTCCTATTTTCTTTTGGATCAGGGTTATTTTGTCAAGCTTATAAACAAGCCTTCTAAATGTAAAATTAGACATTCAATCAATAATAGTCTCATATTTAATTGACTTTAAGCTGTCTCCACGAATGAATTCTCGTGTTTCTTCAAA
Organism: Erythroxylum roraimae; assembly: GCA_027568915.1. Taxonomy (NCBI): domain Eukaryota; kingdom Viridiplantae; phylum Streptophyta; class Magnoliopsida; order Malpighiales; family Erythroxylaceae; genus Erythroxylum; species Erythroxylum roraimae. The sequence goes on along the minus strand of JAOSBL010000006.1, from coordinate 4,060,206 downwards.
TAAAACGTGTTACTTAATTGTTCTTTGTTTCTCGCTACGTCAGTTGGTATCAAAGTGTGTTGAATCGCTCCCTCTACGGCTAGTGACAGCAACAAAGACACTAAAAATAACCTTAATTCAGAAGATCAAAGGGAGGTACTAAGAGAGATGTAGCATAAGATTATCCAACAATTGGAAGCGCATTTCAAAGAGGTCTTAGAGTGGCTCGGTGCAATTAACCCTCTTGTCAACATGGATAAGGATGATGATAAAGATCGTGTTAAGGAAGTACAAGCCCATAAGGCACCCTATTCAGAGACTCGTTCCTGTTTGGGGTTGGAGGAAGCTTGCCTACAACAGTAAATCAAAGTCAGATTAAGAGTTCTTGTAGAATGAATCACATAGCCAAAGAGATCTTGATAACAGTTTCAAGTTCCAAGTAAATATTTTGTCGTCAGTCGGGATTTTAGTATTGAAGGATTTCTTCATTGGATCGCAGACATTGAGCGATTCTTTGATTATCATGAGATCCCAAAGGAGAAGAAGGTAAAGTTGGTAGCTTATATGTTGAAGGGAGTTGTCTTTGCTTGTTTGGAGAAGACCAAAGAAAGGAGATGTGGTGATAGGAAGGATTCGATTCAGCCTTGCACGCTGATGGAACAGAAGATTCAAAGAGATTTTTTACCCCCGAATTACGAGTAGATTTTGTTTTAACAGGATCAGGGATGCACAAAAGGTTCTCAATCTATGCAAGACTACTATAAAATTCGTGAGGTTATCTCGACATAATGATTAATGATTCGGAGTTTTGCAAAAGCTTGAAATTTGACATGAAAGGTGGAATTGTTGGCTCAAGAGAGGCAAAATTGAGTCTCCCCATAGAAGTTATATGAGAGAAGCTTCTGGAGTTTCTATATAAAGGATGAAGGCCCTGCTAAAACCTACTCCATGTGAGAATAGTTTGCGGAAAGAGAGGTTGCAGGTAAGCAGAAGGTGAACAAAAACAAAGGAAGCTTCTAAGGAGAACAATCCCTATCTGAAGCCTTGATCTAAAGTTTGTTATCAGTGTCAAGAATCGGGACATTTGTCAAACTTGTGTTCCTACTTGTAAAAGTTTCCTACTTGTTTTGGTTTCTTATTTGTATAAGTTTTTTACTTTTTTTTTATTTTCTATTTTCTTTTGGATCAAGTTTGCTTTGTCAAACCAATAAATGTCTCCTAAACATTGTACTACACATTCAATCAATAATAATCTCATATTCAGTTGGCTTTGCTTCTCATGAAGACAGCTTAAAGTTAACTAAAAGAGTATATCATTGATTGAATATCTAACACGATGTTTAAGAGACCTATTTATATGCTTGATAAAAACAAATTTAATCCAAAAGAAAATAGGAAACAAAACAAGCAAAAGAACTTATAAAAATAGGAAACCAAAACAAGTAGAACTTATATAAATAAGAAACCAAAACAAGTAGAAAATTTATGGAAATAGATGTTCCACGTCAATTTCTTCTTCTTGATAAAAACCCGTCTTTGAGTGTTTTGGCAAATCATGGTACGACTCATCAGGAGCATAATATGAGAAAATATCTACCACATTGTAAGTCTTGGAAATGCCCATATTATCAGGCAGGTCAATCACATAAGTATTGTTATTGATTTTCTTCAACACCTTGTATGGACCATATTTCAAGGTTGTATCTTATTATAATTACTAATCATAAACCTTTCGTCACACGAGAACACCATCACTTGTTCACCCTCTTCGAATAGCTGCTTTCAACGATATTGATCAACAGCTTTTTTATACTTCCAGTTAGCCTCTTTCAGTTGCTCTACTTGCACCAACTCCAATTGGCAACTTTACTATATCAAGAGTATGCTAGGAAGGTTTTGTATAAACTAATAGAAACGATGACCTCCCAAGAGTACTGTGAACAATATTATTATAAGCAAATTATGATTATACCAAAGCAAGATCACACTACTTCAGTCTATCACCACAAATGCTCCAAGTCAGATCCCCAATATTTGATATATTGCCTCCGATTGATCATTTGTCTCTCCCAAATTATTACGTAGAGATAACCTCACGATTTCTATAATGTAGTCTTGCACAGATCAAAAACCATGCCTACATCACTTTTATTATTGAAATAGAATTTGCTCGTAATCCAAGGGTAAAAAATCCCTTCAAGTCATTCATTTCATCTGCATCCAAGAAAAAACTCAATCCTTCTCATCATGCCATCTCCTCTCTTTCAAAATCTCCCACCAAACATTGGCGGCTCCCTTCAACCTACAAGTTGCCATCTTTATCTTACTTTCTTCCAAGATCTCATGATAATCAAAGAACTGCTCAACGTTTGTGATTAAATTAAGAACTCCTTCAATATTAGAATCCCATTAAAGACAAGAATATCTACTCGAAACTTGAAACTACCGTCAAGATCTCTCTGACTCTATAGTCCGTCATACAAGAAGTCTCATCTGGCTTTGATTTACTGTCGTAAGCAAGTTGTCCTCAAGCCCTAGCAGAAACGAGTCTTTGAACAAGGCGTCTTAGGGCTCAGACTTCCCTAACATGATCTCCATCATAATTCCTATCCCTATTAGCAAGAGGGTTAAGGGCACTGAGTCGCTCCACGATCTCCCTGAAATGCGCCTCCAAACAATCTTCCAATTGTTGAATAATCCAATGCTCCATCACTCTTAGCGCCACCCCTTGATCCTTTGACCTAGGATTATTTGTAGTGTGATTTGTGTTTCTGTTGCCGTCACTAGCCATGAAGGGGGCGATTCAACTCACCCTGATACCAACTAACGCAACGAGAAATGAAGAACAACCAAGCAACACACTTGATTTGAAGAAACATGAGAATCTACTCATGGAGAAAGCTTAAAGTCAATTAAATATGAGAGCATTATTGATTATATGTCTAATACAATGTTCAGGAGGCCTATTTATAAACATGACAAGACAAAACTAATTTTAAAAAAATAAAAAAAGTAATAAACTTATAAAAATAGAATCGAGACAAATGTAGAAATAGGAAACCAAAATAAGTAAGAAACCTATAGAAATAAGAAACTTATGGAGATAAATGTTCCACGTCCGTATCAACGCAGTGAGAAACAAAAGAAAAGTAAGCAACACGTTTAATTTAAAGAAACACAAGAATTCACTTGTAGAAAAAGCTTAAAGCTAACTAAATATGAGAATATTATTGATTGAATGTCTAATACAATATCTAGGAGGCTTATTTATAAGCTTTACAAAGCAATCTTAATCTGAAAAATAGAAAACAAAAACAAGAAAAACCTATAGAAATAAAAAACCAAAATAAGTAAGAAATTTATAGACATAAGAAACCAAAGCAAATACAAAATTTATACAAATAAGAAACTTACGAAGCTAAATGTTCCACCTAGTAAATGATTCATTTAAATCAACAAAAGGAGACAATAACCAAAGTTTAGTATACAAACAGACCCCAAAAGGCCAAAACTTGTTTGCTAGGTAAAAAATTAACGAGAGGGTAAAAGACAATATGGCATTTTATACAAGGCACAAGATTTCCATGCACAGCAAACGCACTACAAGTTGATGAGTAAATTATGTTCACTAACAAATCATTATCCAGAAAAGGCTCGTTCAATTATAATGCGCGCACTTGAATAACACATAACGCATTATGAAAAACGTATTGGTAAAAAGAGAGCAAAAGACCTGTTAGAGTGGAGAATATCTTTTGCCAGAGAAATTATGGGCTCCACATCTTTCAAAATCTCCTCTTCTTTGTCTTTCCATTTTCGGTAATCAGGATCATCCCAACTCCTGTGCCTTGCTGGGGGCCTGATCCCCGTCGAAGCTGTGATGGTTTTTTCCGTAGAGGATCCATTTTCGTCGACAAGATTCGACTCAGACGTGGCGCACCAAGGCCGACGCAGTTGTGAGAGCACTCCGACGGCGAGGCGGTGGTGCTGAACCCGAAGGCGGAAGAGTGGAGCGCTCTTCAGGAGCAGTGATGCGGCCATTTTGGGTGGCCTAGTGTCACAGCATAGGCTTATCACTCGGTTTAGGGCAAAAACGACGCCGCTGTTCAAAAGTTTTTAGCTCCAGACTTGCTGCTCTCATTTATAACTTCATACAACCTTATTGGGCTCAACAAAAATTGTTCTGATCGGAAGCCCGATTGCAATATCACTTCTCAGTCCCGATTTCCTTTTTTAAAGAAAAAAGATAAAACGACACCAACATTCCATGTGATATCATTAGTTCTATTAAAATTTTATACATTTTTAAAAAATAAAAATTCTTACCATAACAATTTACATAGACAACCATATTATAGGATTTGATAGAAAATTAGAGGATCTTTGTGTGGCATGGATCAAATAAATTACATTGACTACATTTATTCACTATATTTATATATGTCATTAGTTACTTATTGATTTATTTTTATTAATTTTAATTTTAATTATATTTATTAGTTTAATATGATAGTAAAAATAAATTATATACTTTTTATCAATTATTAATATAAACATTTTTATAAAATTATAAATTGCCATAACATATTAATCTTTTTATTTATTATTAAATAATAAGATAAAATTTTAATAAAATACTTAATTTGTTTTTTAAAACTTATTAATATATTACTAATTATTAATGAAGTTAATTTATATTATGTATTAAAATATTTATTTATGCATTCTAATATAAAAAATGATATGTAAATATGATAGACTAATAAAATAATATGAACTATTACCATTTTCCTATTAAAATTAAATCAGTTAAGTTAATTATTAATTACTTATATAAGTATGAATTAAAAATAAAATAAAATGGTCATTTTTTTAGTACTATAAAATAATAAATAAAAATCTAATATAATTCTTAATTTACTATTATATTTATATTTATTAATTTTTAATAAAATAAATTAATACTAATTATCATTATCATTATTTTTAACATAATATGATAAATCAATACGTTAGATTTTTTGAATAATTTGTTAATTATCAATCACCTTAGCTTAAAGTGGTATGTTATGTGCTTAAAAATTATAAAATTAGGGACAAGTTTTAATAAAAGGAATTGATTTCGAACTTATTAATCACAAAATCACTATTCGGATGTAATTAATAAGTTTTTAAATAAATGCTTTGAATAAGTATTCAATTATTTAAAGTCAAATGCTATTAATTTATGAGAGTTATAGGATCCTTTTTTTTTCATTCATTAAAATACGGTAGTCAATAGAAATTAAGATTTTCTCCGATTCAGAATTGTAGGGTAAACTGAAGTGGTGATTCGCTTGCATCGACCAAAGGGTAGATTGAACCTCTGTTTAGTTAGGCTTATAATAGGTGAGTTTTTATCAGTAGACTTTTTTTTAGAGCTGTTTTTAGAAGAATTTTTCTAATAAATTAGTTGATTGTTTGGTTATTATTTAAAAAAGAGTTTTTTTCAAAGAGCTTTATACAACAGACTATTTGGTAACATAAAAATAAAAAAATTTTAATTTTAACTATATTTTATTTTGTAATAAAAATTATTTATACATATAAAAATTATTTAAAGTATATTAAACAATATACAAAGTACAATATATTAATTATTATAATTTTAAACCATATGAAACATAAATAAAAATATATTAACTAAATCTTTTATATGGGTTATAACATAAGTAAAACTATTATTAAAAATAAATATAAAAAATTATTAAAAAGTTAAATAATATTATATAAATCTCAAAATAGATATTAAAAATAATTGCGCAAGAGATTAGAGAAGATGGATTTGCAAGATAAACGTAAGAATTTTTTTTAGGAAGATAAACGTAAATACGAGTTTATAGGTATTGTGAGAATTGTGTGCAAAATATAAGGATAAAAGAGACTAAAAATAAGCTCATTAATTGATCTGAAAAATTTACCTAAAAAAGTATATTTTTTTTAACTGCTAAAAAGTCATACTTATTAAAGGCGTACTTTTTTATTTCACAATCAAATATTTATTTTTAACATTTTTGTGGTGATGAAAATTAATTATTCGTTATTTACCAAAAAAAATTAATTATTCGTCTAAAGTACTGATTTTGTTAACGTGCATTACAATCCAACTTACTTGACCAGACTTCATGGCTCAGGTGCATGACACACGATACACTTCCTAATCTTAGAATAACGTGCTGTGTTTGTATCGTATCGTATCGAGGCGACCCTAACCTTATTAGAAAGCAAAAGAGAACACTGATTCAAAGTCTGACCTGTCAACGATGCCACAGCCACACACGAAACCAAATGAGAGTCATTTTCTTCCCTCTGGAATAGTCGTAAAAACGCAGCGGTCGGTGCAGTAGAAGAATAGTCAAAAGCCTCTTTACCTTATCGAATTTTGAAATATTACCAATTTTTGAGATTTCTTCTGGAAGAGACAGATTTAGATTACATATTATTTTAGTTCAAATTCCAAGAGTTGCCATAAATGAACGAGTGAGTGATCAAAATGCGACAAGAAGGATTAAATAATAGCGAGTAATGGCTCATCATGAGTAAGATATGCCAAAAGATTTCGTGGAAGTAACTAGAAACCAAGATGGAATCTGGAAGTATTGTTCATTTGTTTATCTTTTAAGTTTAAACAAACATATGGTAACCGCGAAAATGCGTATTGGAAATTTAAAAACGTGTAATTTTCAATTATTTTTTAGAATTAAAGAGTATGTATATATAGGTTTTGTTATGAATGGTTAAGATGTGTAATTGAATATTGTTAAAGTTAAAATTTGGAGGAAAAAATTATAAATGTATGATGTAAGACAGAATTTTGTAAAAAAAAAGAAAAAAAATATATCAGGTGAATATTTAAATAAGATTAATAAAATTGGAAAGGAAAAAAATTGATAATCCAAACAGATGAAGTAAAATTTGTTATAATATTTTAGTGAAGAATATAATAACTACAAAATTTCATATGAATTAAAATAAATCAATGAAAATTTTTAAAAAAATTTGACCAATAAGTATGTGAATTAAAAAGAAACTAAAGACATATCTATGGGAAAAAAATTTAGAATGGTGAATAATGTCGACCCCTCAGCCAGAAGTTACTGGAGATTCTCTGGCACGTGTTTGCGATATCTCACTATGTTAATGCAAAAATCTAGTTGTGAAATCAATACGAGATCTATCTACATCTACATGCCTTTATAAAATGAAGTTCTAAGACTTTTGTATGAACTTTTCTGTAACGACGCTCTAGTGCTAGAATGGTAAAATTTCAAATTTTGATGTAAGATTATCTAATTTTTTAATTCTATTTTTGGACCCTTTGTAAATCGTAGTTAACGTTTCGACTCACCTAAAATTTCCGTGCAAAATCAAGAATGGCCTATGTCCTATAATGTTTAATTTATTACATTATCAAATCATATTTCTACCATTACAGTCGGAATTCCTAAAACAAATTACTCCTTAAGTCCATGTATATCACCTTGACTCTATCTTTATATGGTCCATCCATTGAAACAAGTTAATTAGAAAACAAATTACAGATTTCTTCCCTTTATCTGTAAACTTTAGTGATGGCAAATGTGTGGGCGGTACCTTTTGAGTATTGGTGAACTGTGGAAATGATCAGGTTTCATCCAGATGGGACCTCTTCAATAGGGAGGGTCATGCTCCATGTTGCGTTTCATGTACAAGGAACTATAGCCCACACAGACTTATTCATATAATAAATCTCTAATGCAATGACAAATGCCAACACAAAAAGGTAACACATTATCACATGGTTTTAGCAGGTGAACGCAATCCATAGTTCGTCCATAAAATGCACCTATTTGGGATGAAGTCAAGTCGTTTGTCCAGAATCCATGAATCATACACGAATTTGTAAACAGTTAGAAATCGATGCTCTCCCTATTCAAAATAGAGACAAACACAGTAACGTAAGCACTGTATGGCAAGTGAAAAATGCTTCGAAGATAGAGCAGTTATAGAAACAAAGTTACAAAGACAATACATCAAACTAATGTATATCTTAAAAAAAATACTCTATGCAACATACCGATGGAATGATCTTTGCTATGAAGGGAAAAAGGCTGGCATAACCAATGTGAGAAACAAGTCTTAACTCTAGTCTTTCTAACACTTCCCATAACATTTCTTGTGTTGAGTATGAGCCTCCTGTATGTGTTTCTTTATCTGCTCAAGATACTAACAACATATTAAATCAATCTTGGTTCAGGAGCTAACTATCCAAGCGATATTTTATGTGCATCAGTACAGATAAGAAAATATTAACAGAGCTAAATTAAAAGGTTCAATCTAGTGTAACAAGGTCAATAACACAAGTAAAGCATACGCAAAATCAACTGAAGTTATATTAAAATAGCAAATAGATGCCATATAATCCTGACATCCAATTAATTTGAGGGTTTAAACTCAAAGCAGAGAGACGACGAAGTACAGGCCTACCTTTTTTGTGTGGCTGGCAAAATCAAAATAACCTCCATTTGTAGGATCAAGATGCATCTAGCAAAATTTGAGGTGGGTATTAGAAATGGATAATCATAATCGTAGAAATAATTGTTCGACTTATTGCAAGAGACTCATCAATGTGTTACTTCTAACTATATGCTGCACCAATCAAATACATTAAGGATATACAAGAAATGAGATGCGACTTACTACAACATGCTTAAGACTGAATAACCTGATTTAGGATTTCAAATTCTGCAAGCATCTTAGTTATCAAACCGTAATCCTGCATCAATGAAGATTGTTAAGGATCATCAACCAAACATTGATTCTATCTAAGATACCTGGATTCTTTTATTTCCTTCTCAAATTTACTTTCTTTCATTACCAACTGTGATATTGAATGCATGCAATTTGCAACAAGAAGCATCCAGCAGCTAAGGTCAACATAACTATCTTCCTCATTTGGATGTGAAACACGTGGATAATCATCCAGCCCTGAAGGAGAGTGTCTAGCAATGAAAGAAACAATGCAGGTGTCATTGAGACTTCTTCATTGAAGGAAAGAATATTCAAAAAATCTTCGTGGCGTCAATAATTAAGATATGATCGTGGCCATCAATTGTCTGAAGTTAGTTGCATATACTTCAAAAGGAAAAAACTTGTGAAAACAAAAATAATTTGAGGTTGTTGCCATGAAAACAAAAAAAACAACAAAAATGGATGCAGAAAAAAAAGTTCGGATTTAGTTCATGAGTTTTCATATTGTCTCTCCTATACCAGAAATAGGCGCTGATCTCCTTTCCTGGTTCATGGAAATGAAAATGAGAAATAAGATAAGGCAACAGGCTAGTCAAGTCTCCATAAACGCATCATTTCAGAAAAGGATACATTAGAGTATATGCCAGTTGTGGTTAACACATGTCCATGTGCAACCTCTAGCGATCATGAATATTCACATGAGCATCCCATAGCCCGAATATCTCCTGGAACTATATTTTCTGAAAGTAGAGAAATGTGCAAACAATAGAATAAAAAAATGTGCAGTGTTAAACCACTGGAATCAAGCTTGAAGATGAAGAATAGCCTTATCTAAGAAGGAAATGATATCATTTCTTTTAAAAGGAGTGAACTTGTTTTTCTCTACTCCGTCGATTAAATCTAGAAGATTAGGAGTTTCATATCAGGCTCAAGTCTAACCACATGCATTTTGTTGTAGTCAAATAAGCTTTCAATTTATGTTTCTATTGAAAAAATGAACTTTGATCAATTCATGGAAGTCAATATCACCAACTCAACTAATTGCTACTTCTCAATGACCAAGAAATTATTTGAAGAACAAACATATCAAAGAAGTAAAGAGCACATCTAGGCCTTGACAATCATATTACTCTACCTAAATGAGATGCAATTAATAATTAAAGATCAACGAGTTAATTTGTTCTCTAGGCACTCCAATATCATCTACTGCAGAAACAATGTGATAGTCTGTAGGACCTCGGCCTCTCAAGCCTCGCATCCACAGGGCCTCGACCTCTCGGGCCTCGCGCCCACCTGCTTGCAGATATTGTCCACTTTGGGCCTCGGCCTCTAGGGCCTCGTACCCTCACGGTTTTGTTTTTCCACAGGACTTCCCAGGAGGTCACCCATTCTGGTACTACTCTGGCCATAGCACGTTTAACTTTGGAGTTCTGATGGGATCCGGTGCGTTAGGGCATGAAAAACGCGTCTGCAAGGGGAAGGTATCTACACCCTTATAAGGGGTGCTTCGTTCTCCTTCCTAACCGATGTGGGATCTTACAATCCATCCCCTAGGAGGCCCAACATCCTCGCTAGCACAACGGACCGGGTACTAGCTTTGATACCAACTGATGTGGGATCTTACATAGTCAATTTCTTCTTAAATCACAAAATCTGGGTAGTCCAACTATCAAGCTGCATCCATATGCTTAGGCATAAAAACAAGGAAATCAGTTGAAAGTGACTTTTAAAATCAAGTAATATGCAGTGTAACATTGCAGATGCCAAGATCTCTAGTTTCCCAGCTCCGTTGTTGGGATTACCCAACACAATGAGCAACAAAAGTTGCCACTTGAACATAAGATTTCAAAATACATATTGTTGTTTGCAAGTATGCTGCCGATCACTGATAGGTACTGACTACTGAGGCTTAATCAAGTTGATGTCTTTAACATCAAATTGGATGCAATATGGAGATATTATCTCTTTAACCTTACAAAAAGTATAATTGTCAACCAAATTTATTTGAGATTAGTCATTTTATTTCTTCCTTTCCTTCTAAGAGATGGAGAGTCATTGAACAAAGACAATCAAATCATCTCATAAAAGTGAAACTACTTACAGTCATAGGGTTGGGATCTAAAATTCGAGTAATTAATTTCATGGCACCAAATGATAGCCAAGGGGACAAGTGAATTCAGCTGTATTTGGTAGCCAAGGGGACAAGTGTATTCAGCTGTTGAAATCTACCAATGGAAAAAATGAATGACAACTAAAGGACAAGAAAAAAATTGAAAGAGGTGATACAAAATCTGCAAAACAATTAGTGTATTCGCAAGGCAAATATCCTGCAAGCAATACAAAGAGTATAATTCTACAAGACCACAGTTTGCAATGGCTCGATCATAACCTCTATCATTAAGAACCTGATCCATAACATTGTTTAAGGTCAAAAAAAAAATTATTAAAGTCAGTAATCCAAATGGTGGGGTAATTTTGGTAGCTCAAAGAGTCATCGAAACCTCAGGAGCAACATAATTTGGAGTTCCACAATCAGTATGAAGGAGGCCACCATCTAGCCAAAATCCAAATAAACATCTACATAAGCACACAGAAGCCAAGAAACAAGCTCCAAGTGAGTAGTCGAGTTGAAACAACAAAGGTACCCCTTGCAGATGAAAAACCCACTTGAAGAGAAAAAGAAGGTGAAAACAATTTATTACAATTACCTTAATTTGTTGAGACAGCGCGCTCAATCCAAAATCATAAACTTTGAGGTTTCCATAAGCATCCAATAGCAGATTTTTAGGCTGTAAGAGAAACAAGACAAATTAAAAGGAAGATGACATAAATTTGTGTGAGTCTCCTAGACAAGCATGTAATGAATACCACATATAGATAACTAACAAGTTCATTATAAGCCTCAAAGAAGAAATTAAAATTTCCTTTAGATCTCTATGATAGATACCCCTGCTATGGCAATAATCAACAACATTAATACATTCCTGGAACTATCTACGAGCTTCATCCTCTCTTATCCGCCAATGGTTTACCTTCATAACAAAAATCACTACTTAAAGGTAGGTTGTAACTAACATGAAGCTGCACTACTTCTTCTCGATACTTGTTTCAATATAAATACAATAGTTATTATGTAAACATTGTAATCATTTAATTGAATTAATGTATGTCATAGTCATGGAATCCAATAGTTATTTTCTTCATCAAATATATTTAACTCATGATGGTGAAGCAATCAGCTACCAAATAGGCTCCAACAAGAGTATAACAACTTACAATTTTGTCGGAAAGTTCTTCCCCACTTACAAACTCCAAAATTATAAATATCTTTGCCTTGCTTCCCATCACCTAAAAATGATCAAAATAATTTGGTAAATCTCACACCAAGCGAAACAGTTCATTACTTGATTGGGTTTGGAGCAGTTAAATATAATAGGCAAACTTGAAATCCTATGGTAATATGAGTCCAATATGGTCATATGAAGAAGGAACATTGGGATTGTTTTCTAATCAGAGATAAATAGCACTATTTGATTAATAATCTATACTAAAATTACACCATCAATTTGTACCTCCTTTACATGGTCATAAACAAAATGTAATCCAAAATCAAGATTTTTTTAAACTTAATTAATTATAAAAAATAAATTCAAATCAATAAATTTAAATTTATAATTCAAATTTAAATTTAGGCTTAAATATATAGGCTTAGCCTGTTGACATTTCAATCTAGATTTTTTCATGACTTTATATCTCTTTATATATGTTAATAGTAAAAAAATTATAACCAATTTGAGTAATAAAAATAGCATATGACTCTTTAGTTTCTTTAGATCTTTATTCTTGTTTTAACAAACATATTAAAGACCTTAACTTGTTTATATTAGAAAAATATCTATAGCGAAAGTAAGGGAGAGTTAGCGCTTGGTTCATAAAGGGTAATGAGAATGAGAATAGGAATGAATATAGTGAGGAATGAGAATGGATATAATCATTATAATTATGATGGTTGGTTAAGATGAAGGAAT
>JAOSBL010000006.1:4034437-4047330 GCA_027568915.1 Erythroxylum roraimae | reverse complement strand
ATCATTAATTTGATGTCACCAAAAATTATTATTCACTGTTCTGTGGTTTTAATGACATTAGTCTCAAATACCGATTTCTTTTTCGGTGTATCGGGCAACTAGATACCGGGTGTTACATTTAATTTCTATATCACCAAAAGGGATATATTATTTTCTTTGTGCGCATGACATTGCTGTCAATTGCTGAGATTGCGCATAGATTGAAGAAATTTTGGACAGAAGCTTGGGGCTTCAGTTATAAATTTGCCTATATTTATTTTCGTTATTATTTTTTGGGCTATTAAATTCAACCGATATCCGATCCAAGGGCATTTTCTTTAACAAACTAGTATCAGAGCTTCTCCTGTTGGTCTAACTTACCGTATGCTTTGTGATTGCCACTAAGGTGGACCCTCCACATCAGAAAGTAACTTAGATTTTATTGTGAGTCTTATGGGGCCCACTGCCTCGGTTTTATCTTGTGGGGCCCACTGTCTTGGTTTTGTAAATGGAGTTTAGTTTTTCTTGTGGGGCCTAAGTCCCGACTTTGCCTGTGGGGCTCGCATCCAGTGCTTTTGTAAGGTTCGCTGTCTCGGTTTCACTTGTGGGGCCCACCTGTAGAAAAATAATCAGAATATCAATTTTTTAGCCATCATGGCGATAACGAAGACCTCTATTGAAAAGTTTGACCGGAGCGTTAACTTCGGTATGTGCAGCTCAAGATGCAAGCCATTTTAATACAAGTTAGGTGTGAGATTGCACTTGATAGAGTGGAGAAAAAGCTAGCAGATATGGCGTTAGATAAATTAACGGATCTAGATAAAAAAGTTAGATCAACCATCATATTGAATCTCTCTGATAAGGTTTTGTAGGAGGTTGCTGGTGAAAGTACAACTAAAGGTATGTGGGACAAGTTGAAAGCTATGTACATGAGGAAGACGGTGAAAAATCGGCTTTATTTAAAACAAAAGTTGTACATGTTGAGGATGACAGAAGGTACATCTATTCTTTCACATCTGGATAAATTTGATTATCTTATTTTGGATTTGAAGAATGTAGATGTAAAAATTGAGGATGAAGATCAAGCCATATTGTTGTTATGTTCCCTTTCCCAGTCCTTTAAATATTTTCGTGATACTATGATTTATGGGAAAGAGTTAGTCTCATATAATAGTATTAAGTCTGCATTAAAGTCAAAAGAGCAGATTGATAAGGATATCACTGGGGAGACTAGTGGAAATCAGGCAGAGGGACTATTCGTATGGGATAGATATGAAAATAGAGATTTTGAAAGAAGTAGATCCAAAGGCAGGTCAAAATCTAGACATAGAAATAAAAATTGTAATTATTGCAAGAAAAATGGACATATAAAGGTTGACTGCTATAAATTGAAATATAAAGAGAAAAATAAAGTTGAGCAGAATAACAGCAACACTGCCGAGGCTAGTGTAGTAGCAGATGAGAAAGAGGGAATTATCTTTGTAGCCACAGAAGATAAAGTTAGGTCTAATAAGGATTGAATTTTAGATTCGGGTTGTTCTTACCACTTGAGTCTTGACAGGGGGTGTTTTTCCATTTATGAGTTATTGAATGATGTAATTGTTTTGATGGGTAATAATGCTGCCTGTAAAGTTGTTGGAAAAGGTACAGTCCGGATCAAAATGTATGATGGAATCATTAGACCACTCACTGAAGTTAAACACGCTCCTGATTTGAAGAAAAATCTCATCTCTTTGGGCACTCTTGATTCTCAATAGTGCAAGTTCTCAGCTCTTGTATTAATGAAAGCTTGCAGGTCTGGTAGTTTATATGCTTTGCAGGGATCTATTGTAACACTCACATAACCCCTAGAAGGATATATGAATGCCATACAAAACAGTACAACAAATCAAAGCGTACGAAAACTTCCAGTAAATAATTCAGGCAAACATACATTAAATTACATATTACTTAACACAAACTCGCTGAAAAATCCAAACCAAGCTGAAGTATCGTTGTTACAAACTTACAAACAAATTCACATATACATATCAGATACATGCCCAAAAGTCAAACCAAAAATTCAACATTATTTTTTACAAAAGGTCCCTATTTGCTTATTGCCTCGAAGTCTCGGCAATATTTGGAATAGATTGCTCTAAGGGTTTCTTTAAAATATTCAATATAAACATATATTACTATTGTGCACAATTAAGAATTCAATTATGCACATTCATGCATACTAAACATGTATGATGCATGTTTATGTCAAAAATCCAAGTTTCTTATCCTTAATCTTATAATATTATCGATCATGTGAGATCATACTCAATCCCTCAATCTAGATTTATTTCACAATTCACATTCGGGTCCACTTTACTCAATTATTCTCATCAGGAAGGTGGGGTAATTAGGTAATACTTCCTTCTAGAAAGTTCTCCCTCTTTGTCTTAGGTTTCTAATGATACCAAGTTCATCCAATTTGGTTTAGTATGTAATGAGTTATCTCAAAATACTACAGACTGTGTACATTGACATTTTAACTAATGCATGATCATGCCTCCAAGTTGTACACCTCATAACTCTCAATTCTACTATCCAAAAATTACAAACTTTATATCAATTTAAAGTTAAGATAATAAGCTTCAACTTTGGTGAAGACATCTCAGTCTAATTCGGCCTACATCAATACAGTTTATTCAAAAACTACAGGATATGATTTCTGTCCATGGTAGTGCTACAGCCTAAGCCAAGACTCAATTTCATGCCAAATTTTGAAAATCTTAGAGACAGAATTAAAATTATATTTCTTCAATAAAGTTGTAGAAATATATCTCTAGTTTAATCTGAATTAAGAACCAACTCATTTGGAGATCCACAGTTCAGGTTATAATTGAAATACCAAAGCAAGTTTAGTGAAAACACTTCATTTATCATAATTCTTCCAGCTTTTTCCCAAAACAGACTTTCGGGTCAGTGTTACACGGTCATTTTGACAATGAAAATGAAGAATTTAGGCCAAACATTCTTCTAAATATTTGTTCCTTCACCAAATTTATGCAATTTGGTTCAGTATTTTGAAAATTATTCCCAAATGATTACAGACTGTTCACAAACAGTGACAGATTTCAGATATTCAACTTCAAGCCAACTTTTGACATACTTAGTGACAGAAATCTAATTTGACGCCTTCATGAAAGTTGTATATATAAATTTCTAGTTTAATATGAATTTAAATTAATCTAATTTGGATACCTACAGCGCAAGATATAGCTAAAATACCGAAACCTGTCCAGTAGAACTACTCATTCGAACCAGTTTTCAGCATGTATCAAACCTCAATTCTTTCCCATTTCAGTACACAATTGATCCATAACAAACATCCAACAACACATGTTATCACAGAATACTAAGTTTATAAGTCCCTTACCTTACTAAACTTCAAATTCAACTCCAAGAATCCAGCTAAACTAAGCTTCCAAACGTCCAGCACATACCTAAGTTTAAGGTGTAACTTTCAGCACCAACTAGATAGTATTATATAAAGTTACATGACCTACTTCTTGATGAAATAACTTACAAAAATGATGATCCAAACTTCAGCAAAGGTCTAGAAGTTGAGAGGGGGAGTAGGAGATGAAATTTCGGTAGAGAGAAGAGACTAAAATGAAGACTTGCTCTAGCAGAATTTGCCACATCCAAAGCTAGGTGTCATGGAATTGGAGCAAAATATGTCTCCATGCATGAGCTTCATGTGTCCTTTAAAGAAGTTGCCATGTGTCAATGATATATTAGGTCATATGTCACACACTTAGTGCTTCCATTTGTCAATGTATCAACTATGTCATTTTTCAATGCTTTAACCATGCCAAATGTCACTAACTCATAAGTTAATCGTTCTAATTTTTATATACCAACTTAACTTGCCACTTGACAACTTTTCCTAGACCAAATGTACGTTTAAATACCTAAATTATTTAATGAAATCAATTAATTTCAATTCACTAACCATTATCCACTTGAACAAAAATTCAAATCATATGGAGCTTGCAGCAGTAGTGATTGCCTTAAAAATTTGGCAGCACTACTTGTATGGTGAAAAATGTAGAATCTTCACATATCATAAAAGTCTGAAGTATCTGCTTATCCAGAAGGAACTTAATCTGAGACAACGACATTGGTTGGAACTATTTAAGGACTATGATTGTATTGTGAACTATCATCCGGGCAAGGTGAATGTTGTGGCAGATGCCTTGAGTCGGAAGACAATTTTAGCATTATCAGTGAACCGAGGTGAATGGGGACTTGAATCCGATGGAGCTTTAATAGCTCAGTTGAAAGCAAGGCCTAAGTTGAGGCAAGAAATATGTGATGCTCAAAGAGCTGATGATAAGTTACAACAACTTATCGTGGCTACTCAGGAAGGTAAACAATCTGAATTTTCTGTGCAAGGAGATAGTGAATTGTATTATAAGGATCGGTTGTGTGTGCCAATTAATGATAAATTGAAGAAAAAGCTATTGTTTGAGGCTCAAAATACAATATTTACTATGCATCCAGGTAGGAACAAGATGTATCAGGATTTGAAGCAGTATTACTAGTGGTCAGGTATGAAATGGGAAGTTGTGGATTATGTAGCAAAATGTCTGACATGCCAGCAAGTTAAGGCTGAACACCAGGTTCCATCTGGTTTGTTACATCCTATTCCTATTCCTCAATGAAAATGGGATAACATTACCATGGACTTTGTCACTAGACTTCCTCTTACACAAAGGAAGCATGATGCGGTATGGGTAATTGTGGATAAGTTTACCAAATCTGCTCATTTTTTGCCTGTTTGTCCCGACTATTCTTTAGATAGGCTTGCAGATTTGTATGTAAATGAGATAGTGAGACTGCATGGAGTACCATTGTCTATTATTTCAGATCATGATCCTCAATTTACTTCGAGATTCTGGAAAAGTTTACAGAAGGCTCTGGGAATTTAGGTTAAGTTTAGTATTGCTTTCCAACCCCAGACAGATGGACAATCTGAGCGAGTTATACAAATATTGGAAGATATGTTGTAGGGTTGTGTGTTAGAGTTTCCCGGGAGTTAGGATAACTATCTGACTCTGATGGAGTTTGCTTACAATAACAGTTATCAGACGAGCATTGGCATAACACCTTATGAAGCGTTGTATGGTAAGAAGTGTAGAACTCTGGTATGTTGGACTGAATTGAGTAAAAACAAGATAATCGGGCCAGAAATTGTGAAAGATACTGAAGAAAAGATTCAGAATATTCAACAAAGATTAAAAACTGCCAGTGATAGGCAGAAGTCTTATGTTGATCGAAAAAGGAAAGATATTGAGTATTAAGTGAGTGATAAGGTGTTTTTGAAAGTATCACCATAGAAACACATACTTCGGTTTGGAAAGAAGGGTAAACTTAGTCCACGATTCATCGGTCCCTATGAAATTCTGAAAAGAATTGGACCAGTAGCTTATCAGTTGGCTCTTCCTGAAGAATTGGCCAGGTTACATGATGTGTTTCATGTTTCTATGCTAAGAAGATATCGGTCTGATGTGACACATAAAATTTTAGTGCAAGAAATTCAGGTACAACCAGATTTGTCGTATGAAGAAGGGCCGGTTTTTATCTTAGCCAGAGAAGTTAAACAATTCAAGAACAAGTCAGTGCCCTTGGTAAAAGTACTCTGGCAACATCATGGACTTGAGGAAGCAACATAGGAACCTGAAGAAACTATGAAAGCCCAGTATCCTCAACTATTTTAACATGTATGAATTTCGAGGCCGAAATTCTTTTAAGAAAAAGAGAGTTGTAAGACCCCCAAATATACTCTAGTTGAAATAATACATGTTTATGAAAGTACATTTGTGATAGGAGTTAGAATTTTGCTATGATTAGAATATGAAAGACATATGATTTGAATTTTTGTTCAAGTGGATAATGGTTAGTGAATTGAAATTAATTGATTTCATTAGAGAATTAAGGTATTTAAACGTATATTTGGTCTAGGAAAAGTTGTCAAGTGGCAAGTTAAGTTAGTACATAAAAATTAGGACGATAACTTATGAGTTAGTGACATTTGACATGGTTAAAGCATTGACAAATGGCATAGTTGATACATTGACAAATGGCAGCACTAAGTGTGTGACATATGACCTAATGTATCACTGACACATGGTAACTCCTTTAAGGGACACATGAAGCTCATGTATGGAGATATATGTTGCCCCAATTCCATGACACCTAGCTTTGGATGTGGCAAATTCTGCTGGAGCAAGTTTTCATTTTAGTCTCTTCTCTCCACTGAAATTTCATCTCCTACTCCTCCTCTCAACTTCTGGACCTTTGCTGAAGCTTGGATCATCATCTTTGTAGGTTATTTAATCAAGAAGTATGTCATGTAACTTTATGTAATACTATCTAGTTGGTGTTGAAAGTTACACCTTAAACTTAGGTATGTGTTGGATGTTTGGAAGCTTGGTTTAGCTGGATTCTTGGAGTTGAATTTGAAGTTTAGTAAGGTAAGGGACTTATAAACTTGGTATCCTGTGATAACATGTGTTGTTTGATGTTTGATGTGGATCAATAGTGTACTGAAATGGGAAAGAATTAAGGTTTGATACATGTTGGAAACTGGTTTGGATGAGTAGTTCTACTGGATAGGTTTTGATATTTTAGCCATATCTTGCTTTGTAGGTATCCAAATTGGATGAATTTAAATTCGTATTAAACTAGAAACTTATATCTACAACTTTCATGAAGACGTAAAATTTGATTTCTGTCACTAAGTGTTTCAAAAGTTGGCTTGAAGTTGAGTATCTGAAATCTGTCATTGTTTGTGAATAGTCTGTAGTCATTTAGGGATATTTTTCATCATGTGTAGGGTAGTTTTGTTCATGAGTCTTTAGTTGCCTAGAAGCATAAGCAACTACCTTTCCTTCCTGCATCAAAACACAACCCAAACCAGTTCCAGATGCATCACTAAACAAAGCATACTCTTTACCAGAAATAGGTTGGACCAATACAGGAGCTTCAGTAAGCATACTTTTCAACTGATTAAAGCTACTCTGACATCTATCAGACCATTCATACTTCACTCCCTTCCGTAACAGTTTAGTTAAAGAGGATGCTATCACCGAGAATCCCTTAACAAACCATCGGTAATAACTGGCCAGACCCAGAAAACTTCTCACTTCTGTCACATTCTGTGGTGGCTTTTAATTAACAATTGCCTCTATCTTACTAGAATCAACTCTAATTCCTTCAAAAGAGATAACTTGCCCTAGAAATGATATCTCCTGAAGCCAGAAATCACATTTACTCAGCTTAGCATACAACTGTCTTTTCCGCAGGGTCTGTAATACAATTCGGAGATGTTCAGTATGGTCCTGTTCATTCTTAGAATAGACCAAAACATCATCAATAAACACCACAACAAACTGGTCCAAATAAGGCCTGAATACTATATTCATTAGATCCATAAATGCTGCTGGAGCATTAGTTAACCCGAATGGCATTACTAAGAATTTATAATGTCCATAACGGGTCCTAAATGCAGTCTTCGGTATATCCACATCCTTTACCTGAAGCTGATAGTACTCCGATCGCAGATCTATCTTTGAAAACACTCCTACATCTTTCAATTGATCAAATAAGTCTTCAATCTTTGGTAATGGATACTTATTCTTCAATGTGACTATTCAATTGCATGTAATTGATGCATATTCGTAATGTGCCATCCTTCTTCTTAACAATCAACACTGGTGCTCCCCACGGTGACACACTAGGTCTAATAAACCCTTATGCAGAAGCTCTTGTAACTGCACTTTCAACTCTTTCAACTCAGTAGGAGCCATTCTGTATGGTGCTTTAGATATAGGAGCAGTGTCAGGTATAACTTCAATAGATAACTCCACATCTCTTTCAGGAGGGAGTCTAGGTAATTCCTCAGAAAATACATCTGAAAATTCATTCACTATAGAAATGTCAAGTAGTTTACTACCCTCCTTCTTAGAATTAACTACAAAAGCTAGATATACTTCACAACCCTTCCTGAGAAGCTTTCGGGCTTGCATAGCAGATACCACATTAGCTAAGGAGCTATCAAAGAAGGCACAATCCCTTCAGTTCAAAATATCATTTTGTTTATTTCAAAATCCAACATATATCAGAATACACAATCAAATGACTGCTAATCCGTCAATAGAAGTGAGTAACGGGACTTATACAGAAGATACCATAGTTGGTATCATATCACAGAAGAGACTTACGTTTCAATAATAGAAGACACTGAAGTGTCAATAACATCAGACACCGAAGTGTCAATAACAAAAGACACCGAAATGTCAGACACCGAAGTGTCACATAAGCTGAATTGTGAAAAAAAATCTGGATTGAGGGATTGAGTACAATTTCACATAAAGTCTGTTTTGGGAAAAAGCTAGAAGAATTATGATAAATGAAATTGTTTTCACTAAATTTGCTTTGGTATTTCGATTATAACTTGAACTGTGGATCTCCAAATGAGTTGGTTCTTAATTCAGATTAAACTAGAGACATATTTCTACAACTTTATTAAAGAAGTCTAATTTTAATTATGTCTCTAAAATTTTCAAAATTTGGCATGAAATTGAGTCTTGGCCTAGGCTGTAGCACTACTAGGGAAAGAAATCATATCATGTGATTTTTGAATAAAATGTATTGATGTAGGCCGAATTAGACTAAGGTGTCTTCACCAAAGTTGAAGCTTATTATCTTGGCTTTAAATTGGTATAAAGTTTGTAATTTTTGGATATTGAAATTGAGAGTTATGAGGTGTACAACTTGGAGGCATGATCATGCATTAGTCAAAATGTCAAATGTACACAGTCTGTGGTATTTTGAGTATAACTCATTGAATACTAAACCAAATTGGATGAACTTGGTATCATTGGAAACCTAAGATAAAGAGGAAAAACTTTCTAGAAGGAAGTATTACCTAATTACCTCACCTTCCTGATGAGAGTAATTGAGCAAAGTGGACCCGAAGGTGAATTGCGAAATAAATCTAGATTGAAAGATTGAGTATGATTTCACATGATCGATAATGTGATAAGATTAAGGATAAGAAACTCGAATTTTTGACATGAACATGCATCATACATGTTCAGTATATATGAATATGCATAATTGAATTCATAATTGTGCACAATAGTAATATATGTTTGTGTTGAATGTTTTAGAGGAACCTTTATAGCGACTTATTCCAGATATTGTCGGGACTTTGAGGCAATAAGCAAACAGGGAACTTTTGTAAGTATTCTTATATGATCACACCTTACCTTGTTCTGCATGTTGAATTTGATTTATCCTGATTGTGTTATAAATTTCGGATAATGATTGTCCGAGGCGTTTAATGTATGTCTATATCATTAGAAGTGCTACTTGCATGTGAATATGATTGACTACTTGCTTTGCACATGAAATGTCTGAAATGACCTTGTCTTGTTCTAAAACTGTTGAGTCTTAGTTGTGGGTAAATAGGCATGCTTAGAAGAGTTTGCAGCTGCTTTTGTGACACTTCGGTGTCTTCTGTTATTGACACTTCGGTGTCTGACACTTATTGAGATGTAAGTCTCTTTTGTGATATGATACCAATTATGGTATCTTCTATATAAGTCCCGTCACCCACTTTTGTTGACGGATTAGCAGTTATTTGATTGTGTATTATGATATATGTTGGATTTTGAAATAAACAAAATGATTTTTTGAACTGAAGAGATTGTGCCTTCTTTGATATTCAATTCTGTGAACTATGTAACTATTCTAAAATTTAAATATCTGCTTGTGCTATAACTTGATTCAGTATGATTAATTGTCAAATTATGCATAGTTTAATTATTACTCATTAAGCTATATGTTTAGCACAGTGGATTTACTCCGTGTAGGTTCTGAACGATGTTTATAAAGACTAGCACAAGACAACCGCAATGGCCAATGAAGTCTGAGTGTTGTTTACTTCAGACTGATCAGATCTCCTAAGCATAACTGTCTTAGTTTTAAAGTCAATTACTGCCTGATGCTTGGATAACCAATCCATACCCAGAATCAAATCAAATTCATGAGAAGGCAATCTGATCAGATCTGCCATATACTCATTTCCTCGGATCATAATAAGACAGTTCCTATACACCTGATTAACCAACACACTATTACCTAGAGGACTAGTTACTTGAATATCATACTCTAACTTATCTATAAGCATCTCCTTATCAAACATTTATCCAGCACAGATATATGAATGTGAAGATCCAGGATCAATTAATGCATACATTTCAGAATCAAAGAGAGAAACCATACCAACAATGACATCCAGTGCATCCTGATTCTCACAAGCTTTTAGTGCATAAGCTGGAGCCGAAGGAGAAGGCACAGCTGGTCGATTAACAGTCTCCGACGGGATACTCATATTAGGTCTGTTCTGTCTAGGTCTTTCTCGACCTCTACGACGTCCTCTATTCCCAGTAGATGCATAAGAAACCGCTTTACTTACTTGTGATGTCTGAGGTTGTCTGAGAGGGCAATTGGCTATCTGATACTCAGTACTGCCACAGAGAAAACATGCTCCCGTAGCCCTTCTACAAACATTTCAATGATGCACAGAACAATGAGGGCACTCCAGGGGATCAGAACCTCGGCCTGCAGAAGAACCCTTACCAGAAACAGTCATTGAGGGATAATTTTGTGACCTTCCCCGAGCCACAGATCTCTAAATAAACTCTGGTGCAGAGGAAACACTATCCCGACTTCGTTTTCCTGAGGATTGACCTCCTATTGCAAAGCCCCTTTGTTGATTCCTTTCCCTCTTAATCACCTCCTGCCTCTCTATCTTCATAGCAACTTGTACCAGCTGATGATAATTTACTTGCTGCAATAGAGTAACCACTGCCAAATGCTCCTTGATGGAATCATTCAATCCATCCTCAAACTGATGACATCGAAACTCCTCAGTAAGTATCGGTTCTGGGGCATACTTATGAGGCGACTAAATTTTCGATCGTATTCAGCAACTGATCAATTTCTCTGCCTCAGATTCAGAAATTGCTTCCACTTCTCCTTTCTGTAAGCTTCCGTAACATACTTAGCATTGAACTCCCAGATAAAGAAATCCCAAGTCAAAGGCATCAGTAACTGTGGATTTCTCAAAATGAACTTCCACCACTCATAGGCTGCTTCCTAAAGGGGAGAGACAACACAATGCATCATCTGCTCAGCTGGACAACTAATCTCATCCAGTACTCTCTTCACCTTCTCAGTCCAGAACTCAGCCCTTTTAGATTCCTCCAGAGATGTCCCAATAAATTCCTCGGCTCCATACTTCCTCAACTGATCAATCGGAGCCTTAAGTGTTGTCATCCAATGCAACAACGTCATCATATCCTGGGACAGCTTAGTCAAAGCCTCTCCCTAAGCTGGAGGAGGAGGTGGCATCCCAGCTTTACCTCGATTGACTCCCGAGGGTCGAGGTATTTCTAGACGAGTTTGCTCCGGCTGGTTGCTCTCAACAACTTCATCAATAGAGTCACAAGATCCTTCCTTCGTAAATTCTATAGACAAAACATGGGACACCGCATTAGGCCAAAATACAACTTGTACACTCAATAGAAATAATAGTTAAGTGTTGGTTAAATCAGAATTGTCTAAACCATGCTTTGATACCAAAAATTGTAACACCCACATATCCCCTGGAAGGATATCTGAAAGCCACACAAAACAGTACAACAAATCAAAGCATGTAAAAACTTCTAGTAAACAATTCAGGCAAACATTCATTAAATTACATGGTACTTAACACAAGCTCGCTGAAAAATCCAAACCAAACTGAAGTATCGTTGTTACAAACTGACAAACAAATTCAGACATACATATCAAATACAATCCCAAAAGTCAAACAAAAAATTCAACATTATTTTCAAAACAACACTCAGACTTTATTGGCCATTGCGGTTGTCTTATCCTAGTCTTTATAAACGTCACTCAGAACCTACACGGGGCAAATCCACCGTGCTAAGCATATAGCTTAGTGAGTAATAACTAAACTATGCATAATTTGACAATTAATCATCCTGAATCAAGTTATAACACAAGCATATATTTAAATTTTAGAATAGTTGTATAGTTAACAGAACTGAGTATAGCAAAATTCTAACTCCTATCGCACATGTACTTTCATAAACATGTATTATTTCAACTAGGGTATATTTTGGGGCCTTACATCTACAATAATAGGTGCTGCGTCAGTCTCTACTGATGGTGACATTACCAAATTGTGGCATATATGTTTCGGACATATGGGTGAGAAAGGTTTAACGTTGTTAAGCAAGAGAGGCCTATTTTGTAGTCAAAGTACTAGTAAGATGGACTTTTGTGAGCATTGTATCTTTGGGAAGCAGAAACAAGTTAGTTTCAGTCCTCCAGCTGTTCACAAAACTAAAGGTACTTTGGATTATATTTATTCTGATCTTTGGGGGCCCTCTCGTGTTCCATCTAAAGATAGTGCTTGGTATATGTTGACTTTTAGTGATGATTATTCAAGGAAGGTTTGGGTGTATTTCTTGAAACATAAAATGATGTTTTCTTAACCTTTAAGCAATGGAAAGTTTTAATTGAAAAGCAAACAGGAAAATATGTTAAGAAGCTACGGACAAATATCGGTTTGGAATTTTGTGGAGGTGAATTCAATGAATTTTGCAAGAATGAAGGAATTGCTTGGCATTACACTGTCAGAATGACTCCGCAACAAAATGGAGTTGTCGAGCACATGAACCGGACTCTTTTGGAAAGGGCTCGGTGTATGATCTCTAATGTAGGGTTGACACTTGATTTTTGGGCAGAAGCCATTGCTACAGCTTGCTACATCGTCAACCGCTCTCCTTGTGCTCCTC
>JAOSBL010000006.1:4024145-4034337 GCA_027568915.1 Erythroxylum roraimae | reverse complement strand
GTATGGTCCTGTTCATTCTTAGAATAGACCAGAATATCATCAATAAACACCACAACAAACTGGTCCAAATAAGGCCTAAACACTCTATTCATCAGATCTATAAATGTTGCTGGAGCATTAGTTAACCCGAATGGCATTACTAGGAATTCATAATGTCCATAACGAGTCCTAAATGCAGTCTTTAGTACATCTAAATCCTTTACTTGAAGCTGATAGTACCTCGATCGCAGATCTATCTTTGAAAATACTCCTGCATCTTTCAACTGATCAAATAATTCTTCAATCCTTGGCAACGGATACTTATTCTTCACTGTGACTTTATTTAATTGTCTGTAATCGATGCACATCTGTAGTGTGCCATCCTTTTTCTTAATAAACAATACCGGTGCTCCCCACGGTGAAACACTGGGTCGAATAAACCCTTTATCCAAAATCTCTTGTAACTGCACCTTTAACTCCTTCAGTTCAGTAGGAGCCATTCTGTAAGGTGCTCTGGATATAGGAGCAGTGCCAGGTATAACTTCAATAGATAACTCCATATCCCTTTCAGGAGGGAGTTCAGGCAATTCCTCTAGAAACACATCTGGAAACTCATTCACCACCGGAATATCTAGCAATTTAGCAACCTCCTTCTTAGAATCAAACACAAAAGCTAGATATGTTTCACATCCCTTCCTGAGAAGCTTCCGAGCTTGCATAGCAAATACCACATTAGTTAAAGAACTAGTGCAAACGCCACGCAATACTATTGCAGACAGATCGGGCTTCCTAAGCATAACTGTCTTAGCATTACAGTCAATTACTGCCCGATGCTTAGACAACCAATCCATACCCAAAATCAAATCAAACTCATAAAAAGGTAATCTGATCAGATCTGCTACATAATCATTTCTTTGGATCACAATAGGACAGTTCCTATACACTTGGTTTACGAACTATTACCCAGAGGTCTGGTCACATGCATGCCATATTCTAATTGATCCATAGGCATCTCCATATCAAACATTGCTCCAACACAGATATACGAATGAGTAGATCCAGGGTCAATCAATGCATGCATTTCAGAATTAAAGAGAGAAACAATACCAGCAACGACATCTGGTGCATCCTAATCCTCACGAGCTTTTAGTGCGTAAGATCGAGCTGAAGCAGAAGACACAGCTGGTCGATTTACAGTTTCTGAGTAGGAACTCAGATTAGTCCTATTCTGATTATATCCTCCTCGACCTCTACCTCGTCCTCTATTCCTAGCAGATGCTTGGGAGAGCTCTCTACTAGCTTGTGGTAACTCAGACTGTATCACAGGACAACTTGCTATCATATGCTCAGTACTACCACAACGGAAACATGCACCTGTAGCTCTCCAGTAGACACCCCAATGATGAACAGAGCAATGAGGGCACGCGGGGGCACCAGCACCTCGGCCCCCAGAGGAACCCCTACCAGAGACAACCGATGTGGGAAAGTTTTGTTGCCTTCCCCAAGTCACAGATCTCTGAGCAACTTCCAGTGCAGAGAAAATACCTTCCCGACTTCGTTTACCTTAAGACTGGCCTCCTCTAGTAGTGCCCCTTCACTGACTCCTTTCTCTTCTAATCATCTCTTGCCTCTCAATCTTCATAGAAGCTTGTACTAATTGATGGTAAGTCACTTGTTGCAATAAAGTAAATGCTGCCAGATGCTCCTTAATAGAGTTATGCAAACCATCCTCAAACTGGTGACATCGAAACTCCTCAGTAAGCACAGATTCAGGGGCATAATTACTGAGTCGATTGAAATCCTGATCATACTCAGCAACTGATAAGTTTCTCTACTTCAAGTTCAGAAATTGCTTCCATTTATCCTTTCTATAAGCCTCTGTCACATACTTAGCTTTAAATTCTTGGGAAAAGTAATCCCAAGTCAGGGGCACGGGTAACTGAGGACTCCTCAAAACGAACTTCCATCATTCATAAGCTGCTCCCTACAGAAGGGAGACAGCACAGTGCACCATCTGCTTTGCGAGACAACTGATTTCATCTAACACTCTCTTCACCTTCTTAATCTAGAACTTAGCCCTTTCAGATTCCTCCAGAGATGTCCCAGTAAATTCCTCCGCTCCATACTTCTGCAGCTGATCAATTGGAGTCTTAGGTGCTGTCATCCGATGCAATAACGTCAACATATCCTGGGACAGCTTAATCAAAGCCTCACCCTGAGTTGGAGGAGGAGGTGGCACCTCAACTTCACCTCGATTGACCCCAAAGGGTCCAGTTACTACTGGAAGAGTTTGCTCTAGCTGATTGCTCTCAGCAACTTCGTCAACAACATCGTGAGATCCTTCCATCGTTAATTCTATAGACAAAATATGGGAC
The DNA here is from genome assembly GCA_027568915.1 of Erythroxylum roraimae. Classification (NCBI taxonomy): domain Eukaryota; kingdom Viridiplantae; phylum Streptophyta; class Magnoliopsida; order Malpighiales; family Erythroxylaceae; genus Erythroxylum; species Erythroxylum roraimae. Next base: position 4,031,983 of record JAOSBL010000006.1, on the reverse strand, counting down.
ACCGCATTAGCCCAAAACACAACTTGTAGACTCAAATAGAAGAAATAGTTAAGCGTTGGTTATACCAGAACCACCTAAACCATGCTTTGATACCAAAAAGAAGTGACGCCCTGATACCCCCTAGGAGGATATGGGGGTGCCACGCAGACAACAAAACATATATACAGAACCGAGACAAATCCAAACGACACGGAACATTTCATACGTGCATTTCAGAATCTCAAATCAACCATACAGTACTTAACATATCATTCATACTGTGCCTATCGTATTACTTACCATAAATTCAAAGACCAACATGTATTAAGGTTATTACAAACCTTTAAACAAATTGAAAAGTCATACATAACAAATACAAGCCCAAAACAAACTCAGAATACATTTTTCTTAAAACAAGACTTAGACTCCATTGGCCATTGCGGTTGACTTGTCCCAATCTTTATAATCTTCGATTTGAACCTACACAGGGCAAATCCACCGTGCTAAGCATATAGCTTAGTGAGTAATAAATAATCTATACATGAAGTGACAATTCATGATACAGAATCATATAACAACATAAGCATGCATTAAAAGATTGCCTAACATTAAATCAGACATAATACATTTCAAAAAATTTTTTTATACTTATCAGAACTGAATATCACAAGAAGGTATAAACCCTTCAGAATCATAATACAATTTTTGTTTATGTTAGAATCAAACATATATCAGATTACAAAATCAGAGGACTGTAAATCTATTTACAGAGGCAGGTAACGGGACTTATATAGGAGAGACCGAAGTCTCGACACTGAAGTGTCTAGGAGAGACCGAAGTCTAGACACCGAAGTGTCACAGAAGCAACTGCAGACCCTTCTAGGCATGCCTATTTACCCACAACTAGGACTCAACAGTTTTAAAACAAAACAAAGTCATTTCAGACATTTAATGCAAAGCAAGTAGTCAATCATATTCACATACAAGTAGCACTTCAATATCATATTCATCAATCAATACCTCGGACCTTTATGTCCGGAATCAATACACAATTTAGTACACATTCATCACTATCAAATTCAATTCAGTAATAAACAAAAAAAATCAAGGTGAGACCATCTTAGGTTACTTACAATTGCTCCTGTTTGCTTATTGCCTTGATGTCCCGATAATATCTGAAAGTGATCGCTCTATGCGTTCCTCTATAACATTTAACACATATACAAATCACTATTGTGCATGATTAAAAATTCATTTATTTATACTATGTTAGACCCCAAACTTTTCGTGGAAGATTAGAACTATTGAATAAGAAATTTTGGTTATGAGTCCCGAGTAAAGATCAAATGAATGAAAGTTTTTGAAACAAGAATTTATAGACAAGAGTAAAGTAGGGAATGAGAGATGTGAATAGATTCATGATTTGCTATGGGGTTTTTGGTGGATGAGAGATTTTGAAGTAAGGTGAAAGATAGCAGTAAAATGAAAGAAAAAATGAAGTTGAACATGTGTAGTAAGTGGATGAAGGATATGTACATATGTGTATATTCCGTTATTAGTGCTCACGATTAATCATGGACTATATTTTTCTTTGTAGATGATACTGATTTGAATTGGAGTTGAGAATGAGGAGTAAATGAAATAGAAAAGGTGATCTTGGTATGAGTTGTGTTAAGAAAAGATTTAAAAACAAATTTGGTAGTGATCTGAAAAAATGTTCGCTGAATATGCTTCGGTCTGTTAGCCATAACTTTTTCTCTAGTTATCCAAACGAGATGATTCTTAATTTGGATTAAATTAGAAACATATGGCTACATTTCTTATGAAGACATTGAATTTCAATTCTCTTTAAGAATCTCAAAATTAGTCATGAAGTTAAGAATTGGGTGCAGTACGTTGGTGTATCAATGGAAAATTTGTCTTTAGACTTTAGGGGCAAATTTGGGATTGATACAAATGGGTTTTGGCAAAGTTGCCTTTTGAAAAGTTGTAGATCTAGAAGTCTTCTTTAAAACGGTCAAAGAATGACCTTAATCTGATAATTATAGTGAAAGTTATGCCCTTTTTATTGTTTCATCTTAGTATGATGTCAGCATCATCTTAGTATGACGTCAGCATCGTCTTAGTATGACGTTAGCATCGTCTTAGTATGACGTCAGCATCGTCTTAGTTTTGTTCCATCTTAGTATGACGTCATCATTGTCTTACTATGACGTCAGTATCGTCTTAGTTTGACCTTTTGATTCCTTCTTCTGTTCCATTTTTTAACCCCTTTTGGAGGCCGAATCTTGTTTCGAATCTTCATAAAAGTTGTAGCTCTTGAAGTCTTTTTTCCAACCATCTAAAGAACACCTTAATCCAATATTTGTAGGGAAAGTTATGGCAATTTTTCCAACCTTGAATTGTCTGATGACGTCACTTCATCTCAAAATGATGTCATATTGTCTGTTCTATTTTTGACCCTTTTGATAATAGAATTTGTCTTCAACGTCTTAATAAAAGTTGTAGATCACGAAGTTCTCTTTAAAACCGTCGAAACACAAAATGAATTCAACATCTGTAGCAAAGTTATGGCACTTGCGCCAAGATATGTACAATATGAGTAAGGACAAAAATATGTTTGATTCTTTTGGCCATAACTTCCTCTCTAGACCCCCAAATGACCTGATCCTTGAACCATTGGATTCGTAAGACATTGCACCAAAAATTGAAGCTATCTGAAATGAAGTGAGAAAGATTGAGTGAAAAAGGTGGGACGGGTATAGTGAGTATGCTCTTAAGTAATATGAACTGGTGTTATACCACTTAACATACTTCAGTATTTTGATGATTTCAGGATCAGTAGAACTCCAACTGAGATGATTTCTGATTTGTGATCAACTAGAGACATGGAGCTACAAATGTTATGAAGAAATTGGAATCTAATTCAGTCTCTAAGATGTGTAAATTTCAGATGGAATTTGTACATAGTATACTATTTTGGGACAAGAGCAGTCCAAAAATATTTGAAGTATATCTTTTGAACCACTGAACCAAATTGAATGATTTCGGTGGCATTAGAAACTTAAGACAATAGGGGACATTTTTTAGAAGACAGTGTTATGTCAGAATATTCAAGGGTATTTTTGGCAAGACACTTAAGTTTAAAGGAACATAAGCCTATAAGGAAGGATAAAATGGACTTTTTGGACTCATTAAGGGCATAATTGGAAGAAGAAGTATTATCTTGCTTATAAATAAAGGAGAAAACGAGAATGAGAAGATTCTAGAGAAACAAAAATGTGTGGATGATAAAAGAGATAAGAGAGAGAGACATGAAAAAGAATGAAAGAGAGAATGCTTGAGATTGTTCAAGAAGAGAAAAAGGTAGAGGAAGAGAAGAGCTTCCCTTTGAGCTAAAGATCCCTTCATTTGGTGAAAAATGAAGGTAAGATCATTTTAAATCTCTTAGATTTTAGGAAGGATTTTAGTTCATGGAAATTTAGAAAATGTTTGGATTTAATTATTTTAGAACCAATCCTAGTGATTGTGCTTTGTGGGATTTTCAATTGAAAACCCTATTGAGTGGGATTTTTGTTATTGTATAAAGGGATCAAGAGAGAGAGACAAGAGGAATAAGAGAAGAAGCATTTTAAGTAAGTCAAGTCTTTAAGCAAGGAAATCAAGGTGGGTTTCATGTTTATAATTGAATAATGAGCCATTAAAGTTTTTCCAAATTAAGAGAACTAAATGATTTCAATTACTTCATATATTGCTTTTAAATGATTTAAAGAATTTGCTTATGTGTGTATATGCTTAATTGATTGAATGTGAATTATTGTGATTATTGAAAATGCATTGCGATTTATGAATAATGATCGAGTTATGCCATTGAAACATGTCATGGCATTTTGTATGAATGAAATGATAGAAAAGCTCGAAAGTATGAGCATTCGATAAATTGATTTGAGCATGATTATGTGCTCCTGTTTGGGCGAGAGAGGAACGTTTCGTTAGTCACGTGCATGTCAACATATAGCCTTCTCCCGGCTGTCCGCTTGAGGCCACGAGATCCTGAGAAATCAGACTCGTTTTGCTCACGGTATAAACTTCGGTTTATTCATTTCGTTCCACGGAACTCTTGAGCCATTTGTTTGTACATTGCATCTTTGAATTGTCAAGTATGTTGCATAAAATGAGTGTTCTGTATTGATGGTTAAATGGATATGCTATGTTGATGTGATGATATTTTAACTATGAGTTTTGAATTAGAATTGCAAAAATGACTGAGAATTTGAGAACAAAGTGTTTTATGAATTCATTATGATTTTTATATGATAAATGAACATTTCAACAGTTTTGCTTATTCTTCGTTATAAACTTGTTACCCACGAACTTTAAGCTCACCCCCTCTCTGTCCATCCTCAGGTTATAGCTAGAAGATCAAGTGATCGAGAGCCTAAAGGAATTGCTTCATTTACCATTTTGTAATTTTTGTTATAAGTCGATGGTGTGGCTTTTGATATGTATATAAAGTTTTTCAAACTCGGTTACTTAAGTAATGAAATGATGGATTGAAGTAATTCCGATTGTGTATGTACATTTTGACTCCTTAATAAAATGGTTAAGGAGATTTCATGGGAATATGTTCAAGTATTCTTAATTTAAGTATGAGGATACTCGCAAGAGTTGGACTTTAGAATCAAGCGGAGTCCAACATATTTGATATCAGAGCAAGAAGAGATTACAAGGAACCACGCTCAAGTATGATGGTATTTTGTTAAGAGTTGGATTCTGGAAACGGGATCCAACATACTGAGTATGTATAATTCATGTTCATGAAAAATTCTCGGGTATATTTTCTTACTAAGCTGATGTAAACATCAATTGTACTTCAAAAGTTCCAAAATTCATACATTCAATTACTATTCCAGCTTTTGCTAGAAGCACCTCATTTGGGTCAACTTTGCACAATCAAAACGATCCAGAAAATGATGTATTTATGTAACACTATCTTCTAGACAATTGTTCCTATATGTCTTAAGTTTCTAATGATACCAATTTCATCCAATTTGGTTTAGTATTCAATGAGTTATGCTCAAAATACCATAGACTGTGTACAATTAAAATTTTGGCTAATGCATGATCATGCTTCAAAGTTATACACCTCATAACTCTCAATTACAATATCAAAAAATTACAAACTTTATACCAATATAAAGATAAGAGAATAAGATACAACTTTGGTGAAGATACATTAGTCTAAGTCGGCCTACATCAATACATTTTATTCAATAACCACAGGATATGATTTTTGTCCCTGGTAGTGCTACAACCTAAGCCAAGACTGAATTTCATGCCAATTTTGAAAGTCTTAGAGATAGAATTAAAATTAGACTTCTTCAAGAAAGTTGTAGAAATATGTCTCAAGTTTAATCTGAATCAAGAATCAACTCATTCGAAAATATACAGACCAAGATATCATCAAAATACTGAAGCACGTTTCAAGTTATTAAACCTCTTCAACTTCATATTGAAACCTATCAAATTCTAGATTTTTATCTTAAGTAGATTTCTAGTCAGATTTGTATGACCATTTTGACCTAGACAATGAGGCATTTAGGCAATACCATGCACTAAAAAATGTTTCACAATGTCTTAAGTGTTCAATGCCATCAATTTCATGCATTTTGGTTCAGTATCATTCAAGTTATAATCAAAAATCTGCAGACTGTTTTCATAACTTGACAGAACACCAATTTCAACTTCAAGCCAAATTTCCAGACTCTTAAAGGCATATTTTGAATTCGATTCTTTCATGAAAAATGTAGTTCTATGTCTCTAGTTTACTATAAATCAAACTCCATACAATTTGGATATTCACAGATCAAGTTATGCCCTAAATACAGATGTATGTTCAGTAAAATACTGCATATATCATACTCCAATGACTATAATCCTTCATCTTGTTAATCAATCACCATATTTGCTTCTTCTTTCACCACCCACACATGCATCAACACCATTTACATATGCAGCACTCCCCAAGCACGAAAATATACACCATTCATGCATGAATTCAGTTACAAACACTAAAACCTCTACAGAAATCATTTACACTATTATAAAACTTAAAGCATTACTTACTTGATTTATACTTCAGACAAATTTCAGAAATGAGAGAGCAAATAATGGGTTTTGGAGATGGCAAAGCAAGGAGGTAAGATGGTGTTTTCGGTGGAATCAATGAAAGGAGCTGCAGAAACTTTTTCCTAAGGCTAGGCGTCTCTCTTTAGGTTTAACACATGTTTCCAATGCATGTGTTACATGTATCCTCCAAGTAAGTCTACCAATTGTCACTTAAATCTTTGTCCACATGTCACAAATTAATTGATCCATTTGTCACTCCATAATTTACCCATTGGTTAATTAATAATTTGTCTCTTATTTCAATATTTTTCCTATTCTTAAATACCTCAAATTTTCAATAACTTTCCTAAAATTCTCCAAAATTCCAAAATAATACTAATAGTCTCCAAATAAATTTTTAATGTAAATAATTCATAATTCAGATTTTAATCGAATTTATAAATCAATTATACCTGAAAAATATCAATGAATGCATGTACAATTATTTTAATGTCAAAATTCATATGCACATATTAGCGAATACTCAATTATGCAAAGCATATGATGTACTGAAAATTTCTAAATTTTCTAACCCCTAACATGGGGTGTTACAGTAATGAGTCGAGTCGAGCCTGGGCGCTGACCGGATCATGGCCTAGTCCCCAGCCTGACGGGCCCAGGGTAGGACGATCTAGTTCAAACCTATTTATTAATTTCTTTTATAAAGGAATTCAAAAAATGACTTCATTTTTTGAGAGCGATTGAGCCATAGGTTTGCACAACCCTAGCTCAATCCTAGCTCATGGCCCGATTTGGCCAAGAAATCCCTGTCCATGGCTCAGTCAACCCGGGCCTGGTCCATTGACTTCGGGTAGGTTTGGGTCAAGCCTGGGCCGGATTACTATCCTTATTCATCACACCACCCAAGTTCCCTTATAAGAAATAGAAAATTTTTCCTTCCTTTTTCTTTACGTTATCCTTTTTTGTTCTCAAAGTCCCCAGAGAATTCATTAGTGATGGAATACAGAACAAAACAAAATTAGCACCTTTCATATTCTAAATCATTTTTAGAAATTTCATCATCATCATCATCATCACACCCAGTCTGAAGTTCCGCAATAAAGCGAGATCTGGGGAGGTCTAATAGTACGCAGCCTTACCCCTACAGTGTAGAGAGGCTATTTCCTTTAGACACACATGCAGAAAGTAAAAAGGGGGTTGATGTTGAAAAAAAAAAACGCTGGGCACTCTACCATAATCAGTAAATAAATTTTCAAACGATAAATAAGGAAAATACCTGAAGGAGACTAGATCTGCTAGTACCTTACACACTGTAAAGAACGGCTCCTCTTGTCGCTTATTACGGTAGGAGTCTTCATTGAGAGACCTTGTGGGTATGACAATCCTACGGTTTTAGAAATTTCTTATAGTTTAATATTTAAAAAACTCTCATACTTTTCCTTATACCCTTTATAAATCTTTATATTAATTTTTTTTGTCAAAAATGTAATAGTCTGGTAAAATGTAATTGAAACTATTATTATTATGTTTTGATATAAAATCTATAATATGAACTTGGATTAATCACATTAGATTATTGAGAACAAAGTTGATTGTAGAAATACATTTGAATTTAGTAATAAATATGATTGAAGTGTTGCAATTCTTTTTGACTTTTGACTTTTGACTTTTTAGAAGATGCATATAAGTTAACTGTCTTGTTTTAATGATAAGATATTAAAAAAGAAACT
>JAOSBL010000006.1:3892065-3904880 GCA_027568915.1 Erythroxylum roraimae | reverse complement strand
CACTGTGTGGGCGCCACTCCTTATCATGCAGACTCTTTTCTAATTGCTTCCTCTTTTATCTTTGAATCACTTTTGTGTGTAACTGCAAATTGTTATGTATCCCAAGAATGCTTATTCATTTGTGCGTGATATATTTGGCAATCAGCTTATTGCCTTAGTTGATAAGTGATAGTTGATTCTATAGCTAATTTAATCAGTGAATTATTAGAGATATTTAATAAAATTAGTTGTTTAATATTAACTATTTATGTATAAAATAACTTATGAAGACGCGACTTTAAAAAAATTATAAAGGTATGAATATTATATATCTTAGTATTTTGTTAAATATTCTTATAAAAATTTAAATTTTAGAGAAGTCATGTTCACCAGTACTGTTTAATTATCTATGAAAAATTTATGCAATTCTTTCTATTTTTATTTTCGTTTAAGGTCAACATTTTATTTATAACCTATAACAATTATAAGAACAAACATTGTTCTTAAAAGTAGGTATCTAGAAACCTTAATTAAAGGGTACAATTGACTTTTGATAGTTAAAATTTTAGCTGATTGATAAAAACACTTTCTATGTAGCGTTTTCATTTTTGATTTTTTATCTTAAATCAGCTATCGAATCTGCTACTCTCCAAACAGCTTTTGTCTGCCGAGCAAGCCCAAAATCAAGTATTATTGTTTTCAATAACTTTTATAAAATGACATGTGCACTCGTTATGTTTTTCTTAAATATAAAACAAACAAATTTTTTTACGTTAGTTTAAAATTTTTTTAAAACTCTTTTAATTAAAAATAATCAAATGTAAACTAATTAAATATTATTTATATGATAATTTAATTTAGCTCTACACTTGAACCAAATTAATTAAACTCGACTTATATTAATTGCTTTAGGTTGAGTTGAAGACCTAAATTAAATTACTATACTATCAACATTTAATTATCTAAGAAAAGAAGTTTTTTTGAAAAACTGAAAATTAAAATCTTTTTAAAAATTTTAAATATCATATTAATTAAAAGCTCTTTTCACAACATTATTAGTATAAATAGAAAAAAAAAGTAATTCATGGAAGCAATTAGATATCATATCCAATTAAATCTAAATTAGAAAAAGAGCACTAAAAAAAGTAATATTATATTTTATCATTTCCCAAAATGGAAAAAAAAAAAAAAAGAAGAGAAACGAATATGATTGCTATGACATTTTAAGTAGCCCCAGCATAATTTACTAATCTATGTGTTACGTAGCTGTCTTCATTGAGTTGTTCGACTGTCGAACCTATCAAGCCCACAGAATATATAGTAAGCAAGAGCATAACAACTCGTAAATAAGATCCAAATAAGATCTTGTTATCCCCACATTTTTACCTTTAAAACATACTACTAAAGAAGAAGGAATGTTAGAAATTTCAAAACGAGTATAGTCACCTATAGCACTTATTCATAACCGAGGAAGGAACCGAAAGCAAATAATCTGATTGTTACTGGCTGCTTAAGTGCAAGATAGCAATAGAGGTACAAAATTATGAGTCCCTATCAAACTAGGCAGGGATTTATGTAGGAAATTTTGTAGCTTGTCGTGATTGAAGGTGGTGTAATCACTTGGAAGATATGCTTCGTACGTGAGGCCAAAAACATGGACTCTGGACTCAAGCTCACAAATCTTGATCATACGTCAACATTTTCCATCATTGTCCCACGCATTCTCGTCAAGCTAGAATGACACCTGGCCAATAGAACTTCGCCTTCTTGAAGATGTCACTTTCGTACGAAATTAATCTCTCTAATTACTGTTAACTACTAGAAAAAGGGTTTTTTCATCCTTGTAACTTTTCACTTTGGAAGCAATTGCGGACTGTTACCGCTCATGGCTAGCTGTCAAGGATTCTCGGTTTTCTGTACTAGCCTACTAGGACCGAAGCTGGTAAATCATATATGGTAATTAACAAAGTATAAAGGAGCTTTAAATGTTGGTAAAATGGTAGGTACCTGAAACAAACCAACAAACAAACCTGGGGCAGTTTGCCATGGTAAAACCCGTCAGGAGTTTCGGAATGAGCTGTTCAGCAAACGATCAAAATCCAAATTTCAGGCAACTTTGTCAATGGAATAATTGAATTATTGAGTAAATCGGAGGTCGAATGGGATAGAGGAAAGAGTCACATCAGCCCGGCAACCATATCTTCTTATTTGAATTCTTGTTCACTAGAAGTCTATAAGATTAATATACATATATATGACAACCTTTCCAATACATGACAGGAAAACTGAAGAGAATTGGCCAGTTAGATGCAGGAAATGTACGCTAGAGTCGTGTCTCAAAGAACTTTGGCGACATTCACATGCATGAGAGAATGTTTCTTCAACTACTTCTTGAAATCAGTGATTTTTCGAGGAAATTTTGAAACCCCTGCAGGCTAAATTCCACACATTCATGGTTCATCCCCCAAAATCAGTGCAAGTTTTGATTGCTATCCTCATAATTTCCATAAAAATTTTCAATCTGACAGTCTGGGATGTTGTTGATATTGCTGTAGTCTGCGATCAAGCCATATAGCAGTACAGAATTAACACCGCGCAAGGTACAATATTAAATGAAGTCAATATTCTCAAACTGCTTCCAGATATAGCTTTGGCTACAATTTAGTCGCGTCGCATCAACAAAGAAAATCATTTATCTAAATTCAATTTTCATTTTCATCAACAACTTTAAAACCCTACAATCAAACGGACCTAGGAGGTTTTGGATGTAACTTGAAAAACAAAGAAACTGATTAAGGTTCCCATAAACGTTCACTCAATTCCTGTCTGTCCAGACATAGCTAGGGCCCCCAAGAGACAAGAAGAAGCAAATTATACAAAATTTCATTTTAGGTGAAAACTGGAGATCTGTAATTTAATTATGGCAATGATTCTGAAGGGAGAATGTTGCTTCTTTCCCTGTCTAGCCTCAAATACCAATTGCACGTGGCAATGGCAATCACTACTTCACAGTCAAAAATGTCCGTGATTGAAGTCATCAATCCAGATCCTCCTCTGCAATGCCAAGTTCATCATGTTACGCAGACAGACTGAGTTAATTATCATTTACCGGCCTTAAGTAATCATGATAAACTAAACACTAATTTAAGGATAGATACGCCATTTCAAGGCTTATGTTATTTGTTATAAACAATTGTAATAATTGTGAATCGATAACAACAGAACTAAAAGAAATTGTTAAAACCCTGCAACATAGGTCTCCAATCATATATAAATGTTGCAGGTTTGGCAAAGCATATAGGCGTACTTGGATAAGAAATGAGGTTTGGTGATTTTTATAGATTTATATTAAAAAATGTTATTTTAGAGCAACAGTTCCTATAGTGGAGGAATTGGATATGGCATGCACTATGTAGGGAAGTAATTGATTATAGTACATGCTTGGTTTGGTTTCTCGACATTCTCTAGCAGTAAAAGACGACGGCATTCACCAATGTCCAATTGTTTAACACACTGACCAATATCCGTATCTTATAAAGGCAAAGGAAGTTCCCATTTTCAAGTTTTGGGATTGGAGGAATCTTTTATCATTCCTCATCTCTCTTATTATACAATCTCCACTTAAATTGAGATGAAAAAAAAAAAGAAAAGCTTGAGAGAGAGCCACCGAAAAGGGTGGACACCTTATCATGAAAGCAAGAAAAAAACGACCTGATTAGACTGGCCAACCCACACGCATATACACTCTCTCCCTCCCTCACACCCACACGCCCACACAACCATTATCTCTATCTGTGGCACTCCTCTTTGTTACTGTAAATGTGTATATATGTGTGTGAGTGCTTTTCTTTTAGCTTTTTGTTTATTAAAAATGGAAGAAATCTTCAAGTCAACCTGGCCTCATGATTTGGTCTTTGGGTTCTTCTAAGCGCATCCCGCACTTCTCTCTCGCTTCCCACTTCACCTTTAGGATCCTCTATATAATTACACACCCCTCTCTCTATCGTATTCAGAAGTCCTTCAATATCCGTGGGAATGAGCATGAAGGTGCATCAGTTGGCACGTGGACTCTGGGAGCACGAACCCTCCCTCTCGCTTGGTTGCAAGCGTTTACGCCCTCTTGCTCCCAAGCTGCAGTCCGAGACCATCACGAGCGCTGACAGTGTTTCCTCTTTCGATCTCAAAAGCTTCATTAGACCCGACAGTGGTCCTCGAAAACTTCACGACAAGAAAGATACAAATCAGGTGATCATCATCATTCTCTGTTGTTACTTACTTCCCTGTCCGTACAGATAGTCCTTCTTGAGAAGTGAGAACGCTTGTAACTATGGCTTTTCTATTTCTGGTTTTTGCTAGCTAGCTTAGACTCAGCCGCAATTTCATTCAACACATGTGATCACACACTCTTGTTATGAAACTGTTCAGCATATATGTACAATTTACACTGAATAACGTAGATAATTGTAATAATTAAGCTTCACTACTTCCAGGTGGAAACACACCCAGGAGGGACACGGTGGAACCCGACACAAGAACAGATAGGAATACTGGAGATGCTGTATGGAGGTGGAATGAGAACACCGAATGCGCAGCAAATTGAACAAATCACAGCCCAACTAGGCAGATACGGCAAGATAGAAGGCAAGAATGTGTTTTACTGGTTCCAAAACCATAAAGCCCGCGAGAGACAGAAGCAGAAGCGCAACAGTCTTGGCATAAGCCATAGTCCGAGAACACCAACCGCTGTTAACGCCATATCTTTGGAAACTAGGGTATGTCATAAATTTTTTTAATCTTGATTTCTTTCGCTTCAATACCTACCAAGCTAGATTCTGAATGTTGGTGTTACTTTTCTGTATATATCACAGGGAGGATTATTGGAGAGAGAGGAGGATAGTCCATACAAGAGAAAGTGCAGAAGTTGGGGATTTGAGAGCGTGGAATTAGAAGAAAGTATTAGGTCATGCAAAGAGGAAGGAGATAGAACTCTGGAGCTTTTTCCGTTGCACCCGGAAGGCAGATGAGGGGGTCTGGAGAAAAGGAAAAAAAAATCTCATTCCCAATTCCATCTTGGTTCATTAATTGTGATATGATGCTTATAATCTGCTTTCAAGTGATGAAAATCGATGTGCTAGCTTTTCTTATTTCTTTCTTTGTCTGGAGAAAGAAGAAAGACAAGTTGTCTCTTTGTACCCTATTCCTGACTTGGAACCAAATCCCTTTGTTCATCTCCTCTTTATTCCAATCCCTGTAATTGATGTGCGTGTCTGATCCTTTTGACAAGTAGAGACGAAGGAAGCTTGTCAAGGCAGAGCTTTTAGGTTAAAAGGAGGGAGTGAACCTATGGACACTGAAGTCCACGTACTTCCGTTTCTATTCTTAACCCTATAGATCCCCTACACCTTCTTTTGAGATTCAAAATTAGAAAAGAGAAGCATCTATCTTCCGCCGATACCAAGAAAAAGAAAAATGTGAAGTCCAGCACTATGTAGTAGACTTTCATAAAGTAACATATCAAATTTATCCACAGATGTGAAATTTTTATATCATATTTTCTTCGAGGGTGATAGCGATTGAAATGCATTTTCCGAGAAAAGAAAAAGTGCCAGGGAGTTCATTGGTGGGGCTTCTGTTCATTAACCGTAGCAATACAAAACGTTAGGGTTGGAGGGAAAAGATGGTTCACTTCTGAATTTCAAATAAGCAATGAGATTGGTAAGTTGAAATTGAAAATACTATAATTACGCCATTATAAACTTATAAAATAGAAAAAAACTAATGGAAACACTTCGGAATTATTAAAAAAACCAAAAGAAATCAGTTCGATCATATCAATTATAAAATTTAAAAACGTGTAACTAATATTTTAAAAATTGAACCGAAAGTTAAACTATTAAGATAAGAGGTGTAATGTTTAAAAGGTTTAACCAATGTTTTAAAAACTGGACCGAAAATTAATCAGGTATTAGATCGTCATAAAATCGGTTAAAAATGGAATAAAATTAAAAATTTTGAAATATGATTGAAAGAGAAAATTTAATTAAAAAAGAGATTGTTAAATAAAAATTAAAGTCAATTAATTTACGAAACTGAATAATTAACTAATAAATTAATCAGATTTTAACAATAAGAGTTACTAAATTAAATCAAATCAAAAAATTAAAAACTGAACCTGAGAGAGGTTTTTACGGTTGAATCGGTCTAGTTTTTTAATCATTAGATTCAACTAGTATTAGACCATCATAAAATCGGTTAAAGATTGATTAATATTAAAGAATTTAAAATATAATTGAAAGATATTCTCCTTATCCGTCGAAGAATTTGAAATTTAATTGACAAAATTATTACATGAAAATTAATTGATTTATTTTATTTTATAAAATTTATTAATTTATAAAAATTAATTAATTAATTAATTTTTAATAACAACAGTTATTAAAGTAAATCGAATCAGAAAGCTGAACCAAAAAGTTAAAAGGTTCTAAGTTTTTACGATTATACCAGCCAAACCGATTGGGTTTTTTTAATCATTAAGTCCAACTATCTGGTTAAGTTTTCAACTTTGCGATTCGATTTACTTTAATAACTCTTGTTGTTAAAAACTAACCAGTTTATTAATTAATCGATCAAATTTTGTAAATTAATAAGTTATCATAAACCAAATAAATAAATTAATCTTTATTTAGCAATCTCTTTTTTCAATTAAATTTCAAATTCTTGGATCGGTAAGAACAATATCTTCTAATCATATTTTAAATTCTTTAATTTTATATAATCTTTAGTCCGCTTTATCAAGTATAATACCGGTTGAACCTTTTAAACCTTAAATTTCTTATCTTACTGGTTTAACTTTCAATTCGTATTTCAAAACATTGGAAAAAATGATTAAAATTATGTCAGATTAACTTAAAAATAAAAAAAAAGACAGTTGAAATATGAAAAAAGTTGTTAAAATCAAGTTCAAGTAGACTTCTAGGTCAAATCTAATTTAAAAAATCTTAGAATTTTTTTTAAAATTTTAATTAAATAAGATTTTATCTTTATAAATATTCTAAATTAATTAATAGGGACGAGATAAAATCATATAGTTACAAATTTTAGTCACGAATATGAAAGGAACAACATTAAACTTGTATACTCTTAAGGTCTGCAGATGATTACTGGCAAGAAATTATGATTGTCCAGGCCATAGTCTTTCAGCAAGAATTATTCCGGTGGAATCATTTTGGAGTCCCCATTAGTTCCATCTCCTAATGCTAACGTAAAGGCTACCAATGTAGAGCACTAGTTGTAGGCTTCAATGCAGTATTAAGTAGCTGGTACTCTTACGTTGCTCTTATCTTCTTGGGACTGGGTGTTGAAAAATACATCGGGTAAAAGCAGACAGTTGCATGTTCAATGTTTGTCAAAAGTATCAAGAGAGAGGCAAGTCCCAGGTCTTTGACAAAAAATATTACTCTACGGAAGGAATTCAGAGTTATTAAAGCAGCTTACAAGCCTATATCTATCTTTTTTATATATAAACTACAGTTCCTGCACTTGCAGAGGATTTTGGCGGTGAACTTGACGATGGCGATGTACCTTTATTTCTCCCATATTTGTCATTTTTTCCCATTGTCCTCCTGCTAAAATTTTCAACTAATTTTTATTGTTTTCTGGTAAAAATAACTATAGTGTTGGTGAAAAGTTTTTTTTTTGGGATTTGAGGAAACCTGTAGGTGGGTCAAGCGGGCACACTTCTCCGAGGGCTCAACGAGCGCATCACTCTGCAGGCAGGCCAAGCGGGCGCACCTCATTATCAAGGGTCTAACTGGCGCTCCACTTACAGTTAAAACCCTAGCTGTCCCAGGCTCTTACAAGGGGGCTAGCATGGAATCAAACCTGGGATCTGACAGAAGCCAAGCCCTGCTCTCAACCATCCAACCACGCCCCTTGCAGGCGTTGGTGAAAAGTTACTTCTTATAAATCTTGAGAAACCACCATAATGTATATATCAAGTAATTTCTATAATTGTTATACTAGCACAATCATATGTAGCTTAAAGTCTTGTTTTTTTAACACTTATTCTCAATGTTTTGAAAACAGATCTATAGGTTTAAGGTTTAAAAGTTTAATTGATGTAAAATTGTTATAAAATCGATATATAATAAATAAGAAGTAACGAATAGGTATAGATATAGTATAAAAATAAAATATTTTCTTGAAATAAAATGAATATACTTAATTAATTAATTAATAATAAATCTAATAATTAAAACTAAAATTGGATTTAACATAAAGCTTAGAATAATAGTAAAAGTCAAAATTATGTTTACGAAGAAGGTTCAAACTCATCACCATTAAAAGTTCTGAATTCTCCAACACTATTTTAAGATTCGTAAACTACACTTTTATCTAAAGTACCTGTATCAACATCTTTTGCTACATTAAAATAAATTACAAATTAGTAATGTCTGAATTATTCTCTATTGTAATACATTATACTTTTAATTTTAAATATGTTCAAAATAAGGTATTAACTGGTCATCAATAGATGTTTTAATTAATTCATTCGTTGTTGCAAATTCATTTTCTTCATAACTCGCCCTTTCAAATTCATTATAATTAAGATCAAGCAATGATTTTTCTTCTTTGATCAAAAAAATTGGTATGGTTAATACAATCAATATTAATCGGATCACATGTTTTCTTTTTCTAAGTACTATGAATAAATAATAAAAAATTATAAAATCAATAAAAAATGTAATTACTTTAAAAATTAAATTCAACTGATAAAAATATATATTCTTTATCCTCAGATTATAAGCAGCGTAAACAAAGTCATCGAGTCTTTGATTTTACGAATACATCTAAAAACGCTCCAATTACGTTTACAACTTAATGCAGTAACTGTTTGACCGAGTAATTTAATAATAAAATTTTCAATGTTATAGTACTTTTACCAAATAATCTCCACTACTTATCTGTATTTTGAATTAATAGTTATAAATAATTAAACATAAAAATATATTATCAATAAGTAAAGGATAAACTAAAAGCACAAAAATTGGACTTTTTTTTATCATAAGTTCTCTCTTTACAGAAGATCTAGCAAAACTTTCTAACCTTTGTGATATAATTTAATTTCATTTGTCGCTTTTAATTGTTCTTTATTAGAGAAAATACCTTTGCATTCTATCACATCAAATAGACCACTAATAATATCAAAATCTATACATACATCTCCATTACATAAGCATTAAGGATTAGGAAAGTAAGTCTCTAAATAAATCCTTTGAGTAAGATGCTTATCTCATCGTTGGTCAATAATATCTATATAAAGCTTGTATAATTTCTCATTCCCTTTAAAAATATTCATAATTGTTTCTAAAAAATCTGTACTGTAAGGCCTCAACATGTACCATAGAAGTGTTATAGCATGTCTAGGGTATATTAATAAGTGCACGTAACAAATTAAGTGTATTTAAGCATAGTAAGAGACATAATGATACTTAATGTAAAAGACATGGGTAAATGGGTATTTTGTTCATTTTAGCAGGGACATACATACTTAGATGGGAAATATAGATGGGAATGAAATTAATTGATGAGATTATGGGCCAATGTGAGAATTAAAGAAAGAAGAAGGAATAAATGTGCAATTTTGTGAAAGTCAACTCAGATTAAAGCATGTGTGACTAATAAGATTAAAGCATGTGTGTGTCCAATAGAATTGTAACACATGATCCAATAGAATCGTAATACATGATCCAATAGGATTATAACACATGGTCCAATAGCATTGTAACACAAGGTCTAATAGGATTGTAACACATGGTCCAATGGATTTGAAACATTTGTCTAAGACTAGAAAATTCATGAGGAGAGTAGAAGAGAGGGAAGAGGGACGTGTATTTAGGGCAAAATTTTCTCTTCTCACCTCCTTTCTATTCCATCTCCTTAATCACATCATTTTTGCATAAGGAATCAAGCTAATCCTAGGTGAAAATCAAGGTAAAAGTCTATGGTTTATCTTCTCATCTTCATCTTTCTTGCTTTTCTTATGGATAACTAAAATTATAAGGTTAGAAGTGGAATTGAGATGTGTATTTGTGGCATTTCTATTTGGTGAGTCAAGCAAAGCCAAAGATGAAGGGAAGGAAAGGCATCAGAAGAACTACTTTGCCAATTTTAAAGTTTGGGACTACACTTAGTCTAATTTTTCTTTGTGTGTATGTTTGAATGGATACAAAGATTCATTTGATGTGTAATGGTTGTTGGGATGATGCTTTGTTGTTATTTTGGTGTTATCTTTCATAGAATTTGTTGAATATGATAAGAAAGTATCGTGTAGTAGAATTCTGCCTAGGGTTTGTTGAACCAGTCACATTGTTTGGGTTATAACTAAGCCCACATACCTCTAAATTGCATGATTTTAGTTGAATATGAAAACTAAGACAGAAATATAAATATTTATAAAAGACTCTGACTTGACTTTGGCTTTATGACATTGGAAATTGAGATCCAAAATGGTGACCTGATATTGCCCCTGTTTTGGAGCAGCTTGTGATTTTTAATATATCTCATGATTTAGAAGTCCAAATGGTTTTATTTTTAGTTCATTAGAAACTAGAGACATAAGGGAACAAATTTCCAATAGACTTCAAAACCTAATTTGAACTTTTCTATATGAAAATGTTGGAATAATTGGAGGTACGAATTCTAGGCAGGGGACACAACGAGAAGGAAATTACACTATTTTGTGTTTATTTTCATTTCCGATTTTTATCGAATCATATTCGAACCTTTTTGAATATGTATGAAACTTTTCAAACACCTTGAAATAAATGACATGAGACTTACCTTATGTAAATTGGGTGATTAAATATTGTAATTTAAGATTGAGCATAATGCACACTAAAGAAAATTTTTCATGTATATAAATGATTTGTATGCATATTTATCGTTCATATGTGTATGGTACGATTATACAAGTATGATTTTGATACCCTTCTAATGGTGGTAAGTTATGACTCACATGTATGAATGCAAATACATAATTTATGACTTGACATGTACATCATATAATTTGTCAATATATGAATTGTGAAATTGACAAATGATTAAAGGAAATGTTATAGTGCCTACGCTATTGTCTTAGTGGTGGATAGATAGAAATGCCTATAGGGTTATAGTGCAACTGCTACAGTTTTGACACCACTGATATCTTAATTTCGAGACTATAGTGTCTCCATAGTTAGATACCTTCGGGTATCTACAGTTTGATATCTTCAGGTTTTTACAGTTCCATGCAATCGGGTAATTCGATACTTTTGAGTATTCACATTTTTTATATCTTCAGATATCCACAACTCCTATTATCCACACCAATAGGAATGTGCAAGTCTAGGACACAAAGTTTTTTGGTTGCACTATATAAATTGTCTCATCAATATCACCATTGAGAAACGTAGTCTTTACATCCATCTGATGCATCTCAAGGTTGAAATGTGCCACAATTGCCATTATAGTTCTTAAAGAGTCTTTCAATGAAACTGGAGAGAAAGCCTCTTTATAATCAATGCCTTCTTTCTATATATAACCCTTGGAAACTAGACGAGCCTTATATCTCTCTACATTGCCCTTCGAATCCCTCTTCGTTTTAAATATCGATTTGCAACCGATGGGTTTCACACCTGTAGGCAATGCTACAAGATCCCAAATGTTATGGTTTTTTCATGGACCTTATCTCCTCATTTATAGCATCAATCCACTTTTGAGAGTTAGAACTTTGCATGGCCAGATGGAAGTTGATTGAATCATCTTTTACAACACCAATGTCAACCTCGTGTTCTTGGAGAAATATGATGTAATCATCTGAAAGCACACTTTTTCTTTCTCTAGTGGATCTCCTTAATGACACTTACTCTTGAGGTCGATGAGTTTGTTCTTCTAGAATAATTTCTGTAATCTAAACAGGGAATTCCTCAACATTTTCTTGTTGTTCTGGATTTGTTACTTTGACAATATCAGGAATAAAACTCATATTATTGTCAACAATAACTAAAGGAATATTAACATATTCCTCTTCAAAGACAATGTCTCTCACCTTATCTCCCCTCCCAAACTCAACATCCTTAAAGAACCGAGCATTTCTTGTCTCAAAAATTGACTTTACAGTGGGATCATAAAACTTGTAACTCTTAGACCTTTCCGAGCATCCAACAAAATCGCAACTAACAATTCTGGAATCCAGTTTCTTTTCATTTGGCTTATATGACCTTGCCTTAGCTGGACTACTCCAAATGTGCAAGTGGTTTAAACTAGGCCTTTTACCCGTCCAAAGCTTATGAGTAGGGGTGTTCAAGAAAACCCGCGAACCTGTAAACTGGACCTGAACCGCATGAACCGAACCTGTAAATAAGGTTAACCGAACCTGAGTTCAGGTTCGGTTCGAACCAAACTTGAAAAATTAGGTTCATGGTTTAGGTTCAGGTTTCTAACTTGCGATTCTAGATTAACCGAACCTAAACCGCACCTATAGCAGTTAACCGAACCGAACTTGATTTATAAGCTTAGGTTTAAACCTGAACCTGAAACACCCAAAAAATCTATCATATATTTAGATACAATTTAAGAGGATATTAATAATAATAAATTCACTAGTATTTACTATATTAATTCTTGAGTGAAAAAAAAGAAGAAAAGGAAAAAACTACTTTAATTCTATGTTATTAAATGTTAATCTTGAGCATTGCTATTATAAGTAACAACTAATGCATAATACTCAATACTTCTACTTCAAATAGTAATTAATATGTGTCAAAGTTATTGATCGAAGTATTAAACTATTAATA
>JAOSBL010000006.1:3822766-3840452 GCA_027568915.1 Erythroxylum roraimae | reverse complement strand
ACGCCACTCTCGCGGGGCACGGACTCGGGTATCACCAACGATATCGGGTTCGGGTCACTCGGGAGTGGGGTGTTACACAGAATGCATGTCAGCTTCCATTTGTTGCACAATTCCTTGTATCTTTTGTATCTCACTAACTTTAAAGTCAAAGTCAGGCCCCATATAATGGGCAGAGATGTATTGTCAAAGTTCAGCATCAAGACGCTGAATCTGAGCTTTGTATGATTGATACATCTGTTGGATCTGTTTAGAAACTACATCGACTTTAGTATGAGTAGCATGATTTTGTTGACTGATTCCATCCAGCTTAGAATCAATCCTTCTTAGAACTTTGTTCTGTGCTACTGCGTTGGATATTTGCCAGTTGAGAACTTCATCAGATGGATTTGACACAAGTGTTCCTTGTAAAGTAATTCCTGTGGCTCGGATGTAAAGGTTATATACAACCCGAGTTGATTCATCAGTACTCCTAGTTAACTGAGGTAGGTCTTCCTCGTATGGCTTTGCCATCATACAAGGTATAGGAGTAGGGGTCATAACAGGAACTTCTGGCTTGGATTTGTATGTAATCTGCAAGTAGATGACTTCAACATCTCTCGTAGAGATTTAGGTCTGGATTTTTCTATCATTAGACTTGTACCAGAGCTAGAATCATCTGGATCTGGATCATCAGCAAGAGGATGATACTCACGAGAAGGTTTACATCGAGATTTGGGCTTTTTCTTCTTCCTTCTCCTTCTTGAATAGCGATCATCATCATCATCACTATCTGACTCAGGGTTGAGACAGATCTCATAGTCTAGTTCACACATAGATGGGTCGACGTCCCATACAAAATGTCCACGATAATGATTGATATAGACTGGATCTCCGTGGATTTAACGTAATGAATAGGAGGACAAGATTTACCTTTTGTATGTGAAAATACGGGCTGGATCAAAAGGATTGACCTGGATGTAGAAGGTCCAATTGGATCTTCATTGGGCTGTGCGTAGATGGACTTTATAGTTCCATCTCTCAAGTCTTCATAATTGGAGTAGTCGTCGTATGAAAAGAGTGTCGATGAGGCTCGTGGAGCACCTTTTGGTAGTTGGTGATCCATTCAGTAGGCATCAATTTTTCAAGTTCTTGTACTAGAAGTTGCTTCGGAATCTGAATGATAGTATGATCATTGGAAAGATTAGTGACCATGTAAAGTGCATTTGAAGTGGAATTCAGGAAGTTAAGGTCCAAAGCATGATTCTGTAGACGATAGATCATCTGGTGGTGTAGAGTAGCCATGATGGCTGTAGGACCTTGATCTGCTCCAGTGATTTAGATCTGAACTTGTAGTCGTTCAGACAAGGTAGGATCATCCAACCTGATGTTGAAATCAGGTGCTATGGTTAAGATGACAATTCCGTTGTTGAGGGTTGTCAGCATAGTATCAATAAGAGCATTTTGGTACGTTGTGTAGGCAGTGTCTAGAAGAGATATCCTGGCTGTCGTAGGTATTCCCTTTCTTTCATGAAGAGTAAGAACAAGTCGTATAGCTCCAACATGAAGATGTGTATAATTGTGCTCTCTCTATAAAGAGATCAGTTCTTTAGGGATTTTAAGCTTTACGTACTGTTAGCAGTGGTAGATTTGAGACCACACTGTTCCAATCTGAAACTTTGGATGATTTCTTTCACACGAGGTCTAGAAGTAGACAAAATACTACGAATACTTTTTGTCCAAGATCGGTCACCAGAATAAATACTTTACGGACTCAACAAAGGTAAAGAAGACTCACAAACACGATTTTCTATAGGTACATGAGTAATTTCTACAAGATTTTCGATTTTGTTTGATAACATATGCTTTACACTAGAAGGTAAAGAAGACATAGACAAAGTTGAAGATAAATGAACAAGGTCGGAAGACAGTGTTTCCATAATTTTTTATAGGCTCTCTCCTTACTCACTTTAATGAACGACAAGAGTCAAATATTAACCGCCTGACAAGATGCGAAGGTTTGGTGTGTTTCCAAAGTTAATCCACGCCACGTGTGGAAAAACTCTCTGTAACAATGAAGGCTAATAAGATCATGGTTTAGAAAACCAAGGGGTCAGTATAGTATACCAAAATATACCCGGCAAGAACAAAAGTTATGGCTCTGATACCACTCAAGGTGCCTTGTCTGAACGACTACAAATTCAGATCTAGATCACTGGAGTAGATCAAAATCCTACAGCCAGCGATACCTAAGGCCTGTGGGTAGGATCTACAAAGGTGAGACTTTACTGTATGTATCCATACCAATCAGAATGTCTCCAACGTCTCCACTGAAAGTTCAACCTTCCACCTCTTCTCATGGGAAGGACAAATCTAAACAGACAGAGTTCCTTGTAACTCTGATCACTAAATCTCTAGGCCAACTGGCTACACCAAAGGCAAACAACTCTCATTTGGACTAGACTACCTCAGCTAGTAATGTTTTTATCCAATCTTTTAAAACTTGGATGAAAAATTAAATTGACAATATAAAAAATGTAAGAATTAAAAGGTTTAATTAATATTTTATCATTATAAAATTGACTATAAATTAAATAAAATTAAAGAATTTAAAACATGAATGAAATAGAAATTATTTCTATCTTTCAAAAAATTTAAAGTTGAATTAAAAACGAGATTGTTAAATAAAAATTAAATAACTTATTTTAGTTTATAAGAATTTATTAATTTTTTATTAATTAATAAATTAAATAGTTTTAATCAATAAGAGTTATTAAAATACATGGAACCGAAAAATTAAAAACTGCACCAAAAAAATTAAAAAGTTAAGAAATTTTATGATTAAATGAAATATGCTTTTTTACCTACACTTTTTTCAAGGTAAATAAATGCAAAATCGCGGCATTAGATGAAAGTAAATAAAAGGCAACAAATTCTTTCCAAATGCACGAGTGCATCCATTCGATCCGTAGTTTATGCACATTGATTTGGAAGACGGGAAAATTAATTAAATTTTATAATAGTTAATTACGACCAAAGATTATATATAATCTCAAAAACACAATAATTCATTAAAAATTTGAAGTAAAATTACCATTTAATTATTAAATTGTTGGGGTTTAGTTTCACTTTTATTTTTATTGTGATTTTAGTTTTTGTTTCTTATTTTATTTTTTATTTTTTGTACAGACTTAGTTTCACTTTTATTTTTATTGTGATTTTAGTTTTTGTTTCTTATTTTATTTTTTATTTTTTTGTATGAGTTTAGTTTCACTTTTATTTTTATTGTGATTTTAGTTTTTGTTTCTTATTTTATTTTTTATTTTTGAAAATAACAATTTATTTGATTGATATTATCAAATATAATAATATTTTAATTACTAAAATAATTACATATTAGATAAAATATAAAAATAAAATTTTATGAACTAAATAAAGTATCTTATTTATTTCATTTTACTAAAAATAAATAATTAAAGTAAAATTTCATTTATAAATTAATATTTATTTATTAATATATGTTTTAATTATGAAAACTAATTTTATTTGAAATTTACGTATCTTAAGATATATTCTAAGTATATATATTAAATAACTATTAAAATTTCAAGGACAATTTTATTTGTTAAAATAAAATAAGTATAATTAATAAATTAATATTAAATAGTAAAATAATATATATTTAATTGATAATAAATCAAATAATAACGAAAAATGAAAATTATTTTTTATAAATTTAATAAATTATGAAAATTGAAAGAATATAAATTAAAAACAACAAAATAAAAGAAATATAAAATTAGTTTACCTTAAATGAATAATACTATTCAAATGAAGATTGGTTAATCTTAAGTAAAAGGAAACACCATTCCTTTTACTTGTCAACTAAGGAAAACAAAGGCTACAAAACCCCTTGTGAGGAGGCAACAGCTTGTAAAATCCCGTAAGCACGTGACTTCCCTCACATTGGCGTCCAAACCAGGCAGCGCGAGAAGCAAAAGTTATCAAAACAAACCCTTTGCGAGAAGGCAACAACTTGTAAAATCCCGAAAGCACGTGACTTTCCTCACACTAGCATCGTAACCGCTTAATCATAGACGTCAAACTACAACCGCTGGGAGTGCGACAATCATCAGATCGAACGGTCCACGAGTAAGCGTTCTCAAAGAGAAGTCTTAGGGTTTCGTGTTCCCAATAACTCCCACTATATAATCCCCACAGTTACTGCTCTTCCGGTGCGGTGCAGTTTTGTTCTGCCCTCCCAAATTTCCTTATCTTATCCCAAAAAACCCAAAAAAATTTCTCTCCGACTTTGTCATTCGTCTTAGTTGTCGTCGTCTCGTCGTCCGACGATCCTATACCCGGTCTACGCCTCTCTCTCCTCTTACTCCCAAAAAATCAACAAATTTACGGTTTTAGACGTCTAGTCCTAGGGCTGAGGTTATCTGTTCCGAGTTATAGTCTGTGATTACTTTATCCCTCGAGGTTGATTTGCAGAACGATAGAGGACAGGGAAAGTACGTGAAAAAAAAAGAAAAAAAAAAGAGTAGCGATAAGAAGGGAAAAGAAGGATCTAGAAGGTTTTTCTTTTTTTGGCTGCTGTTAAAGATGGCGCATATTCAAGTTCAGCATCAGGCGGCGGTTCCGGTGTCTGGTGCGAACGGAGTGGCGGCACCGACGGCCGGTGGTGGTGGTGGTGGTGCTGGAGCCCCGTTGGCGACGACATCATTGTATGTTGGAGATCTGGACTGGAACGTCAACGACTCGCAGCTCTACGATCTGTTTAATCAGATCGGTCAGGTCGTTTCGGTTCGTGTCTGCAGGGACTTGACGAGTCGGCGATCTCTCGGCTATGGTTATGTTAACTATAGCGACCCTCAGGACGGTTAGTCTCGTGTCTTCGCTTAGTTAATTGAATTTATTTAAAAAATACGTAGTTCTCATCATAACACTTTGCAATTAGTGGCATGATAAGGATTTTCGATGGTGATGTGTGGTTAATTGTTAATAGTTGAATACTACAACTCTGAATGTGTTATATTCGGGGGAGATGAGGTTTGTTGGGGTCAAGAAAGTTTTTGAAGTGGTCCGTTGAAAATCTTTTGTGGGGATAACAAAGAAGGATGGGGGACTGAATTATACCCTTTTGACAGAGTTGGAACAATTATCACCGCACTTTATTGTATTCAATGTATTTGTACTTGGACGAAGGCCATGTAAAGTTCGAGATGTCAAGTAGCAAACACTAAATTTTAATATGCTGGTTGAAAATTTGGTTATATGATGGAAAGGATTAATATGAGTCGAATGGTTAAAAGGAGTTATAACTGAGTTGCTTCTATTTTTATGGCTGTACCAATGGACTCGGATTGAGATTCTGGGAGAGGCTCGACTATTTTTGGTTTGCGAATATTAGCAGTATTTGGATATGCTTATATATGGATGATTGTTAGTCTTAGGGATTCATACATGATACATAGTGAATCATGTCTTAGATAACTTTTATCTGAAGGGGAGAAAAAGTATTGCGAAAGATGCAGTTGGTGCTTTAGTCTTTGTTGCAGCCTGTAAGGTTGCTTCCTATATCTTGAAATTATATCTTGAAATTATATCATATTTCATGTCACTCTCTGTCTTTCCATACAAAATGTGCTTACACTTCTTCTGTTCAGCCGCACGGGCATTGGATGTACTTAATTA
Source organism: Erythroxylum roraimae (assembly GCA_027568915.1). Classification (NCBI taxonomy): domain Eukaryota; kingdom Viridiplantae; phylum Streptophyta; class Magnoliopsida; order Malpighiales; family Erythroxylaceae; genus Erythroxylum; species Erythroxylum roraimae. The sequence continues at coordinate 3,834,776 of JAOSBL010000006.1, read as the reverse complement.
TACTCCACTCAACAACAAGCCCATCAGGATCATGTACTCCCATAGGGACCCCAGTATTCGTAAAAGTGGAATGGCGAATATATTTATCAAGGTACTAGCAGTGGTTTATCTGCTTTCTTTCCCTATTGTTGAGCTGCCGTTTTACTCCCTCTTCCCCCCTCTCCAGCTCACTTCTTGTGCAGGGAAGTAGGTTGTTCTTATCTCTCTTTTAAGTTATATCCTTGACTTGGTGTTGATATTTACTTGGCATGGTGTTACGGTGACTGCAGAACCTGGACAAGGCTATTGACCACAAAGCTCTCTCTGATACCTTTTCTTCATTTGGCAACATCCTTTCATGCAAAGTGGCTACTGATTCTTCTGGACAGTCAAAAGGATATGGTTTTGTACAATTTGACAGTGAGGATTCTGCTCAAAATGCTATAGATAAACTCAATGGCATGCTGATAAATGATAAACAAGTGTATGTTGGGCACTTTCTTCGTAGGCAAGAAAGGGAAAGTTCTCTGAATAATTCAAAATTTAATAATATCTATGTTAAAAATCTCTCTGAATCGTCAACGGATGATGATTTAAAGAATATTTTTGGTAAATATGGTTCAATCACCAGTGCTGTTGTGATGAGGGATGGAGATGGAAAGTCGAAGTGTTTTGGGTTTGTCAACTTTGAAAATGCTGATGATGCTGCTAAAGCTGTTGAAGCTCTCAATGGGCAGAAATTTGATGACAAGGACTGGTATGTGGGGAAAGCCCAAAAGAAGTCTGAAAGGGAGCTTGAATTGAAGACAAGGTTTGAGCAAAGTTTGAAAGAAGTCGTGGATAAGTACCAAGGGGTGAATCTTTATGTCAAGAATTTGGATGATAGCATCAATGATGAAAAGCTGAAAGAATTATTTTCTGGGTTTGGCACAATTACGTCATGCAAGGTATGTTGTCGTTGGCATGTTGTTATAGGAGACTTGTTAACCTGGCTTGTGGCCTAGCCAAACATTTTTCCACTTTTTGGACTTCCAGGTCATGCGTGATCCTAGTGGAATCAGCAAAGGTTCTGGATTTGTTGCATTCTCTACTCCTGAAGAAGCAACACGGGCTGTAAGTCTGAACTTTTGTGATTGTTATTCCTTTTATCATTCATTGTAGTTATTTTTATTGTTATGGTTAATCAGCAAGCTGAGATGAACGGGAAAATGATTGTTAGCAAACCACTGTATGTGGCACCTGCACAGCGAAAAGAAGAAAGAAAAGCGAGGCTTCAGGTATTGTCTTTGGTGGTTAAACATGATATTGTCATAGAATGTTCTTTATTAGTTTAATTTCATCAAGGGTGTTGTCTTTTGACTTTTGGTTTGTTAAATTTTTTTCTTTGGTGTATGTTATTCCCAGCTCTCTATATGCTCATATGTTATGGTTTTACTTCTATCATGTTGAGTTGAATTGATTCATATTTCTTTCACCTTTGGGGAAATATAGTATTTCCTTTACCTAACAAGTTACATCTGAAAGGTTATAGAGATGCATCATTACTTGCAGTTGTGTTTTGACAGCAGACAAATTGTTGTTTATGAGGAGGACTATGTTGTCATTAATTTAGGATCTTGACACTCTGCTAAGTCCTTGACACATGATCTTGTGTGGTAGAATGCTGTTTGTTTTATCCTAGATACCCAAGTATACTAATGACTGTAAGGCTATGGCTTCTATGATAGAAGATGGAATGGTATAGCATCATGAACACAGTATGGGTATTGTTCATTATGACGGAATTTGTTATATTTGCTAAATATGATCAACTAGTGCCACAAATTGTTGTTGTGTCATTACTTTTGATAGCTACAAATAAGCAGACAGTTACAGATATGACTTCTTGTGATTTCTGTTCTTGAATTTTATTTATGTGCAGGCTCAGTTTTCGCAAATGAGGCCTATCGCCATGGCACCTTCTGTGGCTCCGCGAATGCCATTATACCCTCTTGGTGCACCAGGTATGGGGCAGCAATTTTTATATGGCCAAGCCCCACCAACTATCATTCCTCCGCAGGTGACTTACCCATCCTGCCTTCTTATTGTAAATTGACAATTTGGGATATATATAAATATGTTTTGTTTCATGCACATTTAGAGTATTAAGCCAAGTGATAGTAGGAGAAATGTTCTTTACGTCAAATCTGTCACAGGCTGGATTTGGCTATCAGCAGCAACTTGTTCCTGGTATGAGACCTGGTGCACCTATGCCAAATTTCTTTGTACCTTTGGCTCAGCAGGGTCAACAGGGGCAACGTGCTGGAGGACGACATGGTTCAGGTCTTGTTCAGCCGGGTCAGCACCCTGTTCCTCTGATGCAGCAGCAGGTCACTAGAAATTGATATTCCTATTTCATTGCATCTTTTACTGTTTTTATTTTCTCACAAATTATTCAAAAAAGTAAAATGCTTGTCTCAGATGCTACCTAGGGGGCGTGTTTATCGTTACCCTCCTGGTCGCAATGTGCCAGATGGTCCAATGCCAGGCATGCGATCTGTTCCCCAGGATATTGGTGGCATTTCTGTGCGAGATACCCCTGTGGGGCAGCCTTTGCCTGTTACTGCTTTGGCTACAGCTCTTGCAAATGCAACTCTAGAGCAACAAAGGACGGTATGTCACCATGATTGTCCATGATTATCTTTGAATCTACGTTCCTTCTTATGCTTTGTTGAGCTTGGAGTTTCTATTGGTGTTGAAATCTGGCTTTTGGATTGTGGTTGACAGTTGCTGGGTGAAAGTTTGTACCCTCTAGTAGAACAGCTGGAAGGTGATTCAGCAGCGAAGGTCACTGGGATGCTCCTAGAGATGGATCAGACAGAAGTCTTACATCTGCTCGAGTCACCTGAGGCTTTGAAGGCAAAAGTTTCCGAGGCCATGGAGGTTCTTAGGAGTGTTGCTGCCCAGCAGCAGGCCAACAATCCAGCTGATCAGCTTGCCTCGTTGTCCCTCAGTGACAACCTGGTCCCCTAACTTATTTCGACCTTGGTTGAAAAGAGTGTGTTATAGTTTTATGATAAAACCTAAAATTAAGTTTCTTCGGTAGAGCAAGAGTCATCTACTTTCTTTAGTTTGGTTTGGTTTGGTTTGAACTTCGAACCTTGCGTACAGCTCCTGATAGGAGTTGATTGACAGTTTCAATTATGGATATTTTGGAGTCTTTAATTGATTAGTTTTAAAATGGGTTTTGGCATTTGTTTGATTAGATTATTGGTGTTATGGCAAGTGATGTTTGGCTTATTGTTTGTAAGCACCCCCTTACCAGTTGCATAGCCTGAGAGGATTATGTAATGTCTCATCCTTGAAAGGTTAGTTTAAATTATGATAGGTGCAATAACTTTTAAGACGTGTGGTGCGGAAGAGGTCAGATTTTGCAAGGGGGATCATTGTATTATGGTGTAAAATGGAATATTCTAAGATTCTTTTTACACCAAATTAAATTTTTAACACCAAAATTTTACACCAAAACTTATACAACCACAATAATTTAATTATTAACTAAATTAATTTATATTTATACAATAATTTTTATTTATGAACTTAAAAATTAAAATAAAATCATTATTTTTAATTAATTAATATATACTTTGTGTTAAATTAATATTATTTACCAAATATATTTAATATGATTGCAACAACAATTAATAACATACACAAATATAAACCGATTAAAATTTCTCATTTAACCTCTAACTATTTGAATTTTCATATCGTTCTTACAAATGTTCAATCAGTACATTACGAAGTTCCAAACTATTAATTATTTAGGTTAAATTAATATTTTCAAGTGTTTTAGTTTTATTTTTAATTTGATTGTTGTAATTTTAGTTTGAATATAATCTTAAGTCTGATTTTCGTTGTAATTTATTTTAGTGTGGTTGTAATTTCAAATATTTTTGTTAAGTTTTAATTTTTAAAATCAATGGTTTGGTTTAAATTTATGTACTTTTTATTCTTAACATATTTTATTAATAAATTTATAACACTTATAAATAAGAATTAAAAATAAATATTAAAAATAAATTTAATATTATATTTAATATTAGTCTCGTTTTAAATGTCTCAATGAGATCTTTGTAATGATATATTTTGTGTAAAGTAAAATATATTTTAAATTTAATTACTTAGTAAATTATGTAAATAAATTAATTTGTGAAAAGGACATAAAAAGAATATGTTAAAAAGTAAATAGATAAAGTTGTCTTTTTACAATTTTGGTGCAATGAATAGTAACACACCAAAATAATTTTGGTGTGAAGATTTGGTGTCTTCTTTGGAGTGAATTTATTATACTAAAATATCAAATTTAGTATTTTTAGTGTCTTGGTTAGAGAATAGAGATAGCCTATGTTAAAAGATGTGGGAGGGTACCAGCATCCAATGGACGACTTGTTTTACCTTGGTTGATGCTGGCGCTACGGAGGTGTGGGGGTTTGTGGGATAAATAAATATTCTTGTTTGAATTAAAAACAGGATGGAACATCTTTTTGGCAGAGGATCTGGTGACGGCAGGACAAGCCATTTTTGCTTCTTGGAGCTGGGTCAAATCTCCACCAAGCCTGTCGATTATTTAAAAGTAAACTTGGAGTGCAGGAAATAAATAACAACAACTTACGACTGTGGTTGGTAGGGGAATAGTGGATCACGTTCAATTTCCTTTTGGTCTGATGGATGAGATGACGTATTAAGAGTTAAAAACAAAAAATATAATAATATTTATTAGTATTATAATAATAAAAATTAATTTCAAATCCGCCCTGAAAAGTTTCACCCCGGACCCCCAGGAGACATTGGCAGATTGACTACACTTACTTCCTTTGAAGTTTGAACTAGCCAAAAACTTGGTGGACAAGTAAATCCCGCGTATTTGGTGGCCGGCGGAGCACTACCAAGCACCAACGACCATTCACTCGAAATTGAGTCAAATAGGCCAGAGAAAGATCATTTTGGATACTGAAAGTCATCAAACTATTTCCAGGCAGAGGCAATGAGTGCTGCAACTGTTCGACACATCTCAGAATGCTTCGTGAAAGCTGCACACATCACCGAAGAAGCACAGAAGCCTTGGCATTTGACACCATGGGATGTTGCTATGCTCACTGTGCAATACATCCAAAAGGGTCTTCTTTTTGCCAAGCCATCAGAAAGCTTCAACCTCCTGGCTCTCTTGGAAAAGCTGAAGCATTCACTGTCTCTGACCCTCGTCCATTTTTATCCACTCTCTGGCCGTCTTGTAACTTCCAAAAGTGAAGACCCACCAACATATGTAGTATTTGTGGATTGTATGAACAGTCCTGGAGCTGGGTTTATTCACGCATCAGTAAATTTGACAATCTCTGATATCCTATCTCCAACCTATGTACCATTGGTTGTTCAATCGTTTTTCGATCACGACAGAGCAATCAACCACGATGGTCATACTAGGCCGCTGCTATCGATTCAAGTCACAGAATTAATCGATGGAATCTTCATAGGGTGCTCAATAAACCACTGCATCGCTGATGGTACCTCTTTTTGGCATTTCTTTAACGCATGGTCTGAGATCTTCCAAGCAGGAGATAACATCCCAATATCACGCCCACCTCTGACGAAGCGTTGGTTTCCAGATGGCCATGGTCCATTTATTAACCTTCCGTTTACCCATCACGAGCAGTTTATTTGCCGTTTTGAAGCTCCGTTGCTTAAAGAAAGGTTCTTTCATTTCTCTACGGAATCTATTTCAAGACTCAAAGCAAGAGCCAATGCAGAGTATAACACCAACAAAATTTCCTCCTTCCAGTCTTTGTCTGCACTTGTCTGGAGGTGCATAACACGAGCACGTTGTTTACCACATGATCAAATTACCGGTTGCAGGTTGGCGGCAAATAACAGGTCAAGATTGAACCCACCTTTATCTCCAGACTACTTTGGGAATTCAATTCTGCCTCTCAGAGGGTCCACTACAGCTGGTAATTTGTTAGAACACGATCTTGGTTGGGCTGCTTGGCTACTACACGAAGTTGTGGTTAATAACAGTGATGCAAAGATACGGGATTTGCTTGACTCGTGGCTCAGATCTCCTGTTATATACCATATAGCTCAGGTGTTTGATCCATATAGCGTGATGATGGGGAGTTCACCAAGATTCAATAAATATGGCAATGAATTTGGAATGGGTAAAGCTTTGGCGCTTCGCAGTGGCTATGCACACAAGTTCAGTGGTAAGGTGTCGGCATACCCTGGTCGGGAAGGTGGAGGAAGTATAGATCTGGAGGTGTGCTTGCCTCCAGATACAATGACTGCTCTTGAAGCTGACGAGGAGTTCATGAGTGCTGTTTCTCCATTCCAACACTAATATTATACTTCATTATTGCTTTCCGGCCACCGTGTTGCACTTTCATTTCAGTATTGTATGTTGACCAAGTTGTAATAATAAAAGGAGGAAACCTTCAAGTTCTTATCTTGCAATTATAACCTTCAGTAATTGTCTTTCCGTTACCTGAAAGAACATGTACGTGTGTGCAGATTGTGACTTGAGCACGGCTAGCTTCGTTGGGAAGGGTATGAATCCTAAGACTTTTTGGATCGGTAGAAGAATAGTACACCTCAACCTTACCATGTTTAGTATGGTCAAACAATCTCCTGCTAGCTATTAGTTAGATTGAACGATGAATTTCTGTATTTTTTATTTATTATAATTATTTATATTGATTGTTACTTATTTATGTATTTTCTTTAAGAAAGGTACAACCGATCACATGGTCTTTTCCATTGAGAAGCAAACACGTCTCAATTAAGAACTACTTTCTTCTAACACGACAAAACTTGGCTAGCACAAGCCATCGGAAAAGATTGCTTGCTGGCCCTTTGGAAAACTACTTTGTCTAAACAAATTGTGGTTTGGTATGACCAAAAGAACAGTATGTTATGATAAAAGAGAAAGTATAGACCCAATTCATTTAGTCCATAAATGTCACTTTCTGCAGATGTTGCCTTCCCATAAACGTACTAACATTTCCAGTAGAAGAGTTTGCATAATGTGGGATGTATGAAAAGGAGTTAAATGTACTAAACTCCTTATAAAACTATCATGCATCCCCTTTTGTTAAATATTCCTAACAGAAAGTAGGAAACACTGTCATATTAATACAATTAACACATGTGACAGGTTACAACTGTAACAATTACACATGAAAAAGACAATATTGTTAATAAATGAGAAATAAAATCTTACCAATGCCATTCCACAATTTAAATAATGTCCAAATACTTCTTTAATATGAAAAATGGTCATGCTCTTGGTTGTATTCTTTTGTTATTAGGTTAAAAGTGTATTTTGAATCTTAACGTTTATAATAAAATATAGAACAGAACCTAACGTTTCGAAGCATTCAAATTGAATCGTAATATTTTCAAAACAGTCCTTAAGTGGATGAAAAATTTAACGGAATTAACTCCCCGTCAATTAAACGTCATATCAATGCTGACATGATATTATTTTTATTTTTAAATAAAAAAGAAGTCTTACTTCTATATGTCAAGTAAGACTCACTGTCTAAAATATATGAATATGAGTCTCATTTTCACGCGACAAGTGGGACCCATTGTATGAGTATAAGCAATGACCTCGCTGCCAAGTGACTATGAGACTCACTTTTTAATTAGTTTAGAAAATTAATTATATGGCTGAGACCTACTTTCTATTTAAAAAATATAAAAATAATGTCATAGACATAATGTTTAATTGTCAGGGAGTTAATTTCATCAAATTTTCTGTTTATTTAAGATTTTTCTAAACGTTTTAAAAATGTTGGTTCAATTTGAACGTTTCAAAATAATAAGGTTCAAATTATAACATTGAAATTCAAAATGCACTTTTAGCCTTTGTTAATGAATTTGTCGTGCTTGTGTTACAGTTGTTAAACGCACAAGTTGTCATCTATTGCAAAATTTCAATATAAATAGGGTTCTCAAGATATTTGATAATTTTTTAGATAAAGGTACAAATCTGTTATATATTTGACTTTTTTTATTAAAATTTTATTACTTATTTTAAAATATTAAACTAATTTTGAATTATAATATATTTAACCTCATAAATATGTCCTTAATTACAACAGAAAGGAAGTAAACTATACTCTAGTTGTTTTCACTCTGTTGTTGATTGATAAAACCTGTATTGTTTGAATCAAGTTTTTCCAACAAATCCACATCTTAAGGTTATACATCATGAAAGTACAGTAGTATGGACTAACCAATTCAACTCAAATGTAATTATAGTCTTCTAAAATGAGATCTTTAGTGGAGTTTGTCTTTGATCCAAACGACATTGGCTTGTATAATGTGATGCATTAACTTAAAGGTAAAATAAACTTGTGATTTATTTCCAAATGTAATAATTATATATAATAATATAATAATTAATAATTTAGTATTTAGTATTTATTTTAAAAAATAATTAATTAAAAAATCCTTTTTATTGGTATCAGAGTCATAAGTGTTATTTAACCGTGACTACAGTATTTTTAATGAGAGTGAGTAGGGAGGTATTATAAGATATGAATCAATTACTGAGTGACCCTGTTCATCTTTCTTCTACCTTAACTATAGCCAATCTTCCGTCTAGTGTGAAGCGTACTTTTATCTAATCATATAAAACACCTTATAGAAATAACCTATCTTCCTGAAGAAAAATGTATTTCTTATACTTCTTTACCTTTGCTTAGTCCTTATAGTATATATTTTTATGATTGTTCTTGGACAAAGAGTATTCGTAATATCCTCTCCATACACTGTCCTAAAATAAAAGAAATCATCAAGAGTTCTCGTTTAGAAGAGTGTGGTTTGCAAGCAACCTCAACGGAACAGTACGTGAAGCTCGAGATCCCTAAGGAGCTCATCTCTCTCTGGAAAAAGCAGAATCATACACACCTACACATTGGAGCTATACGTCTTGTTCTCAACCTCTATGAAAGAAGGGAAATACTTACTATAGCCAGGATATCTCTTCTGGACACTGCCTATACGACATACCAAAACGCACTAATTGGTGCCCTGCTGACAACTCTCAACAATGGAAGTGTCATTCTAACCATCACCCCTAATTTTAACATTAGGCTAGCTGATCCCACTTTGTATGAACGATTTCAAGTTCAGATCCAGATTACTGTAGTAGAGTAATATCATACAACCATTATGGATACTCTTCACTACTAGATGATCTATCGTTTGTAGAATCATGCTATAGATCTAAACTTCTCAAACTCCACTTCTGATGCACTATACATGGTAGTTGACAGAGCTCATGATCAAACAACTATCACCTAGATCCCGAAGCAGTTACCACCAACAGAGCTTAAAAAGTTGATGCCTACAGAATAAATCACTAATTACCAAAAAGTGTTCCGTGCCCCTCACATGAATTTTTTTCACACCACTACTCGACCTATTCTGAAGACCTTACGAGATGGAACTGTGAAATCCATGTACATAGGCCCTGTTCTAATGAGTCAACTAGTGTTCTCTCATAGAGAAGGCAAAGATGGACCTCCGATCCATTATTTTAAACCTGATGGAGAACCTGTATATGTTAGTCATCATTGTTGACATTTTGTCTAGGATGTAGATCCCTCTATCTGCAAACTTAACTGTGAAGTATGTTCAGACCCTGAATCAGATAGTGACGATGATGATGAGTTGTATAATCAACAGGGAAGGAAAAAGAAGAACAAGAAAAGGAAGATCTTTACTTGTCAACCTACTAGAAAAGATCAGTATCACCACGACAACCACGACAATCGTGATGATTCTGAACCTTGGATTGAGAATCCAAGCCCAAGGTCGGTCCCAAATATTCCTAAGGGATAAGAAAGACTCTTTAAAGAGGATGTGGTTCTTAAAGATTCTTTTACAAACATCATGACACTTTAGAAAAGACATATAATTATGAAGACAACTAACATAAGGGTCCCACAGGGAGGAGTGGAATCCTAGTCATTACTTATGTTGAATCGATTCTGGGAGGAGTGAAATCCTAGTCATTACTTATATCGAATCAATTCTTACCACGACTGAAGATTAGATGCAGAGGCTTCCGTATCATAATGATCTCTGTAGATCCTTTGTCTTTTACTGAGGCTAGCATCATCTGTGCAGAGTCTTTGCAGGAATTGGTTAAGCTCTTCTTCATTAGGGATGAAAATGTTATCATTGGGGTCTTGGGCATCCTGCAAGAAGGAAGTTGGAGCTTATGAAGGCAAGGAATCTTGGACTAGTGTCACATTATCTGATTCATAATATATTAGGCTGTTTGGAATTGGTATTCTACTTTCGGCGCTTCAGGTTCACTAGGAATAAATTCTCCTGGATAGGGTCCAAGAGAAGTAGATATGATAGATGTATGCTGAAGAAAATGGTTAAGCTCCTTAAGAAAACTCCTGAGAGATTTAAGGACATTTTCCTTGTACCTTGGTCAGTAGAGTGACACGTGATGGAAAATACTCTGTTGTCTTAATAGATTACACCAGTACGTGCTATAAGATATGGACAATGGAAAATAAAGAAACATTGTGCATTTTGTTTCCTTAAAGGTGCTTTTCATAATCGGTGTTGTTCAATGACTATGGAAAGTTGCTTTCTCCATTGTTCTAGTGGTTGATAACACTCAAGTAAAGTCCATAACATCGATTTTTCATTGTCTCGGTCACAGATATATGGGTAGACCTATAGAGGTGGTAAAGTGACAGCATATGCAGAATGTGTTTTCGGAGAGTGGACCATTAAGAAAGAATACATTGAGGTATGATACTCCGAGGTTAAACAAAGAGATACTGCAAAGTGAGTTGGTCTGGCTGAGGAAGAGGTGTATGTAATGAAACAGACACATACAGGCAAGAGATGCAACTTCTACCACAATAATGGGTGCACTAGTAATTAGAGGAAAGAACTTCTTTGTTCTTGTAGTAGTGGGCAGGTTAGCAATGGAAAAGAGGAGAGGGATATGGTTTGAGGTAGTGATCACACTTAAAGGAAGAGATAAAAAATCAACTAGGATGTTACCTTTGATAAGGTGAATGGTGAATTTATAGCGTGAAATCCTTTTGGTGAGAATAACATTCCAATGTTGGAGAATGCTTTGGCCTTTGTCAGGAATCTTCAAAGCTGATGGGTGTTGACAGACTTGCTTTAAATGTTGTATGGCTCTAGTTTTCTCCTTTCCTTATAATGGTGGATTCTTCTGTAGCAATTTTGATAGGGACGATGTATAATTAGCCATGTAAGGAACGATTCTCGGATATAATTAGCAATTCCAAATAATTTTTGTATTTGTTTGGTTATGATATATTCATCAGGAAAATGAAGTAGTTGAATGGTAATATATGGACCGGGCTGATATAATCTATTGTGGAAATGCATACCTAAAAATTATATTTGGGTTGTCCCGATATGGCTTTTTTTTGCTGAGAGCATAATCCCATGTTGCTTGGTAAGATCCAAGAAGGTTTGAAGTAAAACTTGAAGCTCTTTATGAGTTTTTGAGTAAAGCAAGATGTCATCTATGTAGATCAATGCACTGTGGAGAATGGGCTCAAATATCTTCATCGTAGCCCTTTGAAATAATGAAGGGGCAACCTTAAGTCCAAATGGAATAACAATCCATTAGTATTGGTGTTGGACCCCGTTTCCGGAGCCCAACATCGGACACGGAAGCATGAAGCTTGAGCGTGGAGGAAAGACTTAGAAATTGAAAATTTAGAAGAAAAGTCCTTCGGAAGCAAAGGTGAGCGTCGCCGCGGCGACTGTGATCTCGCCGCGGCGAGCACACGCGAGGGTTACGTCGCGACGAACGATTTAACCTTCGTCGCGACGTACCTGTGCTCGATTTGTCGCCGCGGCGAACACACCCGACCCCAAAATAATGCAAACTTAAACTCTTCCAACTACTCAACCCCAACATTAACCCTACTAAATGCAAGCATAATTTCCCAATAACCATCCTCAATTCAAACCCAAA